>JAZKJV010011306.1:140000-544871 GCA_037367405.1 Ottelia alismoides
TATCGTCAACCTCCTCGCTGCCTCCATATTCATCTTCACCGTTGACTATGTAGATGACAAATCGAATACTCCTTGAAGCGATTTTTAGCATCATGTGCGGCCTCGTCGGCAAAGAAGAAGTCGATGGCACGTGTAGTTTCCACGGAATGATGTTGCGGTTCTTCGGGAAGACCTTCATGCAAAGACGATGACAACACATAGATCGGATGACGATACATGTACACGATGCTGCAATCAGTCCTAGATAAAGAACGATTCGCAATTTCATACAATATTGATTTATACTATACAATATTAGTCTGTATTATACCACTTCGATATGTATTATACAAATTTGTTATGTATTTTTACAAATCAAATGGTTGCGAATAAAAATTATATTTTTTTATAGATCTTGTATATATTGATGTGCATTACACATTTTGGATGTGAATTATATATTTTAGAAGTGTTTTATACAAATTTGGTTTGTATATTTGCATCAATTAAGCGTGAATGACTAGCACAATTTTAACAAAAAACTATACAAAGTTTATTATACAAAGAATCATACAATCGTTACAAAGAATCACACGTTAATTACTAATATGAATTGTATTTAACAAAGAATCATGTAAAATTTACAAATAACGAACGACTTTTTGATTGAACAACGGATTCTACAAAAAACGTGCAGTCATTACAAAAGGAACCTTAAATTCTACAAAAAAATGAGTGAGGATACAAAACTATGCCCCAAATAGTATCATGAAAAAATTTAGATATTTTTTAAATATGGTATTGTGAAAAAAATACCAAAAATAAATCTAGGTAAATTTAGTATTTCGGAATATTAATTAGAGTGCATAATTAATGCAAAAGTTGACGACCAAAATGCCCTTTTGGGTAGCAAAATTGAAGGTGCCATTGGATTTGAATCTGATGGCCCAGATCGTTGGCCTTCCTAAGGATGGAAGGACCACATCTCATTTGAAAGGCCCCCTATATATATTATTTTATTTATTTTATATGTTATTTTTTATATATCATGAATATTACATTTGACTTAAAGAAACGTAGTATAACAAGCATTCGCTTCCCCAATATTATGTAGTCTTGAAATTCGAAAGTTGACAAAATATATTTTTATATGTCCATAGATTCAAAGTATAAAAAAATTGAGATGTTTGAAAAAATTTAATACATGACAATATATTATTTTAAACCAAAATCCGACAATTTGAAAATTAAATGTTGATTTTTGAGCTTTGGAACCAATTTCAATATAACTCTGTAGCATTCATTGTTTTTCGATTGTAAAATTCCCCATCTCTGTATAAAAGGTCGTGTGGTCCTTTATTTTGTGGCATTTCTGGAAAGGAAAATATGAGAATTTCACTTTATCTCTTTATTATACTTTGATTTCAGAGGCATTCCTCGAGAGTTTATACGGGTTAACATATCATCCTATTTTTGCAATCCATTGTTACCTTCTAATATCCCTTTGCTCTCTCTATTTCTTAAAATGTATAGATGCCTCATCAAGAATCCATACACATGTTAGTTGTTGTTTAGATTGCTATCAATATGATTTAATCTGTTAAATATTTGATATGTCCAATACTATAAATAGGAGGGCTGAAAATGGCATCGTTTAAGAATATTGAAAGGTGGGCCTTCAAGTTTCCAGTGCTTTGTATTATGTTTACTTTAACATATTACATTAAACGAGAGGGAATGGCTTCACAAACTGAAGAAGATGTTGATGATGTCACGAAGATAATACAGGTAAATATTTGATGGTTTTATATTAATTCCTATGCATATATCTTTTTTTACTTTAATTATGTTTTGATCTATAAAATTGGCTTTGTTCTTTCCATGCAGTAATTATCTTTCCTTTGTACACAATACTTGGTCATATTCTCCGGGGTCTAAGTAGGAAGACAATGGAAACATCTTTGACTATTTTGAAATAGAGAAACAACCTTAAATTAGACGGTCACAAAATCCAGGTAAGTTTGAACTTGTTATGAAGTAGAACATAGCATTGCCAATTAATCTTATTTTTTTATATACAAAATGATTTCATATTTCAGATAGAACCTACAAGCTTTCCATATTATGTATCTCATGAAAAACCGAGAGGATCATTCACATACGATGAACTTTCTACTATCCAATGCCCGAATGGAAGTGTTCCCATCTTAAGGAAAAAAGTCAAGAGCATATGGCAATACGACTATTTTTTCTAAGAGATGAACGGCAACAATTTGCAAACCAAACTTCAAGCGAGAAGGAGGATAACACCAGCTATGTAAGTCACAACTATCAGTATTCATGGATTACACTTTTAAATATGATATCTCTTTCTATATTCTTTATTTCCGATTGATATTTATCAAAAAATTGTGATAAAAGAATTAAGAACTTGAAACGCATGAGTACATATATGTGTGTTTGTGTGTTTGAATGGAGGAATGTTTTCAATGAGATGGGAGTCTATTTCTGTGCAAAATGATACAATAAAATAGTAAAGAATTTATATATTAGTCAAACCATACAACAAATGAGGCTATAGCAATGGACATTGTGCAAAAATAAAAAATTAATCACTAAAGTTATTTTTTATGATTCTAAGGTGGATTTAAATATGAAATCAAATATAAAATTTATGAAGAAATTATTCATTGCAATATTATCTTTTATTCTTAGAATTGACATCAAATATTACATTTGTTATTATATTGCTAGCAATGATTTATATAAAAATGACAATATGTTGTCTTTCTCTTTCCAACTTCTACTAACCATCACTAATTGTATGTGACGCCTTCAGATCTGGTTACCCATTTATATAGCACTCACAGTAATACATTCTCTATCGATCGCATTAGATTACAGAAATTGAGGGAATTTTTTTGCTATTCGAAATGACATTCAAAATTAATATAATCAAACACAGAGCTGACAACAAGTGTCATCAATTCTCATTGCATTAGTTTTCAAATATAGATACAAGTAATAAAAGAAACTGCATCTTGTACATGTATCTAAAAATATAACATAAGAGAAATAAAAGCATTTACATTGAACTGGACAAAAACTAAAACATGAGTATTGTAACAAAAATTGCGGAAGCTCATTGTCCAACTATCAATCCACTATGATGTAGGTGCTTTGCCTGCCATATATGTTAGAAACAAGAGAAATGTCAACAAATGTTGGTACAAATAATTTAATTAATAAAATAGATATTTCAGTGATTTCAAATGAAAGCAAGTAGATATGTGTTGATATTTAATAATTAACAAGATACTTGCGAAAAGAGGGTTTTCAAGTTGTTTCTATGTATATCCCTTATCACTCTTCACCCCTTAACTTTCTATACATACATTTCATATATTAATTGATGACCCGTACACAGGTTATTATCTTTTTATCATTTAGAGATCATGTTGATGGTTCTTGGTATTGAGGATAATGAGTCTCTAATCTGATCTTTATTTCTGTCTAATTTCTCAAGCCTAGTGGATAGTCTGTGGTCTTGGTTTGAGTGTGACCTCACACTATTACTCTAAGGTGTGAAAAATACCTTAAGACTGGAGTGCTTCCATAGGCATGCGGTGGAGCATAATGCATCCTAACTAAGTTCCCAACATGTCCACTAGCTTCTCTAACATTTGTAGTAGTAGTTCTAAGATCTGATTAATTGCCGATAATAGATGATTGACGATGAGTGATGATTTCTATACCATGTTCAACTATAGCCAAACTCAGTTATAACTCATCACCAGGACCTACTGTGGAACAGTAACCCAAACTCAAGCAGTGAGGAAGCCTCCTAAGAGACTCTCTGTCTCGCCCTCTAATTGGAAATGCGGTCCAATAGAGGGCTAGGCCTACTCCAAAACTATGTCTTTGAGACGGGTGGGAGAGACTCACGGAAGAGTCACTCCAAAAACTGGCTCGACCAGTACGGGAAAACGAGCTCGTAAAGAAAAAACCAAAATAGAGGGTCCCCCAGCCTAGGCAACCTATTGAAACATGGTTAGCGGAGTTGGTCAAAAACATGGATCTCAATGAATCGTAAAAACACATCAAGCTTGCGTAAAAACCATACAAAGGGTTGGAATCCTTAACCCCCACACTAGGTGGTCATTGCCATAACTGGACTTCCTATGCCCCGCCCAACTAAGGGTCACCACATCCTCACACAGTTAGGTGTATGGGTCATCATGGCTGACACAAATATCAATCATCAATGATCCTTATTAACCACCTAGATCATTGATTATATATCCATACCTCCATATCTTATATGATTGGCTTTACAGAACTAATTGATCAGTCCACGCCATCAATTGTGTTAAGTGATATTCATATCGTAGGTTACACTAACGATTATTGATGAGGATTTTAAGTATTGTACAATACTTAGAATTTCACTCAAATTTTCGTATTAACATCATGAAATCTGGAACCAAGGACTGATCTGAATTGGGGATCTAATTCACATAAAACCCCACTTTTTTTACTTCTTTAAACATGGATTCTCAAGCAATTTATCAGATTTATAATTTGGAATATAATTCAAACAAAACACCCAATATTTTATTTTTTTAAAACAATGACTATGGAGCTTTTGAACAGATGTAAAATTTGTGTTAAATTTACACTAATACTCCCAGCTTTTAAGTTTCCAAAAACATGGATTCTAGAGTTTTTGAACAAATATGAAATTTGGGTTAAATTTACACTAAAACTCCAATTTTTATGTTGTTAAAACATGGATTATGGATCTATTGAACATATATGAAAATTGGATTCAATTTACACTAAAACCCCCAATTTTAAGTTTCAAAAACATGGATTCTGGAGCTTTTTGAACAGATCTGAAGTTTGGTTTAAATTTACAATAAAACCCCCAAAATTTATGCTTTAAAAATATACATTTTGAAGCTTCTGACATATATGAATTTTGGGTTAAATTTACACTAAAATCCCCAAATTTTAAGTTTAAAAAATATGTATTCTAGAGCTTTTGAACAAATCTGAAATTTGGATTAAATTTACATTATAACCCCTAAATTTTAAGTTTCAAAAACATGGATTTTGGAGCTATTTAACAGATTTGAAATTTGGTTTACATTTACATTAAACTCATAAATTTTAAGTTTCAAAAACATGGATTATGGAGCTTTTGAACAGATATGGAATTTGGGTTAAATTTACACTAAAACCCCTAAATTTTGAGCTTTTTTAAAATCAGGATTTTTGAGCTTTTGAACAGTTCTGAAATTTAAGATAATACATGCAAAACCCCCAACTTCCATCCTTTAAAATCATGAATCTAGAACCAAATCTTAGTTTTCAATCAATGTATACAAAGGCACATATCACATCAAGAGGAGGGATGAGATTGTACCTCTTAGAACTCCAAAATGGATGAAATGGTTTGAAATTTATAGTTAAAATGGTTGCTCTTGCATGCAACAACTGCTGAAAATTGTAGTAGCAGCAGGAATTACAAGAAGAGCATTAGGAGCAACAACTCCAACAGTTGCTTGAAGTAGGTGCATTTTTTGAGGGAAAGCTCCTTCGATTTGGATAAAAAGGGAGGAGAATAGAGAAAAAAGAGGAACAGAATGAGGAAAAGAAGGGGAGAAGAGGTGATATAAATAAGAAGATGTGGGTAGGTGTCAACAAATTTGGAGAGATGAGCTGAGCAAGTGTGGTGTGTTGAGAATATTTTTTTGATCTTTTATTTCCAACACACTTGAAACATCAAAGTTATTCCCAATTTCACCCAGAATCTCATATTCAGATGTATACCAGCTCATTTTGACCGTCTATGAATGACAATCAAAATGTGTATAATATACATATTTTTCCGACCAAAGGTGGATTCAGAAATCTGTGAAACGTGGTTCCATTTTATGATTAAATTTTGTGATTTAAATAGGTCAAATGACCTCCGATTGATGAACAGTCAATTCCACTACTTTTATTTCGTTGAAATGGAAATTATGATGATCTCCGTTCGTTTTGCGGTTTAGGTCGCATTTGTAGCTTTTCTGATGACACACATTTCAATGTGACGATTTTTGATCGATTGCATCCCAACGAAATTTGATTTATGATCTATGGATTGATTCAAGTTATTTAACGCGATTAACATTTTTATCGAATCATGTAGACCTCAAGTCAGGTCGAATTCGATTTCGAAAAATCCGAAAATTACAAATATAAAAAACTCAAAGGGAGTCTCATCCTCGAGCCTCAGGTCAAAGTCATTATGTGTTTTTATTTAAGTTTCATCTTGGTATAAATACCTCAGAGGGTTTTCGACCCATAAAAATCTCAAATGAAGAACAAGCCATATTCTTTCAACATGTATATAATTAAAAGGGCTTGTTTTGATGATTACCTGAAAAGTGCTTTGGCTATCGTGCCTGCATATCTGCTTCAGTATCCCATGTTGCTTCTTTGATACCATATCAGTACCATAAAACTTTGACCAAGGGAATCTATTTCTTGTAAAGCCTCTTTACAGCACTGCCAAGTATCTGCACTAGCCTCTACTCGTATGTCAAGTCAGGATCCACGTCTAGATTCTCATAGTTGATGACATGTCGAGGGTCGTACACATACTTCCTCAAGTTTGATATGTGGAAAACATCATGTATAGATGATAGACGTGGAGGAAGGGCTACTTGAAAAGACACCTTCTCTACACAAGCAATGATCTCAAATGGTCCCATATATCGTGGCGCTAACTTGCCATGAATACCAAGTCTCTGTACTACCTCCATGGGAGACACTCGTAGAAACAACTAATCTCCTACCTGTGGGTTGAATATTGATAAATCATATTTTTTTAAAATAGATTAAAAGAAGATGGTCTGATTACCTGAAATTCCAAATCTCTTCTCCGATAGTTTGCGTAGCTCTTCTAGTAGCTTTGTGCTGTTAGACGCTTCTGCCACACTAGATCAACAACCCTCGTAATCTTCTCGGGGAGATCTATGGAGTAAAGAGCATGATCACCTACCTCACTCCAACTGAGAGGTGTGAGGCATCTCTTCCCATATATGACTTCAAATGGTTCCATACCAATACTAGAATGATGGATGTTGTTGTATTTGAACTCTACTAGTAGCAGGTGGTCCTTCCAGGACCTTTTCTACACTAGGGTATATGTGCGTAGCATATCCTCAAGTGTCTGAATGGTGCGCTCGCTCTGTCCGTCGTTCTGCAGATGATATGTGGAACTCATTGTTGGACATGCGAGCCCACGGCGAGCCATTATGCAATAAATGTTATTGCAATTCACTCCTTAATCTGAAATAAAGAGTACATAGTTTGCATAATAGGTCCCTTAGTACAATTAGGGTTATGTACCATGGCCATCTTAATGATCATACGGCTGTTGATTCAATTATTGAATCATAGAGGCTGGTGCTTAGATGAATATCTAATGAGTTAGATTGAGGACTCATCAAGCACCGTCAAATGATTATTAAGAGATGATCTCCAGCCTGAGTAGGAGATGGCAATCCTATCTCATTTAGGTTGATATCTGACTGACCTCTTGATGCAGGTCCTCTGCATAGGAATAGAGATTCGGAGGTGTCAGATGTGTTAGGTCAAAGAGTTGACTTAACGAGATCGAGATAACCAAAGTCCTATATCATATGCTGTCATGATATAGGCACACATCCTCTGACCGGAGACAGATGTGTTACTATATGTCTGAGTATGTACATTTAGCAGACCAATAGGTTGATGGCCTAATCAAGGTCTATACACCGGCGCGTTGGTGTGCATATAAGGGCATATGAGTAATACGATCTCTCAAAGGGATCATACAGGTTCACTACTGAACCGGAAGACATGAGCTCACTCATGAGATATTGGGAAGAATCAAATTCCGTGCGCACGGTCGTCTCGTTTTGGAAGCTTGACTGAATTTGTAGGTTTGATATATACTTTTGGAAAGTATATGATCAAGACCTAGGTATGATATATGCTTTTGGAAAGTATATGATCAATACCGACTCCCAATGATCGAATGAGAAACTTACTGATAAAACCCTGAAGTAGACAGTGTAAAGTTGATCTAATACTTCTGGTTTAATCTGAGTCTTCCAGTATGCAGGATGTACAGGTATTAGGAATACCTGAGGGTGATGTGATCATAAACGGTTGTATAACCATGACGCTTCCATTCCTAGGGAGTGATGAAACGGGTCTGAATTTTAGTGACTCCTCTCAGTAGAGAAGTAATCTGATCTTAGTCCAAATGTTGGACATTAATCTGAATGTGATTCAGATTCAATGAGAAGATTAGATTTGCGGCCTTGATTTAATCAAGCATCTATGGGGGGCCCGAGATCTGGATTTGAGATGTGATCTCAATATCCATGTCACTATACGTGGAACAATACAATCGCCCTGTCCTTATCTCCAAGTATTCGCGGAGAAAGCGCATTATCCTTGAAAGAGTTCATGGATAATTCTATTGTTGATATATGTATCCGAGCATTGAGAAAATGGATAATTAAATGTGATTTAATTATCATGAATAATATGAATTTGATTCATATTATAAAGAGAGTTATCTTAGATAATTAAATGTGATTTGATTATCAAAGATGTAGATAATATGAATGTGATTCATATTATTTGAGTACATGAGAATAAGTTATCCAATATAATTAAATATGATTTAATTGTTATGGATAAGAATAATGAGGATAGAAATATCCAATTATTCATAATATATTATAAATGTGATTTATAATGTATTAGAGAGAGTTAATTATAATTTATATGTGTTGATTAATTATTATGTGTATTGGATACACATTGTGTAATTAATTGACAATGTAAATTATATGTTGTTTTGGGTTGTGAATTTGATTCACAATTTTTCTATGGCAAGATTGCAATATTCTCAAATATAATTGTGAATTATTTTTGAAGAATAAAAAGCCAACAAAAGTTGTTGGAAATAAATAGAGGAGATTTTCAAGGAGATATGCAATCTCATGGATTTCCATGAGATTGCTCCCTCCATGGAAAGAGGGTGGGCGGCACATCATTCCCAAAAGGAATGTGTGGCCGTCCATATGGAAAGTGCATGGAGATGAAATCTCCATGCACATTCTCTCCTTATTTATTGAATTGATTTTGGATTAATTTGTATTTGATTTTATCAAATATATTTTGATCTAAATTTGTTGGTTTTACCAACAACAATCTTATCCATTGGATTGACATAAATCAATCTCACCCATTGATTTTATATGTCCCATGGATTGAGATCCATGGATCCCAAAACCCTATAAATAGAGAGGCATACCCATGCTCTCTCTTAACACATAATGCTTGAGAAGCATCTCTCTCTCCCTCTCTCTTTCTCTTTAGAGGTCAGCCCTCTCTCTCCCTCTCATGGCCGTCCACCATGGATGCCATGGAGAGGTTCTCCATCGCCGCGGCATCGTCGTTATGCTGCCCGTTCTTCTGCTCGTGGATCTCCGTCTCCTTCGGTGCGCCTCGCTCGTGAAGAAGATGTTGGATCTCGTGTGTCGAGATCAGGAGATCCGCCGCTTGGATCATCAACTTGGATTGCGAGAAGCACGCGGTTCATCCCCGCGCTCGCAAGCGTCTCCTCCGTCGGATCGGACTTGAGACAGGAGGTCTCTTCATTTAGAGACTTGATCGCAACCACGCTTCAAGAGGTAATCCTATTACTTGTTTGTGGTTTAGACGAAACGATCCGAGAAGTGTTCTTGGATCACGTGGTTTCGTCATATAAATTTTTTTTTAAATTCCGCTGCATCGAGCAACTAGTCCGACTAGTCGCTCCTCGTCGTATTCGATACGACGCTCATGCTTCCGTGATGCGCTTGAGGATCTAACCATATCCTTCAAGTGGTATCAGAGCCAGGTTGACGGTTTCGAATAGTGATTCGTTAACCAAGGACGACTTGGGTTCGTTAAGGTCGCGAAATTTTTTATCGCATTTGATTTCGCAGATCTGTTTGGTGTAATTTTTCGGCCATGATTAAATTGTTTAAACACGAAAATAGCACTTGGATTTTGTTCCCCATTAAATAAGGAAACCATAGGATCTGAGTTTGCGTAAATCGGATTTCGTATGCTCGAGATATGGTCGTTTTAATGAACATATATGCACTGTTGCGGGAACTGTGAATCTGAACGTGATTAAAATGTTAATTACTGTTTAGACTTGCCTCGAAATGCGTGAAACATCACTTAGGTTCTGTCCTAAATCAAATTAGCAAACTTTAGAAATTGACTTTGCTTAATTTGGATTTAATATGATTGAGATATGTCAATTTTAGTAAGTAGGGGTCACTGCTGAAATTGCTTTCCTAATCTAGAACCAAGTGATTGTCAATTAGTGAAATTAATTGTTAATTTCGTGAAATAATCTTGAAAAATATTTGTGAAATATTGAAACATGATTATTTGCCTAATTGACTTGGCCCCAACCAATTAGTTGATTAGATTTGATCTAAACCTTAATTGGAATTACAATCATCAAACTTCTTGCTTGAATAGGACTTGGGAATTTGCCTAGCAAATTTCCTTAAAATAAAAATTATTTTGATTACTATATGGTATAATTTCGGTTGAAGAACCGATGATCATCTCAAGTACAAAATAATCAATTTGGCATTATCCTTTCCCGAGGCGGATATGGTGTCTAGTCGGGGATCGCTGGGTCAGCGGGTTGCAACGTATGTGGTCCGCCCCACTCCCGTCGGTACTGGCCATGACAGCGGGTAGGGCCGGGATAATGTCCGAGGGATTATGATGTATTTTTCTAATTATTAAAATACGAATTAATACGTACTTTGAGAATAATACCATATATATATTCAAGCATAAAATTAAGTTTGATTGATTGAATTGGATTGATAATTAATTTAATATGATTAAGTTAATTATATCCAATTAAGAATACTCTAATATGATTAGAGTTAATAATTCCCTTGGAAGAATTAATTATATGAATGTGATTCATAGTAATTAATTAAATTTGAATAAGAGGTGGAGGATCACATAAGTGACATCCATGGTCTCCCGTCAAGGCGAAGGGTTTCCGTCGCCAGGGATTGTATATAGGAGACGCCTGTACGTAGTGACAGCTCCTATATACAAGCGCATCTGGATCGGACTCTTTGCTTCTCAAAAGAGTAAGGTCGTATGCGTAGTGACCCCAATATCGGATCCTCATATTATTGGGGCGATATTGGATTGCGCATAGCGAGTTCTATTCCTGTTGACGGTTGGTTCAATTAACGACGGGTCAACATCACCTTAGGGGTGGTGGGCTCGGGTGTTAAAGACCGAATTGGGAAATGCAAGTTGGACTTGCAAGGCGGAATGTGTTCCCACTTCTCTTTACTGGAGTTGCAGTTTCTCATATTATTGGGATGTAACAAAGATAAAGAGGAGATCCCAGATCTTGCTGAGATATAATGGTAAGTATATCTCTTACATTGAAAGTGATTAAGGGAATGAACTTTCATTGTTGACATGGCAAGACAACTTTGATATAAAAACTCCTAAATCAAAGTATAATATGTGTATATATATAAATATATACCCTTATGAAAATTACTTATTTCAGATAATCCTTCATTAAACCCACTCAATGTTATACTCATTAATAACCAGTAGAATATCATGGATTGGACCCTTAATCCAGATATTGTACTTGCGATTGGACACATAATGTATGTGGTTGCAATATGCAAGTTTCCTCATAATAATGAGAAGTGATAATTAAATAGACAATAGGACTAAAACCCTAGGGTTTGTATGTCTCTATAAGTCTTGATCTTATCGAATGTACTTTTGAAGTGACATGTCGATGATGATCGTAATTATCAAATTAATCCTTATAAAATCAATAAAGATATTCTGGCATACATATGTGCTCTTGACATTTAATCATGAATGACATGGTTCTTTGCACCTTGTAGAATGGTAGCTCTATTAGAGATAATGTATTCAAATTGTTTGAATACCTACCTGAACCGATGCTTCAAAGAGTTTAGATGGATGTAGATGATGAATGTCATCATTCTACTGTCTATACTCTAGTCATTCATGAAGCTTCATAATATTCATATTATATGAACTTAAATGAAGCTTGTATAAATGTTGAAATACTCTTATATTGAAATTTTTGATTTTAACATAAGAGATCCTTGGTCTTGAGCAAAGGTTGCTTATAGACAAAGGGAGCGCAGTGGAAGCATGGGTTGGACCCAAGTAAGAGGTATAGTCAAAGAGTTGATTGTACTTCTGCGACTTCCATATGACATCCAAAGAGTTGGATGAATGCCAATACTGCAATAAGTTGATGTGTTGATAGTATGACTATCAAGTCTCTCTAGAATCCTCAGAAAAGGACTCGGATGGAGCATCAGTATAATCTACATATAATCATTGATATTGACTTACTTATTTGATAAGATAAAGTCTAATAATTGTATCTCAAATTTTCTAATGACACTTGCAATTGGTTGCATATGTATTAGAATATTAGAAATTTGATCTTAAGGTTTATTGATCATCCATGTTGAAAGTGATGCAAGTGTTGCAACAATTTCCATGAGATCAATAGACTTCATATTTTCAGTGGGAGCCCTTAGTCTTAGAGAATGTCTCCATGACCTAGATATTAGAATACACTCATTGTTTATTTCTAATTGTTGGATATAAACATGAATTCTGTAATAAATCTATCATAAAGAATTATGATGGAAATATTTCAGATAGTAATCTAAAATCTAGTGGACTCTATTAAATTAGAAAATTATTGAATGGTTCATTAAGATTTCTAATACTGAAAATTGAACCTATAAAGATCAATAGGAGGACAAAGATCATTTAACAATGATCTGGCAACAAGTTTTGGACATATGTCTGTTGATGAGATCAATGGACTAGTAAGACATGAAACTTTAGATTGTCTAAAGATTCAAATCTCACATACTTGTGAATATTGTATTCAAAGTAAAATTGTCCAATACACCCTACTTTGGGAAGGTGTAAGATGTTAAGGTATTCAAGATCTCATACATATTGATGTATGTGAATCATCTATATCAGAATAAACATTATGGATATGTGATATCTATTAATGATTATTTGTGATATGAAATTTCTTCTCTTCACTTAGAAAACTTTGAAATGTTCAAAGATTTCATAATTTTGGTTTAGAACCAAAGTTTGAAGGAAGATGAAATGAATTTGATCTAATCAAGGTAGCTTGTACCTATTAGATGAATTCAAGGAATACCTTATGGAGATGTGAATATCATTTCTATCTCACCCCTCCTAATGAGCCTTAACTCGATAGAGTTGTAGGGAGATGCAATTGATCATGTGTGACATGATTTGATCAATGATTAATCTTAGCATAATTATCTCTTAGTTTCCAGGTATATATATGTGGTAGAGACTACATTATATATCCTTAATAAGGTTCCATGTGATTAAGCTGGAATCTGGCACTAGAGAGTGCTACTTCATTAGGAAAATAAAGGATGGTATTAAATACCTACTTTATGACCTTGAGATTCTTAAAAGATCTCATCTTTGAGAATATGATTCTTATAGGATGACTCTCTTGAGAATCAAGATGAAAATGAAGTGAAGGAACTCATTTAATCTTGAAAAGATAATGAGGCTCCTGATATTGGAAACTGAAAGGACAATTAAAGATGAAACACTAATACCTCTTCAAATAAGTTTGAGGATGGATTCCATGTGTTAGTTAAATCTAAAATGATCGGACTTCATGTGATGAAGCTCCTGAGGATCATGACATGGAAAGATGGATGTTAGCAATAAAAGTCTAATGTAGACTTCATATACAAGCGTCGTATATGGACCCTCGAGGATCCACCTATATGGATCAGACCCATTAAGGTGTAAATGGATCTTCAAGAGAAAGAGGGAACCTGATGAGAAGGTAGAGACCTTCAAAGCACGGTTTGTAGCCATGAGCTACACATCGAAGAGAAGGCATCGCTTGCGATAAGACTTGCTCTACAGTGACCTTGCTTTAACCCATCAGAATATTGCTAACTATAGCTGCACAACTTGACTATGGCATCTTCATGATGTGAGTCAAGATTGCATTCCTCTATGAATACCTCTCTGAGGACATTCATATGAAGTAGCCCCAGGGCTTCATGGTTGAGGAAAGCAAGGTGTGCTAGCTGAAGAACTCCATCTTTGGACTCAAATAAGTTTCTTGTAGTTGGAACATAAGATTTAATGAAATTATAAATGTTATGATTTCAGATAAAATCTTGATGAACCATGTGAAGCTTAGTGGGAGTGCCATTGTGTTCATCGTGCTAAATGTAGATATTATTCTAATCATTTGGAATGATATAAGAATAAATAATAAGTGTTTTAAAATTTGGTTGTTTCATACCTAGAGATACGATCTCAAAGGACACCTCTTAGATCTTAATTCTGAAGTTGTTCAGAATCAATGAAAAGAGGGTATTGGAACCATCACATTAGTAGTACACCTTGGGCTTATTCCATCTCCTGGAAAATTCCAAGACAGGCTTCTTTCCCTTAAGATATGGTACTGACCTATCTAAAGGGATAGCACCTCAAAGAGTTGAGGAAGTAAATGCTAGAACTGCTTGCACTTGTGCATCAGTTATGAGAAGCTCAGTGTATGCTAGATGTGTACAAGAGCCAGATGTCTGCCATGCAGTGGGAGTAGTAAACTGTTACTAATCCTACTATGGAGATAAAACACTTGATTGCAGTAATAACAATATCTTCAAAGATGATGAAACTTAGAGATAGTGATCTCAAAGTCTTATCTTCAAAGGTTTAAGACCTTGTAGATAGTGATCTATAAGGGTCTTGACTGTAGATACCTTAGGAGATAGAGATCTCCAGGAATGAAGGTATTCTAATAAGGATTATGGGAATACTGGTTATGATAATTTATAAGATATAGTGTTAAGAACACTATAATTAACAAAATTGAGTATCGATTGCATGAGATGCAACATTCGCATTGGATGCGAGCACTGTTACTAGGAGATATGCAAGTGCCGTAAAAGGACTTGGCGTAGTCTCTTGGGAACGGAGTGACTGATCAGCTTACCTAGCCATTTTCTAAATAGCCTATGATTGTCACATGAGTGTGGGTTTAAATGATTAGCCCATTAATGGCTCTTTGGGCTAGTGGGAGATTGTTGGACATGCGAGCCCACGGCGAGCCATTATGCAATAAATGTTATTGCAATTCACTCCTTAATCTGAAATAAAGAGTACATAGTTTGCATAATAGGTCCCTTAGTACAATTAGGGTTATGTACCATGCCCATCTTAATGATCATACATCTATTGATTCAATTATTGAATCATAGAGGCTGGTGCTTAGATGAATATCTAATGAGTTAGATTGAGGACTCATCAAGCACCGTCAAATGATTATTAAGAGATGATCTCCAGCCTGAGTAGGAGATGGCAATCCTATCTCATTTAGGTTGATATCTGACCGACCTCTTGATGCAGGTTCTCTGCATAGGAATAGAGATTCGGAGGTGTCAGATGTGTTAGGTCAAAGAGTTGACTTAACGAGATCGAGATAACCAAAGTCCTATATCATATGCTATCATGATATAGGCACACATCCTCTGACCGGAGACAGATGTGTTACTATATGTCTGAGTATGTACATTTGGCAGACCAATAGGTTGATGGCCTAATCAAGGTCTATACACCGGCGCGCTGGTGTGCATATAAGGGCAAATGAGTAATACGATCTCTCAAAGGGATCATACAGGTTCACTACTGAACCGGAAGACATGAGCTCACTCATGAGATATTGGGAAGAATCAAATTCCGTGCGCACGGTCGTCTCGCTTTGGAAGCTTGACTGAATTTGTAGGTTTGATATATACTTTTGGAAAGTATATGATCAAGACCTAGGTATGATATATGCTTTTGGAAAGTATATGATCAATACCGACTCCCAATGATCGAATGAGAAACTTACTGATAAAACCCTGAAGTAGACAGTGTAAAGTTGATCTAATACTTCTGGTTTAATCTGAGTCTTCCAGTATGCAGGATGTACAGGTATTAGGAATACCTGAGGGTGATGTGATCATAAACGGTTGTATAACCATGACGCTTCCATTCCTAGGGAGTGATGAAACAGGTCTGGATTTTAGTGACTCCTCTCAGTAGAGAAGTAATCTGATCTTAGTCCAAATGTTGGACATTAATCTGAATGTGATTCAGATTCAATGAGAAGATTAGATTTGCGGCCTTGATTTAATCAAGCATCTATGGGAGGCCCGAGATCTGGATTTGAGATGTGATCTCAATATCCATGTCACTATACGTGGAACAATACAATCGCCCTGTCCTTATCTCCAAGTATTCGCGGAGAAAGCGCATTATCCTTGAAAGAGTTCATGGATAATTCTATTGTTGATATATGTATCCGAGCATTGAGAAAATGGATAATTAAATGTGATTTAATTATCATGAATAATATGAATTTGATTCATATTATAAAGAGAGTTATCTTAGATAATTAAATGTGATTTGATTATCAAAGATGTAGATAATATGAATGTGATTCATATTATTTGAGTACATGAGAATAAGTTATCCAATATAATTAAATATGATTTAATTGTTATGGATAAGAATAATGAGGATAGAAATATCCAATTATTCATAATATATTATAAATGTGATTTATAATGTATTAGAGAGAGTTAATTATAATTTATATGTGTTGATTAATTATTATGTGTATTGGATACACATTGTGTAATTAATTGACAATGTAAATTATATGTTGTTTTGGGTTGTGAATTTGATTCACAATTTTTCTATGGCAAGATTGCAATATTCTCAAATATAATTGTGAATTATTTTTGAAGAATAAAAAGCCAACAAAAGTTGTTGGAAATAAATAGAGGAGATTTTCAAGGAGATATGCAATCTCATGGATTTCCATGAGATTGCTCCCTCCATGGAAAGAGGGTGGGCGGCACATCATTCCCAAAAGGAATGTGTGGCCGTCCATATGGAAAGTGCATGGAGATGAAATCTCCATGCACATTCTCTCCTTATTTATTGAATTGATTTTGGATTAATTTGTATTTGATTTTATCAAATATATTTTGATCTAAATTTGTTGGTTTTACCAACAACAATCTTAGCCATTGGATTGACATAAATCAATCTCACCCATTGATTTTATATGTCCCATGGATTGAGATCCATGGATCCCAAAACCCTATAAATAGAGAGGCATACCCATGCTCTCTCTTAACACATAATGCTTGAGAAGCATCTCTCTCTCCCTCTCTCTTTCTCTTTAGAGGTCAGCCCTCTCTCTCCCTCTCATGGCCGTCCACCATGGATGCCATGGAGAGGTTCTCCATCGCCGCGGCATCGTCGTTATGCTGCCCGTTCTTCTGCTCGTGGATCTCCGTCTCCTTCGGTGCGCCTCGCTCGTGAAGAAGATGTTGGATCTCGTGTGTCGAGATCAGGAGATCCGCCGCTTGGATCATCAACTTGGATTGCGAGAAGCACGCGGTTCATCCCCGCGCTCGCAAGCGTCTCCTCCGTCGGATCGGACTTGAGATAGGAGGTCTCTTCGTTTAGAGACTTGATCGCAACCACGCTTCAAGAGGTAATCCTATTACTTGTTTGTGGTTTAGACGAAACGATCCGAGAAGTGTTCTTGGATCACGTGGTTTCGTCATATAAAATTTTTTTTAAATTCCGCTGCATCGAGCAACTAGTCCGACTAGTCGCTCCTCGTCGTATTCGATACGACGCTCACGCTTCCGTGATGCGCTTGAGGATCTAACCATATCCTTCACTCATCATCAGCTCTGTCTATAGTACTAATATGAACTGATGCAAGTAGTGCGATGTAAGCCTGAGTCTCTGTTAGACACCACCTCACGTGGTATTCCATGTAGCATGATAATGTTTTGCACATATAGCCTGGCCAATCTAGATGGAGTGTAGGTCATGCTGACATGTATGAAATGGGATGACTTGGTTAACTTCTCAACAACGACCCAAAGAGCATCATGGCCGCTTGGTGTCCTCGACAGTTCAGTGACGAAATCCATAGAGATACTCTCCCATTTACACTCGAGAATGGGAAGATACTGCAATAACCATGGTGGTCTTCTGCGCTCATCCGTGACCATCTAATAGGTCAAGCATCTCCAAACATGTTGTGCCACGTCGCACGCAATCCCATCCGACCTGAAAGCGAAGATCACGATACATCTTTGTGCTTGATGAATATGCATTTCATCATCTTTATTCATTTATTTTAGCTTAAAATCCCTTATAAAAACACATGTATATAATACTAACTCGATATTCTTTCTAACTTGCATTTGTATGTAAATATTCTACACTTCTTACCATTTTAACCTAAAATAAGTAAATAAAAAAAGAAAGGAAAAATAAAGAAAATAAAATAAAAAATAAGACTGTATATATTTAATGGATACATGCAGACCCGAACCCCGAGAGAAGGTTGACTTGACATGATCAACCAGGAATAAAGTAGGGGGAGATAGGGTCCTTAATCAAAAAATCCAAAAAAAATGTATGTGTCGTGTATGTTTGTATATTACACTATTTATTCGTACACAAATTGACCTCAAACAAAATAATGTTCAAAACAAAAGTTGTAAATAAAAATGTGTCCTAAATAATAAAAATATTTGCAAAATAAAATCATGTACAGAATAAAAGCAACCACACTTGGAAAAAGCCACTCATCGATAATTGAAAGACCAATTCCAGCTCCATATGAACTCAAATTGAACCAAACTTACTTCCATTGTATTCTAAATTAAATTATCTTTAAAATTGCTGTGATTTCATAATTTTTGGAGTTACGGTTAAAAATTAATTTTCTGGGGTGGTTTGTGCAATTTTTCCCATGTATTTGTACATATTGTATTTGTAAATATTTTTACTAATTATTTTAAACATAAATTTTAAAAATAAAATTTTTAAAAACTAATTTCCTTATCTCTAACTATGTATATAATGTACCATATGTATATAGTATACGTATATAGTTGCTATTCTTAAATAACCACCACAAAAAATAAAAAAGTTAACATTTTTTATTCCAATTAATTGATGATAATACAAAAAATTAATTTGTGTAAAATATTTTAAAATTAATCTCTTTCTTATCTCTATCTCATTTCAATTTTTTCCTTATCTCTTTATCTCATTTCAAATTTTTTGAATTTCAAATTCTTATCTTTTCTATTTATATGGCTCCTTCTGCCTCATTTCAACTTGATCAATCTTTGGTGAGAGGAGCCTGGTCTTCGAGAGTCTTCTTATCACAGAAGAGTGTCTAGCCTCCGAGCCATCCGGTGACAGCGAGTCAGCCTTCATCGAGGCGATAACGATCTTTTCCGCTCCTAAGGTGAGATCCATATTTTTCTTCGCTAGTTTTTTATCATAGGTTAATCTTAGTTTTATTTTTCACCTCTTTATTTCGTCATCATTTTTTATCTAGATCTTTGAATCCATCATGATTTGATCCGCCACCGACTCAATTTTTCATTTCACATCTCGATCTATTCGCATTCTCTTCTACCTCGCATGATCTCTCACCTCCGACCACTCATGGTGCTCGGAGATCCGGTTACATCTGCCATTTTCCGCAGAACCGCACTTGTTCACAATTTTTGTTTTGATTTTGGGATCGAGTCGTCGTGCCCACATCCTAATTGTTTATAATTAAAAAAACAAAAAAAATTATTTTTTCTTTCTTTCTTTCATTTGTTTTGTAGAAAAAAACATAAAAAAATAAAGGAAATTAAAAAAAAGCTCTGCAATTTCAGTTTTTGAAAAAAAAATAAAAAATTATTATGTCATTTCTGTTTTTATATTGGAAAAAAAAGCCATCACCCAACGGTTGCGCATGCTCGTAGCCCCGCTCTTGAGCACCGCCCCTCGCAGCGTGAGCCCGCCGCCAACCAGCGATAGTTTTCCGACGCACGACCGTCACACTTTCACCCCCCGCACGAGCACCGACCTCTGATGTGCTACACCCTCCACCCAGCGGCACCACACTGATCGTCGATGACCAACGCAACACGGGATACTCCCCACCTCCACCACAGTGTGGTTTGGCCGCAGCACCACACCGACCTCCGCGCGGACCTTGTGAAGCCTGCTTCCCACTAGCACGCAGACCGTCGCGCGAGCTCCCTCACCACCTTAAGTGCCACCATCACCCCAGCGCAGGAACACCACAACTCCACATCACCGAATCCCCGTGTGAAGAAGCAACCCCGACCACCGTCATCTCCAAGCTCCAGCCTGCCACAAAATCCGCACCGCTCCAGCCGTCGACAACCACCATTCCTGGTTGAAGAACAAGGGCGGCAACCCCCCTTTTGTTGGTTGAAGAACAAAGAACGAAGAAGGGAACCCTAGGGAAATAATAAAACAATTGGGAAAATTTCATTAAGTTCTTATGAGGTTTCTGAATATGTAAAGGAGCCCTGCCAGTTCAAGCAGTATATTTAGGCTAAATTACATCTACACCCACAAAAATATTCTGCTAATTGCAAGGAAGCCCCTGCCAACTCCTCAAGCACGTGTCTTGCACGCACCATCTGGGTAAATTGCAACATCTCTCCGAATATTTATTTTTATTTTCTTTTCATACAAAAACATTAAACTATTTATGTTTCAGTACATGTACGTCTAGACTATTGATTGGTTCATCTTTTCATTGAAATAAATGTTGTATTTGTTCTGAACATTCTACAAAAATTTGTATATACTCATGTTATGTGCATGTTCATTGCATAAAATTTTCATTTCATTTTATGTTCATTTGTTATGATTAAAAAATTTAAAACAATGTCTTTTTCTCTTCTTGAAATTCAAAAATTCATATTGAATATTGGTTAAAAATTACAAAAAATATATTATTTCTATTTAATTGTCTTTTAATTTCTGTGCAAATTTCGTGTATTAACACTTTTCAAAACCCAAAAAATTGTAAACTACCAAAATTTTTTGAAAAATCACAGAAAATTCTACAAAAATCCAAAAAATGTCATTTCAATTTCTATATATAGATGTTTGTCTATATTTTAGCATAAAAGCGGTTGCCAGGAGTTTTGGGGCACTTAAAATATTTTAAGCTGCAAATTACTCCATAATGTGCACTGTTTATCATTTTTGCCACTATTTGATTTTTCGAAAAATACAAAAAATCTGAAAATTATATAAAAATTCCCAAAAATAATTTAAAGCCTTTAATACCCAAAAATATTTTCTCTGGATTTTTTGAGTATTTTTTTGATATAATTGAAAAATACAAAAATAGTGTGGTGTGCGTATTTTTTCCCTTATGTATATTGTTCCTTATTTGAAAATTTAAAAAAAGATTGCAAAATTAAAATCACTAATAATTTGAAAATCAGAAAATAAAAATATTTAAACAAAAATAATTAAAAAAATAAAAAAGACAAAAGTTCTCAAAAAAACCAAGATAGTTTGCATTTGAGGTTCCCTTTTTCTTTTTATTGATTTTCGATTAATTGAATTACCCTTAGGAATTGTAGCCTCCCCGAGTTCAATCTTATCCCCTATACGAGTAAATAAGTTGCAAAAACATTTCTCTTGCTCCACCTTATTCTTGGTAATTATTTCAGCGAAAGACGAAAAAAATTATTTGTTTGTTGATGCTTGATTGGGTCGCAATGACATTGTTCATATTAATATAATTTAAACCCCTCGATAAGTATGTCAATCGGCCTACTAGGATCAGTAGATAATCATGTATTTTATGCCTCATCAAGAATGTCTCTACGTGACTGTTCATCATTTGGCACAACGACGCAACCTTCTTTCCACAAAATAGACTCTGTCACAATAAAATAATCAATTCGTCCTTGACAGCGTGCATATATCTATCTCAAATCCAAGGATATGTCCTATATTATTCTACTATGTAATCGAAAGACTGCTGATGTCCTAGGTCATAGGCTCATGATCGGATGTCTCTCAAACAAATGGTAAATATGAATTACTTCCTTGTTCAACAAGTCTTTGAGCTCTCAACACTGAGATGTACTCCATTTTGGAGTCATGTAATGTACCCTCAAAGGTAAACTCGCGTAAGTATGGAGTCCTGATGACAACTGTCTTCACAAATAAATCAACTATGGCATGATGAAATGACAACCAATCCATTCCTAAAATCAAATCAAACTCATCAAGTTATAGTAACAGAAAATCTGCGATCATCTTGTGGCTGGCAGTCAACACTGGTAAGTCTCTGACTATCAGTGAAATAACGAATAACTAGCCACCTGACCCATGTATGTGGTAAGGAGGATATAGGGCCTCTGTAACTCTACCCACTGAAGCTAGTAATCTCGAAGTAATACACGAATGTGTCACTCTGGAATCAAATAAAATAATGAAAGGTTGGTTCAGGATTGAGGCCATACCTTTCACCATAGTAGCTGCTAATCGTACACGCTCCTCGATCATTGTATGTAACTGTCCCTGTCTAGCTAGTGCAGTACTTGAACTGGCCACACTCTGTGTCTGTTTCGACGGTCTCACGAAATTGGAGTTCTTGGCACGAAAAATCCGAGTACGTTGTGCCTACAGCTGCGACGGTTGTGGCTGCGGTCGAGGCTCACCAGAAGCCGGGGTGCACTAAGATAGGTAATGGCCTTACTCATTGCACAAGTTGAATCTCATAGATGGGGTAGGCGTGCTAGTCGTGTTTGCACTCCGATTAAGTCCTACTGTGGGTCTCTCCACTCTCTACGACCCAGATGTTCATGTTGAACTAGTGCCACTTGTAGCAAGTGCTCCTCCTAAGATAGTCATTGGAGATGAGAAGGCACTACTTGAAATTACCGAACCTGAAGGTCGAAACTGTCTAGCTGACCTCTGCTACTGAAACTGTCATCAAATTGTTCCAAAAGATTATTATGTCATAGGTGTAGCTCCAGATGAGCTCTCAAAATGTCTCTCTCGGATGTCCTCAAACTTCTCCACTACATTAGTAGCCTCAGAGATGGAAGTGATACGTAGTCCAGCCAGCTTCTCCTACACCTCTTCTTGCATCCCTCTGATGAACTTCTTCAGATCCTAATATGAAAATGTAGCAGCCGATGCATGTGTCACGACAACTCAGTATAGTGAACAAAGTACTCTCTACATGTCATCTGCCCATGTTTGAGCTATGTGAATAATCGATGTTGTGGCTCCTTTCACTTCCCAATAAAGTGGGATATGAATCTCATCTCAAAATCATCCCATGTGAGCTAACATCCCATCTCTAATACTATCGCCTCCTACCATCTCTCAGTGAATGCTGTTAGTGAATACTCCATAAAAGATAACAACGAGTCTCGTGTCATGTGAATTGTGTGATGTAACTTCATCACCCTCTCCATCCATTATTCAGCCTAATCTAATGTCACGGTGCCCTCGAACATGGGAACATTGAATCGCTGATAGGAAGGGAAAACTGATCGATGCCTGTGTACGTCGGAGTGCTCACGTGCAATCTTGCCGGCAAAAGGTACATGGACTTGCTCCTTGTCATGATCTTCCTCTGCTCCATGTACTGGAATCTCCTCATGTGGATCATCAAACTGAGGTTGTTGTACCGAAATAGACCAAGGCTGGTCCTGTCAGGTTTCATCCTGAGATGGATGGTAGGTAAAATTAGAGATCTCTTCGAACCGTACCTCCATGTCAATATGTCTGTGGGAAATCTCTATCTGCTGAGACAAAATATGATCCTACTAACCTCTCATAGCATTCTGCAAATAATCGATGTTAGGACTCCTTGCACTTCCAAAAAAGAAGTGGGATCTGAATCTCATCTGAAAATCATCCCATGTGGGCTCGCATCCCATCACTGATACTGTCGCCTCCCACCATCTCTTAGTGAATAATGTTAGTGAATACTCCATAAAATTTAACCACAAATCATCCGAAGTTCCTTCACCACCCTCCTTATCCACTGTTCATCCTTACTGATGTCACGATGCCCTCGAACATGGACACATTGGATCACGGATAAGAAGTGCAAACCGGCCGATGCAAGTATACATCAGAGTGCTTAGGTGCAATCTCGTCGACAAAAGGTAGATGGTCTTGCTCCTTGTCATGATCTCCATCCTCTGCTCCATGGACCAACATCTCCTCATGTGGATCATCAAACTGAGGCTGTTGTACCGAAACAAATTGAGGTTGGTCCTGTCAGTTTCCATCCTGAGATGGATGGTAGGTAAAATCAGAGAGCACATCGAAACGCGTCTCTATGTCAGTATGTCTGTCGGTAATTGATGAATTTGCATTTCATCATATTTATTCATTTATTTTATCTTAAAATCCCTTATAAAAACACATGTATATAATACTAACTTCATATTCTTACTAACTTGCATCTGTGTGTAAATATTGCACATTTCTTATCGTTTTAACCCAAAATAAATAAAGAAAGAAAGGAAGGAAAAATTGAGAAAAGAAAATAAAAAAGGAAGATTGTATATATGTAATAGATACAGGCTGACCCGGACCCCGAGAGAAGGTCAAGACTTGACCTGATCGACCAGGAATAAAGTAGGGGGAGATAGGTCCTTAATCAAAAAATCCAAAAAAATGCGTGTGTCGTGTGTATTTCTATCTTACACTATTTTATTTGTACACAAATTGACCTCAAACAAAATAATGTTCAAAACAAAAGTTGTAAATAAAAATGTTTCCTAAATAATAAAAATATTTGCAAAATAAAATCATGTACATAATAAAAGCAACCACACTTGGAAAAAGCCACTAAGCGATAATTGAAAGACCAATTCCTGCTACATATGAACTCAAATTGAATCAAACTTACTTCCATTGTATTCTAAATTAAATTATCTTTAAAATGGCTGTGATTCATAATTTTTAGAGTTACGGTTGAAAAGATGATTTTCTGGGGTGGTTTATGCAATTTTCCAATGTATTTGTGAATATTTTTACTAATTATTTAAAACAAAAAAAATTAAAAATTTAAAATAAAAAAACCAATTTCCTTATCTATGTATATAATGTACCATATGTATATAGTATATGAATATAGTTGCTATTGTTAAATAACCACCACAAAAAAATAAAAAATGGCATTTTTATTCAATTTAATTAAGTGACGAAAATACAAAAAAATAAGTTTTTCTAAATAATTTTAACATTAATCTCTTTCTTATCTTTATCTCTTTTCAATTTTTTTCTTATCTCTTTATCTCATTTCATTTTTTTTGAATTTCAAATTCTTATGTTTTCTATTTATATGGCTCCTCCCTCATTTCAACTTGATCAATCTTTGGTGAGAGGAGCCCGATCTCCGAGAGTCTTCTTGTCGCAGAAGGGTGTCTAGCCTCCGAGCTGTCTAGTGACATCGAGTCAGCCTTCGTCGAGGCGATCACGATCTTTTCCGCTCCTAAGGTGAGATCCATATTTTTCTTCGCTTGTTTTTTTATCTTAGGTTAATCTTAATTTTATTTTTCGCCTCTTTATTTCATCGTCATTTTTTATCTATATCTTAGAATCCATCACGATTTGATCCGCCACCGACTCGATTTTTCATTTCACATCTCGATCTATCCACATTCTTTTCTACCTCGCACGATCTCTCACCTCCGACCGCATACAGTGGTCGGAGATCTGGATCCATTCCTCATTTTTCATAGGATCCCCGTTCACATCTCCCTTTGATTTTTCGCATTTTGAATAATCAGGACCGAGTCGTCGTGCTCGTATCCTCATTTGTTTATAAAAAAATATAAAAAATATATTTTGGTTTATTTTTTTTATAACATTTGTTTTGTAGGATAAAAAATAAAAAAATAAAAAATAAAAAGTTATTTACAGTTCCTGTTCTAAAAAATAATAAAAAAAGTTTTTTATATATTTTCGTTTCTGTTTTTACATTTAAAAATAAAAAATTAAAAATAGAAGAAGGACGCGCTCTAGGCGCTGCTCCGCCAAATGCAGTCGGCGCCGCTGCCTGCCTCTGTCACCAGCGCTCCTAAGCGCGGCTGCCTGCCGCCCATCCACAGCACTTGCGGCACCGCTCGCCCGTCGTCCGCCTGCTCTTGTCACGGTTGCCCTTGCACCGTCGTGCCACCAGCATCTTCATCAGCCCCAGCTACGAGCGATGCCCTCGATCTTGAACCGCCTAACACCTCACGCGAGCAGCCCGCGCCCACGAGCATCGTTAGCGTCCATCTTCATCCCACTTTCGCTACGAGCTCCAGCCATCTCCGCCATGGGTTGGAGCGCACCACCACCGCTCTTCAGCCAACCGTGTGCACGCTTCCCAAGCACCGTCCACCGCTTGCCATCTTGAGCGCAGCTTCTCGCTGGCTCGCCATCACCACCAGTTGGAGCGGCCCTCCGCCCATCTTCGCTGCGATCGCCGCAACCCCTTGGAAGAGAAGAGAGGGGCAGCGGTGGCCCCCCTTTTCTGTTGATGAAGGTTGAAGAACGAAATCCCTCTCAAGACAAAACCCTATGTGTTTTTAATAAAATATTTTTTTGGAAAAATATCAGACAACTGCCCGAAGGTTTTGCAAATTGCAATTTCATCCCCAACAGTTTCATAAATTACGCAAAAAGCCCCCTACTCCTGTTTTAACTAGGTAAATTGCGATTTCTTTTCCGTTTTTAGTTATTATTACATTTTAATTCTAGAACTTTAAACATTCACATTTTAGTCCCTTTTTTCCAGACATTATATTGCATGCTCTTTTCAGTGAAATAAATGCTTTTGTTTCTCAATAAATTTTGCAAAAATCATGCTATGCTCATGATGTGTGCATCTTTCTAGCATAAAGGTTTCATTGCATTTTATTTCAATTTGTTATCAATAAAAATAAAAAATAGTGTCATTTTTTCTTCCTGAAATTCAAAAATTCATAATAATTTGAATATTTCTCTAAAAATTATAAAAATTTGATTAATTTCCTTTCATTATCTTTTAATTTATGATGTCCAATTTTCATGCATTAATTCTTTTCAAAACCCAACAATTTGGAAAATGCCAAAAATATTAGAAAAATCACAGAAAATTCTATAAATATCCAAAAATAGCAATTCCAATTTCTGTGTATAGATATTTATCTATATTTTAGCATAAAAATAATTGACAGGAGTTTTGGATATCAAAATATTTTAATTTGCAAATTACTCTAGTTTGTGCAATGTTTATTATTTTTGCCATTGTTTGAATTTTAGAATAATAAAAAAAACTGAAAATTCTACAAAAAATTCCAAAAATATTTCAAAGACTTTAAAACCCAAAAATATTTTCTTTGGTTTTTTCTAAGCATTTTTGATATAATTAAAAAATACAAAAAATAGTGTGGTGTGTGTATTTCTTTACTTGTGCATATTGCTCCTTATTTGAAAAAAAATTGCAAAACTAAAATCACTAGAATTTTGAAAATTAGAAAATAAAAAAATCAGAAATAAAAAAATTAGAAAAAAATAAAGAGAAAAACGATTCAAAAAAAACCAAGATAGTTTGCTATTGAGATTCCTTTTTCTCTTAATTGATTTTTGATTATTTGAATATCCCTCGAGAATATGTTTATTTATTCATGCTAAAAAATAATGATTTGATTTTTCGTTTGTTGTAGGCGGCAATCGGAATCGGTCAAGAAAATAACTACAATTATTTCGTCAATTTTTAGTCGTATGGTTTTATGTTTATTTTACATGGGCAAGTCCCAAGGTAGAACACAAGGAGGCAAAGGAACAATCTAGAATTGTGTCTATCAAAATCCGTGTGCGGTTTTCGAGATGGTCTTTTTTTGGAATTTTTAATGCAATATAGGATGTGAAATACAATTTTGGCCTATTTTAGGGACTAAAATGTGAATTATGCTCAAACGATGTCTGAAAAATATGAAACTTAGCCACGATGTAAAATATGATGAATTGAATGCACTGTATTTTTTTTTGAATTTTTGGATGTAATGTGGATTTTTATTAATTTTTAATTACAAACATAATGATTTTTTAGTATTTAATTATAATAAATATTAAACCTAATTATTTTCAAGGACCAAAATTACCTAAGATCTATCACTGGTGATTGATCTAAGAAAATTCCTAAACCTTGAAAATGTGAGATTTAATACCTATTAAAAATCGAACACTGAAATATGCAAAATGATTTTTATAGTGCAAACTATTGTATGTAAATGCAAATCTTTTTAGGCACAATGTCAAACACGATTAACTCTACAATATATGATTTTTGGAGAATTTTTAGAGCAATGGTTAATCAAATATGAATTTAAGAGCACAAATTAGGCAAAATATGCAATTTTCTACAAAAGTTTTTATTATTAATTAACCATCAACCAAAAAATGTCCACAATATTTCAAACTGTAGAGAATTAAAAGATGAACATCATGTTATTTTAACTAATAAAATAATGCAATGTGAAGGTCTAAAATTAATGGGGAATACAGGGGTATAGATGCAATATTTAAATATAAATATAAAAAGGCAGGGGAGACCTATAGGTAGTTACCAATAATTGACGGGGCTCTTCTGCAAAATTTCCAGAGGGGCACGTGTGTGGCATGTGCCCTCTGGTCGGTAGGCAGGAATGCGATATAGAGGAGTGGCAGGGCCGACTTTGCAATTTACCTAAGGGCACGTGCACCGCACGTGACCCCTGGATGTTGGTGTGCAATTAGCTGGGCTTCTTGGGGCCTTTGTGCAATTCTTCCACCGAAGGCACGTGGGCTCACGTGCTGGGGGTGGTCTTCGACGGTGACGACGCGCGACGTGGCCTCTAGTCTGCCCCCGGTCGGCAAGGGTGCACTTCGGCGGAGGAGCCCCGGTGGTCGATGGCTTGTGGTGGTTGAGGGATGGCGGTGCCCCGATAGATCACGGAGGAACTAGGTGAAAGAGCAGCTAGCGTTGACGAGAGCCTGGCGGTGGTTGTCGTTGATGAAGCTCGAAGCTTCTAGAGATGTTGAACGACGAAGGTGAAGTCGGAGGAGACGTAGGCGAAGTCATTGTCGATCAGTGCAGGTGAAGGAGCGGCGGGGGCGTTGGTGGTCGTCGACAGTGGAGTCGTTGATAATGGCATTGGCTCGACAGAGTTCGGAGCTGGGCAGTACGCGGCGGAGGGGCGTGGCTGCAACGAGGGGCGGAGTGCCCTCGGACCTCGCCAGCAAACGATGGTACCAAGGCGCTGTCATCGCCTTGGGCTTCTGTCTTGATGCGTATCCGATGGATGTCGTCGAGGGTTGGGGCGGCGTTGGTTTTATAGGATGATGGAGATGCTGACTATGGAAGTAGGGGTTATTTGAGGGAAATTGGGGATGGTGATTTGACTGGGATCGTGAGACGAAAGGGGTAAGCGGCACCCGATGATTGATTTGGAGGGTTGATATTGGCGGTGAGGATCTGCGTGATATGCGGGTGCAGCGAAATCACGGGGCAATGATATAGGATTCGAGGGAGAAGGGTACTGGGGACGAAGGTCACGGACCGTCCGATCGGCCCTTGATCGCACGACCCTAACGATGCCAGGTGGCGGGCTGAGGGCACAAAGGGGCGTGCACGTGCTTGGCGCGTGCCTAGGCGGCACGCCCTCGCACGTGCGACCCCTTTTATTTTTTTATTTTATTTTTTATAAAAACGATATAAAAATAAGCCAAAAATGGCTGACACATGGTGGCCCCAGGGGTTGACGAGTCTGATATCGCGCGTGTAAAAGATAATGTTTATTTATTCGTGCTAAAAAATAATGATTTGATTTGTCGTTCGTTGTAGGCGGCAATTGGAATCTGTTAAACAATAACCACAATTATTTTGTCAATTTTTAATCACGTGGTTTTATGTTTATTTTACTTGGGCAAGTCCTAAGGTCGAACACAAGGAGGCAAAGGAACAATCTAGAATTGTGTCTATCAAAATTAATGCGTGGTTTTCGAGACGGTCTTTTTTTTGGATATTTTGATGCAATATAGGATGCAAAATGCAATTTGGCCTATTTTAGGGGCTAAAATGTGAATTATGCTCTAATGATGTTCGAAAAATATGAAACTTGGCCACGTTGTAAAATATGATGAAATGAATGCACTATAATTTTTTTTTGGAATTTTTGGATGCAATATGAATTTTTTACTAATTTTTAATTGCAAACAGAATGAATTTCAGTATTTAATGATAATAAATATTAAACCTAATTATTTTCAAGGACCAAATTTATCTAAGATCTCTCACTAGGTGATTGATCTCAGAAAAATCCTTAACCTTGAAAACGTGAGATTTAATACCTATCAAAAATCGAACACTGAAATATGCAAAATGATTTTACAGGGCAAAATATGCATGTAATGCAAATCTCTTTTGGCACAATGTCAAACACAATTAGCTATACAACATGTGATTTTTCGAGAATTTTTAGAGCAATGGATAATCAAATATGAATTTAAGAGCACAAACTGGGCAAAATATGTAATTTTCTTCAAAATAATTAATTATTAATTAACCATCAACCACAAAAATGTCCACAATATGTCAAACTGTAGAGAATTAAAAGATGAACATCATGTTATTTTTTAATAATAAAATAATGCAATGTGAAGGTCTAAAATTACTAGGGAACACAAGGGTACAGATGCAATATTTAAATATAAATATAAAAGGCAGGGGGACCTATATGTAGTTACTAATAATTGAGGGGGCTCTTCTGCAAAATTTCCAGAGGGGCACGTGGGCACATGCATGGCACGTGCCCTCTGGTCGGCGGGCTAGATTTCCATTTAGAGGAGTGGCAGGGGCGACTTTGCAATTTACCTAGGGGCACGTGCACCGCAGGTGACCCCTGGATGCTGGTGTGCAATTAGCTAGGCTTCCTGGGGCCTTTGTGCAATTCTTCCACCAAAGGCGCATGGGCTCACGTGCTGGGGGTGGTCTTCGACGGTAACGACGTGCGATAGGGTTTTTGGTCTGCCCCCGGCCGGCAAGGGTGCACTTAGGCAGAGGAGCCTCGGTGGTCGATGGCTTGTGGTGGTCGAGGGATGGCGGTGCCTCGACGGATCACGGAGGAGCCAGGTGAAAGAGCAGCTGGCATCAATGAGAGCCTGGCGGTGGTCATCGTTGATGAAGCTCGAAGCTTTTGGAGGCGTTGAATGGTGAAGGTGAAGTTAGAGGAGACGTAGGCAAAGTCGTTGTCGATCGGTGCAGGTGAAGGAGCGGCAGGGGCGTTGGTGGTCATCGGCAGTGGAGTCATTGATAATGGCGTTGTCTCGACGGAGTTCGGAGCTGGGAATTACGTGGCAGAGGGGCGTGGCTGCAATGAGGGGCAGAGCACCCTCGGACCTCGCCGGCGAACGATGGCACCAAGGCGTTGTCACCGCCTTGGTCTTCTGTCTTGATGCGTATCTAGTGGATGTCATCGAGGGTTGGGGCGGAATTGGTTTTATAGGATGATGGAGACGCCGGCAATGGATGAAGGGGGTTATTTGAGGGAGATCTGGGATGGTGATTTGACTGGGATCGTGAGACGAAATGGGTAAGCGGCGCCCGAGGATTGATTTGGAGGGTCGAGATTGGCGGCGAGGATCCGCGGGATACACGGGTGCAGCGAAAACACAGGGCTACGATGGAGAATTTAAGGGAGAAGGGTGCTGGGGTTGAAGCTCACGGACCGTCTGATCGGTCCGTGATCGTACGGCCCTAACGATGACAAGTGGCGGGTTGAGGGCACACGTACGACCCCTTTTATTTTTTATTTTTTATTTTTTAATAAAAATGATATAAAAATAAGCCAAAAATGGCTGACACATGGCGGCCCCAAGGTCTGTCACGTGTTTGCACCAGAAAAATCAACAGATAAATACTTTGTAAAATATAAAATAAATAGTAAACGACCTCAGATTGAAAAAGTCTCTTCACAAATATTGTTCGTTTCGATGGGTTCTACAACTTTCATGAAGACATCAAAACCAAAATCAATCAAATGCATAAAGTGAATTTTTTGGGGTATCCCACGTACATAGAATACCTTGATTTTTGGATTTTGTAATTTTTTTGTCATTTTTCACCAGATAAAAATCCAAACAAATACGGTAAAATCAAAGATAAATCATTACATATTAATATAATTTTTTGGATTTTTATTATTTAAGAAAAAGAAGAAATAAATTAAAATAAGAAAAAGATCAATTTTGTACAAGTGGTTAATGAAGACCCGGACTCAATTCGTTTCTTTGATTTCAGGCTCAATTTGGATTTGGATTTTTGCACATTTTAATAAAAATTTTTTCAAAGAAGACAAATGAATAAGAAACAAACTAAAATAGGTTAAATATGTACATAAAATAATAGGTCAAAATAAGCTAAAATACAAAATGTACAAAAGAGGCCCAAAACCCAACTTTCACATATGAGCTCCGATTCACTTGAACTTAGTATTGTTTTCAAGGTAATTGAATGTACATTAGTTCAAAAGTGAGTAGGCTTAAAATGGACACTAGACGGGGAAGATATGAGGGTTTTAGTCCGGAAATCCTGAAACTAGGGTTTGGGTTTTTGGTCCAATTATTTGGGTTAGTGTTTTTTTTTGTATTTTTCATTTATTCTAGTGAGTGATATGTACACAGTGGAGTGGTTTTGAGTTATTCGGAGTTAGCATGAATGAGTTAAAAATCAGGGAAGTTAGGCTATTTACATGTCACTTTTGGCTTGGATTTTTGGCTTCTTATTTTGTGCAGAAATTAGTGCTAAAATTCAAATCTTATGAAAACATGCATGAATGCTAATTATGCAGAATAGATGCCAAAATGCTGTTGATTTTGAGGGCTTTGAACTTAATTAATGAGATTTAGAGTGATGAATCCTAGATTCATCATCCCCCTATACTTAAACCATACTCGTCCCTAAGCATCAAAAGAAATGCCATGAGGTGAAATGAGATTGGGTTCCATACCAAGACCATGAGCTAAAGGTGAAAATGAAACTAAACTCGACCTTTGGATTATTAGTGTGTCGGAACTTCAGTGAGACTTAGATTTTTAAAATCAACAACCCTCAAGTTCTACACATCATTGCTACAGTTTCGGCTCAAAAGTCATCTTAGATCAATCCTCTTCCCAAAGTATACCTTATGAACATTGAACAATCGGCTCATGTCTGTGAATGGTTTTAGCTCTTTACATCCAGAATGCCGGACTACCATGCTCCTCTCCTCTCCAGTAACTCGTCCTCAGGGAGTCAGGTATTTTCTTCTAAGTTCTGTCGTGTTGTGTTCACAATCGAATTGGGGGGAGAAATTAGAAGAAGGAGAAAAGAACTGGAGGGTGGCCAGTGTAGTCACCTCTCCTTGTGAAGATGGCCAGTGTAGCCGAGTCTCCACCAAGATCTGCAGGTTTTCTTTGAAGCTTGGACCTTTTTGGTCAGATTTTTATTTGGTAGTTGCTTCTTTGTATTTGGAATTTTTGGTGGTTCTGCTTGGATCTTGTTGTGCCCCTATAGATATAGAATCTTTTTGTTTCCGTACATTTTTTGGGGTCTTAGAAAAATTGTGCCCAGGCATCCATCCCTTTTCCGAAGATTTATTTTAACCCGTACTCCGGTCTTTAGATTTCCACGCTACCAGAAAAGAAACTCACACAATCTTCCAACATCCCGTCTAAGTTGAGCTAAGTGCATAGTGCGAGAGTACACATTAATTCCCTATTCCAGAGTTGTACCCAGAATGAAGAGACCAGATTAGACACTAAGAGTCAAATGTTGCACATTGTCATGTGGAAATCAAAGAAATAAGTAAAAGACCTGAAGCTTTTAAAATCCTATTTCTCGGTGAAGTTCCTCTGAAAATTAGGTGGATTAAGGTCAAGTCCATACCACTCTCGGTTTCAGCTCATAACTTGGTTTAGAACCCAATGACTTTTCACAGATGCAAATGAATGCAATGCTGGATGAAGTGCAGGTGTGTGAAATGCAGACACATTTTTCTCTTTTTGTGTTTTTTTTGAATTTTTTTACAAGGGATTTTTTGTTTTTTTAATGTTAAAATGAATAAGAAGCCTTTTTTTTTAAAAAAAATTTGGGCACAGTTAGTGTTAGTGGAAATTTTTTTTGTTTTGTTTTGTTTTTTTTAGTTATTTACCCACCCCGTATATATAGACTTACGTGAATGGATGAGATATGGGTAAAATATATACGAAGTATATATATACAGACCCCCTATACATAGCGAGTGATGTGTCCTCAGAGCACAAGAAGCATAAAGAAGACATAGCTCGGGCTAAGCGTAAGAGAGTGAAAAAAGAAAAGGAACAAGATGTACAAGTCTGCCCCCCTATACTTAGACTGTGAACAATCTAAGTATAGAAGAAGAGCGGAAAAAATGAAGCGGTCGGGAGGTGGATGAAGAGAGTATACACAGGTGGGTGTCGGTTCCCCCTATACTTCGGCTCTGGTCAGCCTATGTATAGAAGAAGGGTGGAAATGGATCGATCGGGAGATAGGAGAAGGATGGTATGGACAAATGGCATCGGTCCCTCCCTATACTTAGGCCTTGGCCTAAGTAGAGGAAGAAGCTGTACAAGGAGACCGATGTGGTTGGGAGGGAGGGTGGGTAGCCGATGATTAAGGCGGTGTTCAGTTGATCTTTTTGTGAGCCTGTGAATGGATATCGGTATAACAAGGCGGAGATGAAGCATATGATTCCCAACTATTATCAGTATCATCCTCAGAAAAATCATGAAGGATAGTAGATGAAACATTTGAGTTAGATGAAAGGTAGCCATCATCAGAATTATCCTAAGAGGAGTAGTATTCGAAAATGGACATACTCCAGATATTCATGTCTTTTTGTTTCTTCAATTGTTTCATCAAAGTTCGTTCCTTTTTGGGATCAAGCGGTTCGTCCTCGGATGAATACTCGGAAGCACCGGTCTCAGTCAGCTCATAAGAAATAATTCCAGTGTACATGAAGAGGGCAGGAGCATCATCTTTGGATGAATAATAGTTAGGAACGGGAGTTGTCCAATGAGAATCGAATTTTGGATCCTTGCGAAGATATGGCTTTAGAGGTACCGAACAGACTTTACTCATGTAGACTACTTTTTCCGGACCTGATGAGGGATCATCAGCTTATTGCTCTTCCGAAAGGTCAAAGGTGACTTTCTTTTTCTTGTTTCGTGAAGGTGTCGGTTCACTTGAGTATCCAGATGAATAGCCATTGGAATCTTCTCCTTGGTCGGTGTTTGGCCTGTGTTTTTGTTCTTAGTCTCCTGAATGTTGGTGCACTCTCGATTTGGGATGATTTGGTCAAGATATTCAAAGAAGGTTGCCCCTGGGTGCGATCATGCGTATGTCTCAGGATTGTAGTAGAAGGATTTGTCTATTTTGAAATCTGTGGGAATTGAAATACAGAGGAGAGTTTCCGCATGTTCGTTCTTAATTGATTCGATGTTGGAGCATTCCTATGTCGAGTTGATGTAATCCATGTTGTTAGAGTAGGTTGACCCAGGGTGTGCCCATGCATAAGTCTTCGGATCATATGATTCATGTACTTGATTCTCCATGGCGAGAGCAGCGGGGAATGGAGCGGGTGGGAGATTCTCTAAACCAATAGTCTAATCGATAATCGCTATCTCAGGTGTAGCAGTGGGGTAGGGCTCTTCTACCGTTTCATGGTTACGATTGTCGGGGACTTTGTGGGTTGCCTCAGAAGATCGTGATTCCTCAAAGACATGGTCAGATTTAAGTGCTTCTAATGCTGTGAATTTGATTTCACGAGTCTCATAATCAATAATTGCCTTAGATAATGCTAAGAATGGTTTTCCAAGAATAATTGGAGACTGGGTGAGTTCTCCTTGATTTTCAATATCAGTGATCGTGAATTCTACTTCGAGTGGAGCACCTTGGAACTTCATGATGATAGAAATAATTCCTCTCGGCCGCTTTATTGATCGGTCAGCCATACGAACAATCTCTCGTATTTTCCTGATCGGTCCAAGTTTGAGTTCGTGAAATACAGAGGTTGGGAGGATATTGATCGGTGAATCGTCATCAATCCGAGCATGGGTAAAAATTATGTCTTTGATTTCATAGTCAAATCTGAGCAACCGCTTCACTATGCGGCTCTTGGTTTTTCTCCTCAACACCAAGGAGGAGGCAATTGACAAGATATGTCTTTCAATCTTTGTTCTAATCCTTCCCGACTTTTTTTATCATTAATTTATCCATTACAAATCCTTTAAGATCGGGGAATTGTTCAATGGCCTTTATAAAGGGAAGTTCAAAAATCAAGTGTTTCTCTAGTACTTCCCGTAAAGCAGAATCCAAATTCTTCAAATCTTCTACAGTCTTTATTTTTATGAAATTTTCAGGATTTTCGATTTTTTTGGTGTTTTTGAATATTCCTATTTTTGGTATTTTCTTTGTGGTGGGGTGATGTGGTGTGTTCCTCAGATGAGAAGGGGCTTTGATGTTCAGAGTAATAATCAGAGGCATAGTCATTTCTAGAGGAGTAATATGCAGAAGTGATATTGTCATAATCGTCCCCATATTTCTAAATATCCTCAAAATTTTCAATCTTAGATCCAATCATTTCCTTGTTCATTTTTATGTCCGAGCCACCAGAGAGTGAAATTAGTCGGTCGGTAAATTTTTGAAATCTATCCTCCGTCAATTCGAATCTTTTATTTATCCTTGAAATATCATCCTCAAACTTCTATTCAATGTCAATCATGGGAGCAGTCGGTTTGTGTTCAATAATTTCATCTTCCATTTTCCTATATGTGTTGAGAGGAGTGTTTCTTATCTGATATATGATCATTATTTTCTGAAATTTTCTCTTCAAAAATTATGGAAGGAGGCTGCTCAGTGGAAAGATTTTGCGAGAATGTGTAGGTCTCGTACTCAACATGCCGTGACTCGGGCATATAATCCCGGTTTGAGTAGAGTCTACTTCCATGGTCATGATTGATCGTATCCTCAAATAATGGGGTCATACAGGGTGCGTATGTGTCGATCTCATCCATGTGTTCCTCTGTATGTATAGGCTGATCAAATGAGTGATATTCATGTTGGTCAATAGGGATCTGAGCGTTGTGGTCAATCCAACGCTGATGATCATTAAGTGCGGGTCTTTCCATCTGGGTTTGGTTTCTCGGCCAGTCATTGGACTCAAAAGTATTTTGATCTTGAAATGGTTCATTAGCGAGAACACGAGAATAAGATGGTTCGGTCCAAGATGGTAGATAGTCATGTGCGGTCGGATGATTCCAATGGGAATTAAATGAGGGGGCCGAATTCATCTGTGGTTGAAAGTCTTCTGCAAATATTGGAGGATTATTGAAAGACGAGGATGTAGTTGATTTGGGCATTGCCGAGACAAAATCATTTTCATAGTATAGCTCTGATGGATTTTCAGATAAATGTTCGACCAATTTTGAAAGATCTGAAAGAAATGATGGATTGGGTCTGTAATGTTATGGAAAAAGTTCCATGATGAGAATCAAGAAAGGAGAGAGATGATTGTACGGGATAGTCAAGAGAAATTTTATCAAATGTGTGGCTTTTGATCTTCGATATCGATTCACACACACCAATGCAAACACAAATAAAACCCCAGGTTCATCAACTTATACAATGAAGCCGTAAGAGTTCGGCAATTATCTTTTCAATTTTAATTGGTGACAAATCAATCTTGGAAAAAATTTAAGCGAGTTGTTAGGTGCCGGAATTTTCATAATGACTGGCCTGAATTCTTACGACAAGTTGCACCTACTTTCAGCCAGTATGGGAGTAATTACGGACCGTAGAACGGCTACCCGTTACTTGAGGATGGAGCCTTAAGCAATGTCCTCTAAACCACCCACTCTGTTAAGGAAATCCGGACCGTTTACCGGCTACCTGCAGATCCTCACTGAGAAGTAGCTAAACGTTTTTGGTAGAATCAGTAGTAAATATGAAAAATCCGAGTTTGGGCTCTATCCTTAAGTGTCATCTCTCGCTCACTCAGAAAAATAAAAACATCCAAGGTCGGGGTTGCTCTCCCGAAAAAATTCTTGATTTTATGGGTTATTTGAAGTCAGCTATATTTAGCAGTCCCAATTTTAATTTGGTGATCACTGAAGAATTAAATTATCGCAAATGCACGTCTATTGTCCAGTCCCAATTTCCTTTTAAATTTATGTGACAAAATAAGAGAGAGGAGTTCGGGAAAAGCCGATGCACGCGAAAACAATGATGTATGCTCAGTTAGAAGACTTACAGTGAATCCCTGCAATATTCATGTGGGATGCAATACAGAATTTGAAAATTATTCTAAATGGATGCAAGTCGATGAAAAACCGCACCTTGCAGAAAGTTCTATTAGCAGGGAAGAATTGAGTTAAATTTGGCTAAGTTGAATGATCTAAAGTGCATCTCAATTAAAGTGCAGTGTTGCCGTATATCCTACGAGCACAATCAAAAATATAAAATGCTTTGAGAGCTGTATGTGCAGGTCTATCCTAATCGCCACTCAAGTCAGGCTCCGCCCTCACCGGAGAGTGAAACAGGCCACGACACACCACAGAAGAATGTTTAGAATCTTTTACACACGCGACAGTCCAAACGGACACTATTGTAAATGAGCAATTAATTACAGAATAAAATTACGGAAATTAAAACCCTAGACTCTACGCTCTCTCATGACTCGACTTGATCTTAATTTAATTGCGACTTTTTTCGAAAGTCGGTGAAGATGCTTCGGTTCCTGAAAAACTGCTCCACGTACGCCGAGTACCTCGTAAGAAAAATAAGAGAGAAAATGTAAGAGAGTGACTCAAAAATAAATAAGAAAACTAAATGCTAAAAATAAATGCAAACAAATATGAAAATTACAATGAAAGATTCGAGGGTCAGACTACTCGAATAAGAAAAAACAAACAAAAATTTTCAAAACACAAAACTAAGCCGTTTGCCTCCTCGGCAACGGCGCCATCTAACGAGTCCGATATCGCACGTGTAAAAGATGATGTTTATTTATTCGTGCTAAAAAATAATGATTTGATTTGTCGTTCGTTTTAGGCGGCAATCGGAATCGGTCACGAAAATAACCACAATTATTTTGTCAATTTTTAATCGTGTGGTTTTATGTTTATTTTACTTGGGCAAGTCCCAAGGTAGAACACAAGAAGGCAAAGGAACAACCTAGAATTGTGTCTATCAAAATTCGTGCGCGTTTTTCAGGACGATTTTTTTGGAATTTTTAATGCAATATAGGATGCAAAATGCAATTTTGGACTATTTTAGGGACTAAAATGCGAATTATGCTCAAACAATGTCTGAAAAATACGAAACTTGGCCATGATGTAAAATATGATGAAATGAATGCATTGTAATTTTTTTAGAGTTTTTGGATCAATGTCAATTTTTTATTAATATTTAATTGCAAATAGAGTGAATTTCAATATTTAATTATAATAAATATAAAACCTAATTATTTTCAAGGATCAAAATTATCTAAGATCTATCACTAGGCGATTGATCTCAGAAAAATCATAAATCTTGAAATTGTGAGATTTAATAACTATTAAAAATCGAACACTGAAATATGCAAAATGATTTTTACAGGGCAAACTATGCATGTAAATACAAATCTTTTTTGGCACAATGTAAACACAATTAATCTACAATATATGATTTTTCGAGAATTTTTAGAACAATGGTTAATCAAATATGAATTTAACAGCGCAAACTAGGAAAAATATGCAATTTTCTACAAAATAATTAATTATTAATTAACCATCAACCACAAAAATGTCCACAATATCTCAAACTGTAGAGAATTAAAAGATGAAAATCATGCTATTTTTTAATAATAAAATAATGCAATGTGAATGTCTAAAATTACCGAGGAACACATGGGTACATATGCAATATTTAAATATAAATATAAAAATGCAGGGGGACCTATATGTAATTACCGTGAACTGGGGGACGTTCCTCATGCACGTGCCTCGCACGTACTGGGGTCTTGGGCTCTGGGCTCGGCCGCTGGCGGTTTAAGCAAGGCGGAGGGGGCGGTCTGACCACGACGGAAGGGGGTAGCGGTCCGGCGAGAGTTGGAGGCTTGGCGTTGTGGCGGAGTAGGCATTGGGGCGTTGTCGGAGTTGGAGGCATTGATGTTGATCGGAGTGGACCACTGGTGATGAAGTCAGAGACGGATCGGTCAAGGAAGATGATGCGTGGTCGGCGAAGGCGTTGGCTGTAGTGATTTCGATGGTTGTCGAAGAAAGAGATTGGCGGTTGATGATGATGTTGGCGGTGGCGTAGTCGTTGGCGACATAGGTCGTGACGTTGATGAAGTCGTGGGCTCGATAGCAGCAGGCTGGAGCAAGAGCGCGCGTGGAGCCACGACGATGACCAGAGAGGTTGGATCGCACCGGAGGATGAGCATCATGGTGCTGTCACCGCCACGAGGCTATCTTGTGTGCAGTCGGCGGATGGCGAGAGGACGTGGTGGTGCAAGGTCTTAAATTGGGCAATGGGTATCGTCGGATATGGGAAGTTCTGGGATGAGGGGCGCGAGATGTGTGATTGGGTCTTGGATGGCGGCGCGAGATCATGGAGATCGAGGATGGGTCGTTGGAGATCGGCGATGGCGGAATCGGCCGCGATTCACGGTGAAAACTAGGGGGCAGTGGAGCTCCCAATTGGGAAAGGGGGCACGGGAGGTTGAAGACGTACAACGACCGTCCGATCGGACGGCCAAGATGGAGCCATGTGGCGTTATTTGGAGGGGGTGAGCGGGGCACGTGCAGAGCACGTGCCTATGAGGCACGTGCGACGCACGTGCATCCGTTTTTATTTTTTTATTTTTATTTTATTTTATAAAAATGATATAAAAATAAGCCAAAAATGACTGACATGTGGCGGCGCTAAGGGAGGTCATGTGTCAGCACCAGAGAAATCAACAGATAAATACTTTGTAAAATATAAAATAAATAGTAAACGACCTCAGATCGAAATAGTTTCTTTACAAAAATTATTTGTCTCGATGAGATCTACAACTTTCATGAAGACATCAAAACCAAAATCGATCAAATGCACAAAGTGAATTTTTTGGGGTATCCCATGTACATTGAATACCTTGATTTTTGGATTTTGTAATTTTTTGTCATTTTAAACTAGATAAAAATCCGAAAAATATACAATAAAATCAAAGATAAATAATTACACATTAATCTAAATTTTTTGGATTTTTATTATTTACGAAAAAGAAGAAATAAATTAAAATAGGAAAAAGATCAATTTTGTACAAGTGGTTAATGAAGACTCGGACTCATTTTGTTTCTTTGATTTTAGGCTCAATTTAGATTTGTATTTTTGTGCATTTTAATAAAACTTTTATCAAAGAAGACAAATGAAAAAGAAACAAACTAAAATAGGTTAAATATGTACATAAAATAATAGGTCAAAATCAACTAAAATACAAAATGTACATAAGAGGCCCAAAACATAACTTTCTCATATGAGCTCCGATTCACTTGAACTTGGTCTTGTTTTCAAGGTAATTGAATGTACATTAGTTCAAAAAGTGAGTAGGATTAAAACGGACATTGGATGGGGAAGATATGAGGTTTATAGTCCGGAAATCCCGAAATTAGGGTTTGGGTTTTTGGTTTTATTCTTGTTAGTGATATGTACACAATGGAGGTGGTTTTGGGTTATTCGGAGTTAGCATGAATGAGTTAAAAATCAGGGAAGTTAGGCTATTTATAGGTCACTTTTGGCTTGGATTTTTGGATTCTTATTTTGTGCAGAAATTAATGCTAAAATGCAATTCTTTTGAAAACATGCATGAATGCTAATTATGCAGAATAGATGCCAAGATGCTATTGATTTTGAGGGTTTTGAACTTAATTAATGAGATTTAGAGTGATGAATCCGAGATTCATCACCTTCACGAGTTCAATCCTGTTGCTATACAGGTAAATAAGTAGCAAAAAAATTCTCTCGCTTCATTATTCTTGTAATTATTTTTGTAGCTGAAGAAGAAAAAAATTTGCTTGTTTGTTGATGCTTGATTAGGTTGCAACGACATTGTTCATAATTAATATAATTAAAACCCTTCAAAAATCCAGTGTCAACATCAATCTCTGTCTGTTGTGAAAAAAAATCTGATCCTGCTGACCTCACAAAGTAGTCTGGTGCTGCTTTAGTAAGAGTGGTTAGGATGCGCTCTAAGCGATCAACCATCTCTTGGTTAGCTTTAGACCCCATGGTTCTGTGGGAGAACCAATATTATTGGTCGTAGTGGTTTATGTTTGCTGATATTTCTAACTGTTCTTTTCTCTTCTTGGGATACTATATGATAATTAATTGCAATTGGTGACATCTGTTGTTATTGAATTAGAATGTCATATTTCCCTATTAGATCCAGGACAAGTTGGACGAGTGTCGCTATCTCAGAACTTAATGCAATTGGAATCTTAATACTACGAATGTGTTTAGCAGGGTACCATGGCTTTGATACCTAACTGTGATTCCCGCGAATCCGGGTTACCCATTTTCAAAGTACTTGTAGTAATACATTAGCTTTTCATTGCAATAGATTAAAGAATTTGAGGGAAAAATTTTCGCGATTCGAAATGACATTCACAATTAATATATTCAACCATAGAGCTCACAACAAGTGTCTCCACTTCTCATTGCATTAATTTTTATATATAGATACACATAACAAAAGAAATTGCATCTTATACGTGTATCCAAAAATATAAAAGAAGAGAAAGAAAAGCAATTACATATGGACTAAAACTAAAACATGAGTACCGTAACAGAAACTGCGGAAGTTGAGTGTCTAGCTATAAATCTAGTCTGATGCATGCACTTTGCCTACCATATATGTTAGAAACAAGAGAAAAGTCAACAAATATTGGTACAATCAAATTTAATTAATAAAACATGTATTATAGTGGTTTCAAAAGAACACAAGTAGATAGGACTTGATATTTAATAATTAACAAGCTACTTGTGGAAAAGTGGGTTTTCAAGCTGTATTCTATGTATATCCCCTGATTACCCTTCACCCCTTAAATTTCCATATATACATTTCATGTATTAATTAATGACCCATATGTGGGTTATTATCTTTTTATCATTTAGATATCATGTTGATGGATCTTGGTATTGAAGATGATGAGTCTCTAATCTAACCTGTATTTCTATCTAATTTCTCACGCCTAGTGGAAGTCTATGATCTTGGTATGAGTGTGACCTCATACTATAACTCTAAGGTGTGAAAAATTCGTTAGTGTTGGGATGCCTCCGTAGGCATGCAGTGGAGTATAATGCACCCTAACTAAGTTCCCAACATGTCCACTAGCTTCTCCTATAATTTGTAGTATTATTTCTAAGATCTGATTAATTGTCGACAATTGATGATTGACAATGATTGATGATTTATGTACCGAGCTCAACTGTAGCCAAACTCAACTGTTGCCGAACTCAATTATAATTCATCGTCAGGACATACTGGCAGAACAAAAACCAAAACTCAAATGGTGAGGAAGCATGTTAAGAGACTCTTCTATCTCGCCCTCTAAGTGGAAGTGCGGTCTAGTAGAGGGCTAGGCCTACTCCAAAACTACAGCCCTGTGATGGGTAGGAGAGACTCTCCAAAAGAATCATTCCAAAAACCAGCACTACCGGTACGGATAAATGAGGTTGTAAAGAAAAACCAAAACCGAGAGTCCCCTAGCAAAGGCACCCTACTGAAATAGGGTCAACAAAACTGGTCAAAAACTGGATCCCAACAAAGCATAAAAACACTACGAACTCGTGTAAAAACCCTACAAAGGACTGAGATCCTAAACTCGTGCACTGGGCGACCGTTGTCCTAACTTGGCTTCCTATCTCCCACCCAACTAAGGGTCACCGCACCTTCGCAAGGTTAGGAGTAAGGGTCATGATGACACATACAAATATCAATCATCATTGATCCTTATTAACCACCTAGGTTCACAGGTTATTTATTCATGCCTTTATATATTATGGTTGGTTATAAAGATCTAATTGATCAGTCCACGACATAAATTGTGATAAGTGATATCCAAATCGTAGGTTACACTAACGATCATTGATGAGGATTTTTAGTATTGTAGCATACTTATAATTTCACTCAAATTTCAATCTTAACATCATGAAAACTAGAGCCAAGGACTAATCTGAATTTGGGGATCTAATTCACATATAATCCCAATTGTTGACTTCTTAAAACATGAATTCTCAAGCAATTGACCATATTTGTAATTTGAGATAAAATTCACAAAAAAAACCCCGCCTTTTAAGTTTTAAAAACATGAATTCTAGAGCTTTTGAACATATACGAAATTTTGGTTAAATTTAGAGTAAAACACACAAATTTTAAGTTGTTAAAACATGGATAACAGAGATATTGAACATATCTGAAACTTGGTTGCAATTTACATTCAAATCCCTAAATTTTAAGTTTCAAAAACATGAATTTTGGAGATTTTGAACATATCTGAGATTTGGGTTAAATTTACAGTAAAACCGCTAAATTTTAAGTTTAAAAATTGGAATCCAGTGTTTTTGCATAGATCTAAAATTTAGGTTAGTTTTCACTAAAACCCCCTAATTTTTAGTTTAAAAACCATGGATTTTGGAGCTTTTGAACAGATTTGATTTTGGGTTAAATTTACAATAAAACCCCTATATTTAAAGTTCAAAAACATGGATTCGAGAGTTTTTGAACATATCTGAAATTTAGATTAAATTTATACTAAAAACTTCAACTTTAAGTTAAAAAAACATGGATTCTGGGCATTTGAACAAATATGAAATTTGGTTTAAATTTACACTAAAACACCCAAATTTTAAATTTAAAAAACAGGGTTTTGAAGCTTTTGAACAAATAGGAAATTTGGGTTATTTACAGTAAAACCTCCAAATTTTGAGCTTTTTAAAATAAAGATTTTGGATCTTTTATAGTTTTGAAATTTAAGATAATACATGCAAAATCCCAAACTTTCATCCTTTGAAATCATTAATCTAGAGTCAAATCTTGGCATTTAATCAATGTATACATAGGCATAGATGGCAACATGAGGAGGGCTGAGATTGTACCTCTTAGAACTCCAAAATGGATGAAATGGTATGAGATTTGTAGCAGAAATGATTGCTCTTGCATGCAATAGTTGCTGAAATTTGTAGCAACAGCATGAGTTGCAAGAAGAGCAGTAGGAGCAACAACAACTGCAATTTCTGAGGGAAAGTTTTTCGGTTTGGAAAAAAAGGGAGGAGAAAAGGAAAAAAGTGGAAAAGAATGAGTAAAAGAAGGGGAGAAGAGGTGATATAAATAAGAAGATTGGGGGGGGGGGGGGGTAGGTGTCAACAAAATTGGAGAGAGGAGCTGGGCACGTATGGTGTGTCGATAACATTTTTTTATCTTTTATTTCCAGCACACTTGAAACAACAATGTTATTCTCGATTTCACCTTGAATCTCTGATTCAGATGTATAATAGCTCGTTTTTACCGTCTCTGAATGACGGTTAAAAGGAGTATAATATTCATATTTTTATATCCAATGGTAGATTCAGAAACATTCGAAACATGGTTTTGCTTTACGATTAAAATTTGTAATTTAAATAGGTCAAATGACCACCGATCAAGGATCAGTCGATTCCATTGGTTTCGATTCGTCGAAATTGAAATTTATGATGGTCTCCGTTCATTTTGCAGTTCAGCCCGTGTTTGCAGCTTTTCCATGATACACATTTCGATGTGATAGATTTTTTTATCGATTATATCCCAACAAAGCTTGATTTACGATCTATGGTTCGATTCAAGCTATTTAATGTCGACTGACATTTTTATTGAATCATATGGATCTCAAATCAGGCCAGATTCAGTTTCCAAAAATATGAATGTTATAAATATAAAAACCTCAAAGGGAGTCTCGTCCTGAGACTCAGGTCAAAGTCATTATGTGTTTTTATTTAAGTTTCATCTTGCTATAAAAACCTCAAAGGTTTTGGACCCATAACAACCTCAAAGGAAGAACAAGTCATATTCTTTCAACATGCATATAATTAAAAGTTCTTGTTCCGATGATTACATGAAAAGAGATACAAGTATCGTGCTTGCATATCTGCTTCAGTATCCCATGTCATTTTTTGGCACCGTGTCGGTGCCATAACACTTTGACCAAGGGAATCTCTTTGCCGCGAAGATTCTTCACAACACTGTCAAGTATCTGCACCGGCCTCTCCTCGTATGTCAAATCGGGCTCGACATCAAGATTCTTATAGCCGATGACGTGTGGAGGGTCATGCACATACTTCCTCAAGTTGGATATGTGGAAAACATCGTGTATAGGTATTAGATGTGAATGAAGGGCTACTTGATAGGCCACCTTCCCTACATGAGCAATGATCTCAAATGGTCCCATATATCGTGGCGCTAACTTGCCACGAGCACCAAATCTTTATAGTCCCTTCATGGGAGACACTGGTAGGAACACCCAATCTCCCACCTTTATTTACATGAATAGAATCAGTATGAAAGATTAGGTTGAATATCAATAAGTCATATTTAAAAAAAATGGATTAAGAGAAGATGATCAGATTTCCTGAAATTCCAAATCTCTTCTCCAACTATCTGTATAGCTTATCTAGTAGCTATGTGCTGTCAAAAGCTTCTGCCTCACTAGATTAACAACCCTCGTAGTCTCCTCCAAGAGTTCTAAGGAGTAAAGAGTGTGATCACCTACCTCACGCCAACTAAGAGGTGTGAGGCATCTTTGCCCTTATAGGGCTTCGAATTGTGACATGCCAATATTAGAATGGTGCATGTTGTTCTATGTGAACTATACTAATGACAGGCGGTCCTTCTAGAACCCTTTTCCACTCAAGGGTACATGCACATAGCAAATCCTCAAGTGTCTGAATGGTGTGCTCTCTTTATCCATCGGTCTGCGGATGGTGTACAGAACTCATTGTCAGCTCTGTTTATAATGGTGACATGAATTGATGCTAGTAGTACGATGTAAGCCTTGAGTTTCTGTCAGACACCACCTCACATGGTATACTGTATAGCCTGATAATGTTATGCACATATAGCCTGACCAATCTGTATGGAGTGTAGGTCATGCTAACAGGTATGAAATGGGCTGACTTGGTCAACCTATCAGCAACGACCCAAATAACATCATGGTCGCTTGGTTTCATCGACAATCCATTGACAAAATCCATAAAGATACTCTCCCATTTCTGCTCGAGAGTTGGAAGAGACTGCAATAACCCGGTGGTCTCATGTGATCAACCTTGACCATTTGATAGGTCAAGGATATGCTAACATATTGTGCCATATTGCGCTTTATCGCATCCCACCAGAAATGTCGATGTTGATCATGATACATCTTTGTGCTGCCAGGATGAATAGATAATCATGAACAATGTGCCTCATCAAGAATGTCTCTACGTAACTGTTCACCGTTGGCACAAAGACCTGGCTTGCTTTTCATAAAATAGACTCTATCACAACAAAATCATCAAATTCGTCCTTGATGGCACGCACATACCTGTCTAATCCAAGGATTTGTCCTCTGTCCTTCTACTATGTGATCCCAAAGACTACTGAATCGTGGAGGTACGACAACAGATATGGATGCACTCCCCTAAGGATGCTAATCAGTTAAGGCTATGAACATATTCCACATGTATAACCAGTTTGTCGTACCCTCAACATGAGCTCTCCTTCTAAACACATCTGCAACCACGTTTCCCTTACCAGGGTGGTAAGAGAACATGCAGTCATAATCCTTCAATAGAACAAGCCACCTGCATTGTTTCATGTTCAGCTCCTTCTGATCAAAGATGTACTTAAAACTCCTGTGATTTGTGTAAATCTCAAAATTCACCCCATAAAGATAGTTGCGCCAGATCTTCAAGGTGAAGACAACTACCGCCAACTCCAAGCCATGGGTGGGGTAGTTCTGCTCATGCGATCTCAATTGAGTTGATGTATAAGCTATCGTGTGACCTCGCTGCATCAGAATCACTCCTAAACCTTCTCCTGAAGCATCTATATAAATAGTGTAATCATGAGTGCCTGAGGGAAGTGTAAGAGTGGGTGTTGTCGTGAATCTTTCATTCAATGTCCTAATGGCCTACTTACATGAATCATCTCAAATGAAAGTAACTCCCTTATGTGTTAACTGCGTCAGAGGAAGAACAACTCGAGAAAATCGATTGACGAAGCATCTATAATAGCCTGCTAATCCAAGGAAGCTCTGAATCTAAGTGACTATCTTGGGCTACTCCCAAGACATGACGATCTCATTATTTGCAGGATTAACTGCAATGCCTGCTCTAGAAATGACATGCCTAAGAAATGAGCCATGGGTAACCAGAACTCACGCTTGCTTATCTTGGCATACAACTTGTGCTCTCGCAATGTGTTCAGGACTATCTTCAAATTATTCCCACGATCGCATTCATTCCGAGAATAAATCAACACATCATCAATGAACACCACCACAAACTTGTCAAAGTATAAATGGAAGATCCGGTTCATCATGTCCAAGAATGTTGCAGGGGCATTGGTGAGCCCAAACGACATCACCACAAACTCATAGTGCACATATCGATCCCTGAAAGCCATTTTCAGAATATCTGACTCTCGAATCCTCAGCTAATGGTAGCCTGATGTAAGATCGATCTTCGAAAACACTGAAAATTAGTCCAAAATTACCCAAATGTTAATTTAATATATGCTATATAGTAAAAATATACAACATAAAACTATTTTTTTGGATTTTTTAGAATTTTTGTTATTTTCAATGGGGTTTGGAGGGTTTTCAATTTTTAGGGTTTTTATTTTATATTTTTTTGGTTTCGAGTGATAAAATACATTAATAAAGGTACTATATTTTTTTAATTTTTCAAAGAGATTTATAATTTTTTGTAATAGCAAAATACGGAATAAATAACACGAAAATGATTTTTAATAAATCGAAAAATGCATGGAAATGTAAAATAAAAATATAGCCATTATCATAACAATATCTAGCGTTCACATGATTTTTTGCATAATTGTTGATGCTCTAGAGCTATTTAATAATAACAAAAATACATAAATAAAATAAAATAGACTATTAGGGATATATTTTCAATAAAAATAATGTCTGAGGTCCTTTGTGGAAATATCCAAAAATGTTACAGTAATATTTGAATTTTTCAGCGTTAATGAAATAAAAGAAGCCGCAAGGGCTTTCTTGCAAAATTCCCATGCATGTGGGCCACCACATGAGGTGACATGGCGCTGACCAAAATGCAATTATCAAAAAGTTCAGGGTTTTTAGTGCAATTAATACAAAATATTTTACAACGCTAATGGATGATTTATATATTAAATACTAAATACAAAAGGTGGGATGTTGAGTATGCAAAATACCCCTACCGACACAATCGGGCGTCTGGATACGCTCCATGTCAGCTCCACTTAATCGATCAATGGGGGTGAGGCTACGTTTCGCCTAATTTGGATGACACATATTAGATATGGGTCTCTCTTCTTGATCTGATGGCTCCTGGAGTGTTACGAAGAATACCCCAAGAACACATCCTGGGTGATCTTCGATCCGTGCTTTCTCCATCGCCTGGCCTCCAATATCCTCGTTGATGGTCTCCTTAGATTCCTAGAGTGACACCGCTTCAACAGATACTCTCAAACGTGTCCAGGACCCATTGATAGGGGTCTGGAGGTCTGAAGTGCATGGACCTCAAATTAGAGCTCTAAATCTTGTCCAAGTATGTCGTTGAAGTCCCAAACATGCACAAAAGGGTCCTTGGCTTGAGGCGAAGAGCCTCGACCAACAATTGTAGCTTGGAAGTACATGGATGAATGGGGCGGTGAAGCTTTGATGGAGGGAGCTCGGAATAGAAAAGAAGGGGGTGTAGGTCGAAACGAGGATTGGGTCACTATGATTTTGACCTTGAGCTCAAGCTCCAGGTGAACGATGAAATTGGAAATTACTGAACCTCCAAACCTAATAGCTAAATCTAAGGATTAACCTATGATACTAGAAAAAATCATGTCGCACTAAACCTAAAACCACACCTCATACATACAGAATAGGGAAAAAATGACTCACCACTTGAAAGGAGCTTCAAGAGGAGGTGGACCTCCTCCCCGACCACCTTTCTCCTCACTGAGACCCGGAGGTGCTTCCCTCTATCACTAGGAGGTTCACACATAAGAGGGATTCGAGTTACATGATTTAAAGAAGGATCAAGAACAAAATGGAGGAAGAGAAGGTTTATTTATAGTTAGAGCAAGGGGGGTATTGTGAAGTAAATCTTGGCCGACTCGATAATGGTCGATGGGATATGAGGAACTGACGTGAATCGGGGAGATCCCATCGAATAAATGTGTTCACGGCTCAAGGTGTTTTGATCATCAAATTGTATGAGAAATGTGAGAGAACCAGGAGGCTCGAGGCACTCTGATAGGTCAGAGGTGCCAAAGGGTAAGTTGACCTCAGGTCAATGAATGACGAGCTCCCATTGGTCCAACTAGACCATAAGAAGACAAAATAGGATAGAAAAGAATAAATTAAAAGAAATAAACTAATAAATGAATTTATTATTTAATGTAGCATTTTATTATGGTTTTTATTTATGTTTACAAGTTAATTTATTATGCATTAATATTTACATGCATAATTATAGGTATTTTTACTTCTACCTAAGGTATTTTATTTTTATTTTGTGTACATAATTTATATATTTTTAATTTATTTAAATACATATTTGGATATTTTATTTTATTTTTCTGATATTATTTGTTATCTTAAACAATTAAGTATATAAAGTATATAGGTACATATAAGCATAGTTCATCTATATATTGTAGTATTATATTTATTTTAATGAGTTTTGAATGATTTTATTTTAGTTTTAGTATTTAAATGTGTTTTGTATAACATTTACAAATATCTAAAAATATATGAAAGTGAAAAATATAAAGAATAAATAAATTGAATATTATATACATGCATACTGCACAATGAGAGCCCAAAAGTCAACTTTTGCATCTTAACTCCAAATTAAATGAATCTACCTTCACTAAATAAATAAGTTTATTTTATGAACAGTAAAGGTGAGTTTGGTGAATTTTTGATCTTGTACAGAAAAGATACAAGTCTGGAAAGTTTTCTTTATGCTTTTTATTCTATGCATCACGAGCACACTATGCATTATTTTTGAATGAAATCAATTTGTATTTTATTTGTATTTTTATGTACAAACTTTGTGTCCAATGTTTATTGATTTGGTGTATATAAAAATAAAAAAATAAAATGGGTCCCAAAAGGCCTATTATTGTCAAATCAAATGAGGGTCTTCAAGTGTTTTATGTACAACTTTTCTGCCATATGTCCACTTACTTTATTCCTTGTCGACGAAGTTGTCTTGATGACCGAGGAGGCTGGAACTGGCTAGTACGAGACAAAAGATCCTCTTTCCAAAGATATTCAATTCAGAACTTTTCTATGTCCAGGGACCAATATTGAAATCATTTCAGAGGTGTTCCCTTGTCCGTGTCAATAAACAATTCAAAATACCTAAACAATTTTAGATCAGGTCTAAGTAAAATAGTATTGATTCAAAGAACTTCTTTACACTATTTCAGAAATGCAAGGACTCGATCATATGGATATGTAAAATACAAGATTTGCAATCCTAGCAGGAAAAGGAAGGAAACATATACTCAAGTCATGAGGTCTAGGATTACTCTATGTCTTCGACACTTCATTCTTTTTCTTTTCTTTCCTTTATTCATTATTTTAGAATTAAATATAGTATTTTATACATTATTTACTGCTTAAATTCTGAGTGTTAGTTTACCCAAATTAATGTTATGTACATGTATCTAGCTAAGGATTTAAGGCCAAAATGAAAGAATAAATGTGATGAAATGGAGATTCATCACTCCCTGTACTTGGCTTTGCTTGTCCCTAACAAACACTTTTACAGTAAGTGTAGAAAAAAGAAAATAAAGAAAAGAAATAAATTTTATTGATTTTAACTCTTAAACTTATCATTGTAAAATTGAAGTTTGAAGCTCAGTCAAACATTTGCAATTTAGGTTTGGTCGGAACCTTATTAGGAAGCAGACTTGAAACTCAACAACTTCTAAGAACCACAAAACTCTGCCCAAGTCTCCTCAAAAGCCAAGTTAGAACAAGTCGATGTTAGACCCACTCCCTTATGACTATGAGTTTTTCTTGTACAGTTTGAGTGATATTGATGAACGCTAAAATCGAGGAGGGAACCTATCGTCCAATCTTAGAGGGTCTGTAGTGCCCAACAAGTTGGGTCTGGCAATCGTTGTATTGACTGCTCTCTTGGCTCTCATATGTCCTCAATCCAATGCATCAATAATTAACTTGCAATAATGCTTAAGAAATGAATAATAGTGAGCTAAAATTTATTATACCCTACAAAATGATATGTATAGTATGCAAGTGTAGGAGCTGAACCATAAAGGAGCAACGGGGATAGCCACAAAAATTGATAAAATAATCAAAAAAATGTTTTTGTGTTTTATAGGGATTTTTATGGTTTTTATATTTATTGTTTTGTTTTTAAATTTATAATTTTTATTTTCTTTGTATATGTTCTATTTTTTGTTTTCTTTTTAATATATGTAATATATGTATATATAGGTATATATATATAATATAACTATCTATGATATAAATAAAAAGTCAAAAAAATACCGTAAGGGGTAGTTCTTTGTATTTTCAAGGGTTATTAAATATTTAGGGTATTTTTAATAATAGTATAGGTTTATATAGCTTTGTATAGAATATAGGATAGTGTGTATATATATAGATACAACTATAAATACTCAAAATATATGAAATAAAATATTTTTGTCTATTTTATATATTTCCTTTTTTGGACTTTTTTTTATAGTTTTTCTAGTTTTTTTATTTCTAAATGAATAAAAATGTAAAAATGGTGCGTACTAATACCAAGCCAAATTATTTTAGAATTAAAATAGAGAAATATCCCAAAATTTTCCAAAACTATTTTTGATAGGTAATATATATGTATATTAAACAAAATTCAGAGACAGAAAATGATATTTTTGGATTTTTAGATAATTTTTAATAATTTTTATAAGGTATTAGGGTTTTCAATTTTTATTGTTTTTCTTTTGAATTTTTTAGTTATTTTTTCTAGAGTTGCAAAATACAATAATAAATAATACTTAGATTTCTTAGAGTTTTTAAAAACTTTTTTTTATAAATTTTCATATTCTAAAATGCAAACACAGAAAAAACGAATTATTTTGTATTTTAAAATAAGATATTAATTTTAATAGTCTTACGAAATTATACGTAATTTAAAATACTTCTAGGCACATAAAACAATTTTCCTAAAATTTTTGGATGCAAAATGGTATTTTAAAAAAGGAAATACAAGGAATTAAATTTGAGGTTCTAATAGGGACCTAACTATAATTTGAAGAAACATAGCATGTATTCCAGAACACCAAATAAAAGTCCAAGGGCCTCTAGAAAAAATCCCAAAGATATTTAATATTAACATACTGATAGGGGTATATTTTCATATTCCAAAAATATGCATGGTCAACTTGCAATTTAAACACAAATTTTACACGTAATTAAAAATTTCTTGGAATAAATAATAACATAACCCACATGGGTTATTTTGCAAAATGTTCAAAACTATCGCGACCCCAATTCCGGGCCGTCGGATCCTCCCGTAACCGGATCTGGTTACTCAACAATAATTTATTCAGCAATCACAACTAACATTCTGAAACAGAGTGCAAATAAAGTATATTCAGAAGAAAGTATTTCAACACTTTTCCATTCACAAAATAAAGTTCAGATTATACATTGTCCCACTGTAACCATTTATATGTACATCAGCTTGAAAGGAAAATATACAAAAGATTACTAACTACCTTACAAAGTAAAGCTACTGTGGCTGTCTGGATATCTACTAAGGTCCTTGCGTTGGCTCACCGATACCTGTTGGGTTTTCCATAAATCATAGGATAAAAATTAGCAAATGCTAAGTAACAAAGAAGGGAAAAGCAAACAAATGGGTAATTTTTCATAACTTGTTATCACAAAAAGTTTCATTCCTTCTCATTAATTTAAGTCCTATTCCTTTCTATTCCACGTCAGGGATTAGTCTAGGGAATTACCTCACCACTATAAGGACTCCGAAGCTGTGGACACTTCGGGATTGGAGATTGCGTTGATCTTGGTAAGCTTATGCCGCCGCACATCGCCTCTAACAATCCTCCAATACTACCTTGACAATTTTCTTTTATTTTATTAAACAGGGTCTCAAACCCTCAGCCCAGAAAACAAATAAGTACACCATCCTCGAGGACTCAGTTGCTTAAAACCTCAGGCTAGCATTTAATCATATAACCTAGCAGCTTTAAATACACATTATCGTGACCCAGCCGCTATTGAACCACCCGTGCCTCCACATGGCATGACCACATCTTCCGTCATTCAACCCGAATATATTGGCTCCTGATACCACGCATTGCAAAACATTCATTTCGTGCACACTTATCGTAACAGAGCAACTGTGTACCGCCTAGGTAGGGAAACGCCAATACGGGTTCCTTCCGACAAACCTACAGGTCGCATGTCCGACCTATAGTTCTACTCCCAATCATCCTTAATGTGACACATGATCCTTTTCAGGATCCAACTCAAACCACATCAATTCCCATGATGTAATTCTTTTGTTAAGTCTTTGATTTGCATAATCACCAATACTTATTATAGACTCACATATATATTATTCATATGCATTTATAATTTTATTTATGCTTATTTTAACTCCCAAACCCTATTTTTCAAAGCCACCGCATCGATTTGATGCTTAAATCTTATTTTAGTGGGAATCACAAAGCAACTGTTCAGACTTTATAAAAAAATAGCCAAAATTAGCGTTCTTTATAGCACGGAACATAAAATCAAGAATTTCAATAATCTCATTTGAAAACCCAACAGCAAAAGGAAGGATTTCGTTACCTAATCGAGATCTCTCTCGTGTATTCAAGGTTTTATCGTGTTTCATTTTTAGAAAGGATGTTTTAAGGCTCGTAAAAAGATCGAATTTCATTTTTTTATCAAAAACGCTAAGAACGTGTCAAGAATACGAAGAACGAATGAAGAACATGAAGAACATGAAGAACGCGAAGAACACGAAGAACGCCAAGAACACATTTTCTCTTGAAATTTCAGCAGAGCTTCCGCATATACAGGGTGATATTTCTAGGAAAATTTCGGCAGAGTTTCCCCTTGTATCGGGACATATTTCTTAGAAAATTTCGGCAGAGTTTCTCGTTGTATCGGGACATATTTCTCTGAAAATTTCGGCAGAGTTTCCCCTTATATCGGTTCATATTTCAAAATAAAAACGAAAAGAGTTTCCTCTATAAAATCAATCCAGAGGAAAACAACAATAAACTGAAAGAATATACTCAAACAACAAGAGATGAAGAATCGGTAGACACCATGCATCTTAGGTAAGTGAATGTGTGACGAATCACAGGGTTCACTGACGTGCATAGCCGCCCGCACCTAAGTAGGGTATTACACAGATTTCTCCATCAAAATAACTATAAAAGCATAATTGAAAGAATAAAAACATAAGCGATGGAGAATCGATAGACACCACACGTCTTAGATGAGTGAATGTGTGACGAATCACAGGGTTCACTAAAGTGCATAGCCACTCGCACCTAGTAGGGTGTTACACAGATTTCTCCTCGAACCACAACAGAAAATGAATCGGAAAGAAAGATGAATCAAGAACAAAGATTGGAAGAAAAGAGGATGAATTGAAATCCTAGCTTACGAAACAACCTAAGAGATGATCATACCTTTCTCCTCCTCGTTCTCCCGGCAACGCTTTGCTAGCGCTCCTCCCTCGCCTCCCACTCCCCCTCCCGACCTCTCGACCCTAGCCCTTGGGGTGGTGGTGGTGGTAGTGGAAATCGTAGAGAATGAATGGGTAGGGGGGTCTATTTATAGGCTCCAGAAAACCACTAACCATGGCTAGAAAACCATGGTTTAGATCTTAACCATGGTTTAGCAGCCCATGGTTTTGGCCCATGGTTTTGGCCAAAACCTATCCCAAACTTGGGGCTTAAGTTAGAACATTCCAGATGATTCTAGATTCGTTAATGACACTTAATTAACAATAATCATGATTAACTTTCACTAATCACGATTTAACTTTCACGGTTTACGCTTATCTTTTTCTAACCATTGATTAGTGTTGCTAATGATCATTAGTTGTTTTCAATCCATCATTAGTTTCTTTAATCACACTTAATTAGTCTTAATGACAGTCATTATGGGTTAATGACTTCTTAACCCTCCTTACTTCTCTTTCTTACAAAAATCATAACAAATCGAAACGAAGTCCGATTCTCATGAAACAAATTCTGTTGGTTTTCTCTTGATGAGCCGGATCTTATTATATAGGATCCGAGATATGCCAAGTTCAAGGCTTTACAATTATAACATTCTTAAAGAATGTCTCGTCCTCGAGACTAGAAATGCAGACATAACAACCTTGAAGAGGATTGAAACCATAACAACCTTAAAGAGAATGAATGCCATTCATTTATAAAGAAGATATAATACATATTGTTATTACTCAAACAAGTAGGGGTATTTCTCTCTCATTTCCGCCTCAGGTTCTCATGTGGCTTATTCAAACTCTTGGTTCTGCCATAATATTTTAACTAGAGGCACCTCTTTGTTTCTCAACTTCTTGATATCCCTGTCAAGTATTTGCATAGGTAACTCTTTGTATGTCAAGTCTGGCTCAACATGTAAATCATTATAACTTATTTTATGCACTGGATCCTTAACATATTTTTTCAGTTTTGATACATGAAAAACATCATGTATTGCTGAAAGATGTGGAGGAAGCACAAGTCTATAGGCAACTTTTTAAATCCGCTGAATAATTTCAAAGGGACCCACGAACCTGGGTGCTAACTTCCCATGCACACCAAACCTTTGAATTCCCTTCATAGGTGATACTTTAAGAAATACAAAGTCACCTACCTCAAACTCAAGGTCTCTTCGCCTAGTATCACTATTGTTTTTCTGGCGACTTTGAGAAGTCAATAGTCTTTTTCGAGCAAGCTCTACAGCTTCATGCGTCTCTTGTAGTGTATCTGAATCATAAAGGTTCTTTATCCTGACCTCTTGCCAACACAAAGGTGTAGTACACCTACGTCCTTAAAGTGATTCAAATGGTGCCATGACAATACTTGTATGGTAGTTGTTGTTGTATGTGAATTCTATAGGAGGTAAATATTTAATCCATGATCCTTTCCATTCTAAGGCACACGCTCGTAGCATATCCTCTAGTGTCTGAATCATACGTTCTGACTGACCATCTGTTTATGGATGATATGTTGTACTCAAGCATAGTTGTGTACCTAAGGCTTTCATGAAGTTCTCCCAATAGTGTGAGGTGAATCGTGAATCTCGATCAGAAACTACTTCCATTGGAATACCATGGAGGTGAATCACATGTGTAATATATAACTCAGCAAGCTGGTCTGGAGTGAAAGATAAGCTTATCGAAATAAAGTGTGCTACCTTTGTCAGACGATCTATTATAACCCAGATACTATCTTTACTACCAGTCGTCTGAGGTAAGTGATGAGTGTCTAAAAAGATCGAGTTTCGCGGCTTTCACCTTTTTAAAGAAGAAGAAAGTGAATTGTCGGTTGTAGCAGAAAGCCGCGAAACAAAGAATTCGATTTTTAGACCTATCAAACAAATACGGATTTCTGTCGGAAAACCGTTCACTAATATTTAACCAGGCAAGTGTTCCTGGGTCGAACTCAAGGAGGCAGAATATATTCCCTAGATCTTCCTATTCGTAATTTTATTTTAATTCTTCTCTAAGTCAGAACGCTTTTTTAGTGATTTTTAATCTTGTTATTTTTATTTGATTTTATTTTTCAAATTTTTATTTAATTTTCAAAAAGGATATTTTCCAAAAGATTTATTTATTATATAGTAGGTGAATAGAATATAGGTGATATTATATAGTAAGGATGAACGAGGTTCGAGCCGCGTACTCGAACTACACAAGAAACCAAAACAAAACGAAGCGGTTTTCGAGAAAATCAAAACACGTCAAAAACTCATCGAAAAGCCGCGAAAACTTTATACTAAGTAGCTGGGGTAGTTGTGTAACTACCCTCAAAGAATCGTCGAAATCCGAGGTCAAGAACAAGAAACAGCCCCTACAGCCTAGGGGCATAAGCGTAAGAAAACTATTTAAAAATGTTTGCAAATCGGTCCTTGAGGACTGTTCTGAAAGAAAAGTACAAGAAATGTTACATTTAGGTCCCTGCGTAAGGACCTAAATGCAAATATACAAAGTTCTGGAGGCGGGTTGCATTTCTGGAAACTTGGCTGGGCTCAAGGACTGTTCTGAAAGAAAAGTACAAGACGATTTACATTTAGGTCCCTGCGGAGGGACCTAAACGCAAATATCGGAAAGCTGGGGGCGGATTGCAATTCTGGAAGTTGGCCGGGTTTATGTTGTAATTTTTCCACCGTTTCGCTATTGACGGCCAAGATTAGAAATTAAGGTGCCCGATCTGACGTTTACAGGTGCGCCACGTGTCGCGCACCTGTGCTTCCTCTGTTCTTGGGCAGTTGCAACTGATGGCGACGAGCTCTCCTTCTCCGATTTATTACGGCCGGCCCTCAACCTCTTTGGCTCTCCGGCGGGGCCAGAGGGGTGGCTCCTCCACCCCTCGATCTCGCCCGCGGTATGGTTGGTGGTGGCGACGCTCCGAGCGGCGGTTACAGGTCGAGGAAGATGGTGGTTTCGACCACCTGGGGCTGATGCAGCTCTGAGAGTCCAACTTCGAAGTGGATTTTAATGATGATCAAAGCTCCAAGATGTTGAACAAATAGCTCGCGATTGAAGATTAACCTGCAAATAACAAGAATCTATGCTCGATTCATATAGAATCGGCCAACAATTATAAGATTTCGAGCTCTAAAAATGGTGAAAAACACATAAGTTTCCAGTCAAACCTACAGATGCGTGAAGATGGCGATGAGTTGAAATCGATTTGAAGCTAATTTTAAAGTGAATCGAGAGGGTTTTTGATTGTGCGGCTAAGATGGTTGGATAACCTATCTAAAAGCGTGATTAGCCACGCTAATCGTGGCTCGTAGATCGATAAACAAAATCGCTAAAGATGAAAGAATTGACCTGGGAACTGGAGGTGTATGACCTCCAGGTGATGGCTCAACGAGCGGTCTTCTCGGAGCTTTACGCGGCGCGATGCTGCGATTCAAGGCGTTGCTCCGCCTTGGGACTCCTCCTCCGATGTCCTTCCTCCACGCGAAGCCTCTCCTCGGTGCTGTCACCACCGTCGATGGCCGGAACAAGGCGAGAAAGAGAAGGGATCGGTTACTGGAACTTGGGTTCCTGGGTAGTTGGAGTTAGTCTTTTTGGCCATGGCGACTTGGGGCCCTTATAAAGGGAGCTAGCTTGGGCCCCAAGGTTGGATCAATGGCCGGCGTTGAAGAGGGTTGTTAGGAGGGTAGTATCGACGGTTTAGAATGGTCGGAGAGGTTTAAGATTAGGCGGGAAAAATTAGAGAAAGGTGGACGGTTGAACAACCTGGACGCAACCTCTTCTTGAGGAAGAAGACCCAGGTGCTGACACGTGTCAGCACCTGGTTGGTCCAGGAACTTAAATACCTTATAAATTAGATATAAAATAGATAATTACATTATTTTAAATAGGTATAAATACAAGAAAGTTAAATAAATTAATTCTCTACATTATGGTATAATTACTTTTAATAAATAATAAATATTATTTAAAATATAAATATTATATTAATAAATATGTATTTATAAATAGGTTTTGAATTTTTAATTTAATAATTAATTAAGTAAAAATTAATTTTATATTTTATTAATTATTAGGGTATTAAATAAGACTTGTACGAATTTTTATGGATTTTTATGAATTAATTTACATATTTTAATAAATAGAGTAAGTATCTATATAGGTCAATTATACCTATATTTTGAGGTGTTTGATTTTATAAAAATAATAAATAATCTCCAAAAATTATGAAATAATTTATGGTGAAACTACAAGATCATGAAATAATTTAAAAATTATAAAATTAAGAAAATAATAAATAGTGTGTGTTACATAAAATAAATAGCCCAGAAACCCCTTTGTCTTTTGGTCTCAAAACCGACTTTTTGCAAACGGACTCTGAATTCAATGAAACCACCTTTATTAATTAGAGAATATTATTTTATGAACTTTAAAGGTGAGTAGAGTGAAATTGGAGTTCGTATGAGGAAGTTATGATGTTCGGAAGTTGAGATTTTGACAATTTGTAAGCTGGATTTCTTGGCATATTTACAGGATAATATTTTTAACATATTTTTATATTTTTATTTACATTTTTATGAATAATTAGGAGAAAGTTTTGGTGAAAAATATGTTAAGATGAAATAATTAAAATTCTTTGAAGTTTTGTATTTATTTTATAAATAGTGAGAGGTATATATACATGTGATAGATTATTTTTATTTGGTTTTCTTTCCTTATCTCCCCCTACTTATTGGTTTGTCGACCAATCCAGGCTGACTTGGTCTCGGGGGTTAGGCTATAAATATATCTTACAGCTATATTTATAGTTTAAGTCATATTGCATATATATACATATATTTCATATGCCTTTGTCTTTATTTTCTGATTCTTTATTTATTTACATGAGTTTAATGGTTAAAAGTGAATATTTACACATGAATGATGTTTTGTTAAAGTATGAGAATTAGTGAGTATTTACATGTATTTGTTAAGGGTTTTAAGACAAAATGTGACAGAAAAGTTAATGAATCATGGATTCATCAACCCACTATACTTAAACTTTGCTAGTCCCTTAGCAAACACTTATTTTGAAAAAGTAAGTGAAAAAGAAAGAAAGTTAGAATGAATTTGTTTTCCTAAACCAATTCATGAGAACAGACAAAGGACAGAGCTTGATCGGGCCTGAAACAAGCATTTTGTCGGAACCTTAACTAGGATTAGGATTTCATCCTCAACAGTCTTCAAGTTCCATAATCCTTACTCAAGATCATTTCATCGGCTAGTTCAGACTCACTTATTCATATCACAAACTCTATCATCCTTGAAGTCAACTTGTACAGTGTGTGAATTGATTTAGCTCTTCCTGCTTAGAGAACCGAAGAAACCGTCAATCCCGGCTATACACTCCTATGGCTTCCTCATCCCGCTACTCTTTCCTCGGGGAGGGAGGTATTCCCTTCTGAGTTCAGTTCTGCTATGTCCACAATCGAATATAGGGAGAAGTTAGAAGAATGAGAAAAGAAGTGGAGTGCGACCAGTGTAGACGCATCTCCTTGTGAAGCCCAACCGGTGTAGCTGAGTCTCCACTAAGATGTGCAGGCATATTTGGTGGAAGCTTTGACCAGTTTGGTCTTATTTGGTGGCTTATGCTTTGCTTTGACTTTGTAATTTGCTTGCACTGCATTCATCTTTTGTGCCTCGACGGTTATAGAATCTTTTTAATCCGTCCATTTTTTGAGGTCTTAGAAAAATTGTGTCAGCAGATCCTTCCCTCATCCGAAGCAACTATCGCAACCCCAATCTCTCCCGTCTTTAGACGTCAATGTCGCAAAGATAAGGATAGGAATGCACTACCAGGTGTACTGCCCTTCGGAACTTTATGCGAGTCGAGCTAAGTGCAGAGTGCATGTGTTCAAGGTTGGTTCACTGGTGAAGAGTTGTACGGATGACTCCAAATGGTCTTCTTAAGCTCAGATGACTTGATTTCCCGAATATAGTCTTACGAAACCCAAAGATTTTAAGTCACCAGACCTGAAGAGTCTAAATTTCAGTTCCTAATCAGGCTCCTTACAATGAGAGTTAAAAGCCGTAATCAAGCTCCATCCTTCAGACTAGACTCAGTCTTTAGTTCCGGAAATCAAACTTATTCTGAAAAATGCAAATGCAAATGCAACCATGTTTTTGTGAAATCTATTTTCTGGATTTTTCTTATTTTTTATGGATTTTATGGATTTTGTAATTTTTTACAAATTTTAGGACTTTGTATTTTTTATGGATTTTTTTATAAACAGGATTTTATTTACAAATTTTACAAGATATATTTTGTTAGGTTAAGTCTCTAATGTATTTTACAAATTTTATCTACAAAGTATTTTACAAGAGTTGAATGGCTTTTATACAAATTTTAATAAATAGGATTTTAAATAAGTATTATACAGATGTTAAGTACAAATTTTAATTACAAGTTTTAAGCATGTTTTACTTATTTACCAGGATTTTATAAATAAGAGAGTGGATTTTAAATTAACCCGTTCCCACTTTTTATGGATTTTATAGATATAGAAAATACATAAAAGTACGAGTTATGGCCGAAAGTATATATACAATATATACGCACCCCCCTATACTTAGCTTGAGCTATGTCTTCATAGCGTCAAAAGAGAAAAAGGAGGACACAACTCGTGCTAGGTAAAAGTGGGTGAAAAAGGGATATCGATGACAAGTCAGTCAATCCCCCCCTATACTTACGATCAGGTCATCGTAAGTATTACGGGAGAGCAAAAACGGGATGACTGAATGAAAAGGATAAATAACGAAGAATTCAAAAGGAAAGAATACGAAATCATCGAAATCACTCGGTCCCCCCTATACTTAGGATAAGGCATCCTAAGTATAGAAAAGAATGTAGCCAAAAATTGGGGATCAGTGATTCGTGAAAAAGAATGGCTATACAAAAGAATTAGTACAAAAATAAAACGTAAATCAACGGGCAATCGGTCCCCCCTATACTTAGGATCTGGTATCCTAAGCATAGAAGACGAGCAAAAATGGGGACGATTGTGGTCTATGAAGAATATACAAGCGTTGTGAATCTCCAGAATGGCTCAAAAGGATTTGTACAGGAAGGAGTAAAAGAATGATCATGATTCATGTACAAAATAGATCACTTCAGTACGGGCCAGATGATCAGTAGTCTCTACGAAGTGCTTCAGCATCTGCCCGTTGACCACGAACGACTTTGCACCAGGTGACACATCTGATATCTCTATACTGCCATTGTCGTGCACCGTTCTGACTATGTACGGTCCTTCCCACTTGCTTTTCAATTTGCCGGGAAAAATTCTCAACCTTGCATTGAACAACCAGACTTTCTGCCCAGGGACAAAGCTCTTGTGCCGAAGATGTCTGTCATGCCATTTCTTTACTTTGTCCTTATAGATGAGTGTGTTCTCGTATGCTTGATTGCGGATTTCTACCAGCTCATTCAGATCTATCTTTCTTTTGGCTCCTGCTTTCTGCGTATCCATCATTTCTCGGATTGCCCACTCAGATTTGTGCATTATCTCTACGGGCAAGTGGCACGGCTTTCCATAAACTAGCCTGAATGGTGAAGTACCTAAGGGAGTTTTATATGCAGTACGATATGCCCAAAGAACTTGGTCTAGAAGAAGTGACCAGTTCTTCCTATCCGGTCGTACTAACTTCTGAAGAATTGATTTCACCTCCCTATTCGAGACTTCGGCCATGCCATTCGTCTGTGGGTGGTAAGGAGAAGCTACTCTGTGATCGATGTTGTACTGTTTCACTAGCTTCTTCACTTCCTTATTAATGAAATGGCTACCCCCATCAGAGATAAGAATACGAGGAATTCCGAACCACGAAATGATGTGTTCCCTTAGGAACTTGCAAACGGTCATACTGTCTGCGGTTCGTGCGGGTATAGCCTCCACCCATCTGCTAACATAATCTACAGCGAGAAGGATGTACTCAAAGCCACTGCTAGAAGGGAACGGTCCTATAAAATCTATGCCCCATGCGTCAAAGATCTCGCAGATAATGACGGGTCGCATCGGCATTGCATCTCTGGCACTGACTTTCCTTACAGCTTTCTGACAATCTGGACAACTCTTCACGAATGTGCAGGCAACTCTGGTAAGAGTCGACCACCATAATCCACTCTGTAGTACCTTCTGCGCTGTCCTCTTCCCTGAATGATGTCCTCCTGATTCTAGAGAATGACACAAAGTGAGGACACTATTATATTCCTCCTGAGGAATACATCGCCTGTAAACGCAATCCGGTCCTTCGCGAAAAAGAATCGGATCCTCCCAATGGTAGTATCGTGACTCAGAAACGAGTTTCTCAACTCTGTTCTTCGGCCAACCCTGAGGACTTTTCTGTGTGACCAGAAAGTTCACTATATCTGCATACCACAGAAGTTCTGTAACCGCAAAGATGCTCTCGTCTGGAAATCTCTCTGCAATTTCTGGCGTGTATTTATCTGAAGGATGATCTGGCTGTAATCGGGAGAGGTGATCAGCTACCACATTCTTTACTCCAGGTTTATCCTTGATATCCAAATCAAATTCCTGAAGTAAAAGAATCCATCTAAGAAGGCGTGCCTTGGCATCCTTCTTTTCCATCAAAAATCTGATAGCTGAGTGATCGGTGTAAACTGTGATCTTGGAGCCAAGTAAATAAGATCGAAACTTGTCAAATGCAAACACTACTGCCAACATTTCTTTTTCGGTTACTGTATAATTTCTCTGAGCATCATCTAAGGTCTTGCTAGCATAGTGAATAGCGATGGGAAGTCCATTCCTCCTCTGCCCTAATACAGCCCCGACCGTAAAATCTGAGGCATCCGTCATGATCTCGAAGGGTAGAGACCAATCAGGCGGCTGTAGGACAGGAGCACTGATTATCTTTTCTTTCAGCGTGAGGAAGGCATGAAGACATTTGTCATTTAAAACGAACTCGATGTCTTTTCCTAGCAATTCAGTTAAGGGTCGGGCAATCTTGGAGAAGTCTTGAATAAACCGTCGATAAAAGCCGACGTGCCCCAGAAATGACCGTAACTGTTTGATGTTGGATGGTGGCTCGAGTTTCTTGATGACGTCCACCTTGGCAGGGTCAACCTCCATGCCTCGCTGGGAGATGACGTGCCCCAACACGATCCCGTAAGTAACCATAAAATAGCTCTTTTCCCATGACAGAACGAGATCTACCTCACAACACTTTTTCAAAACCTGGTCTAGGTGCGCTAAACAATCGTCAAATGACTCACCATAGACCGAAAAGTCATCCATAAAAACCTCTAGAAAATCACCGACCATGTCCGCAAAAATAGCGAGCATGCACCTCTGGAAGGTCGCAGGAGCGTTGCACAATCCAAAGGGCATCCGTCTGAAGGCATACGTGCCAAACGGACAAGTAAAGGTGGTTTTCTCCTGCTCTTCAGGAGTAATTGATACCTGGTTGTATCCGGAGTAACCGTCAAGGAAACAGAAGTACCCCTTCCCTGCCAACCGTTCGATGACCTGGTCTATGAAAGGCAAAGGGAAGTGGTCCTTCTTCGTCGCGGTGTTAAGTTTCCTGTAGTCAACACATGCTCGCCACGACGTGGTTACTCTCTTTGGAATCTCCTCTCTAGTCTCGTTTTTCACCATCTGAATTCCCGACTTCTTCGGGACAACATGTAATGGGCTAACCCATTCGGAGTTGCAGATGGGATAAATGAACCCTGCGTCGCACCATTTCGTGATCTCTTTCTTGACAACTTCTCGTAAAACCGGATTCAGCCTACGCTGAAACTCTCTGGAGGGTTTGCTGTCATGATCGAGATAGATATGATGTGAACACAAAGCAGGATTAATCCCGCGGAGATCGGATACAGTCCACCCAATGGCCTTGCGGTTTCTTTCTAGAATCTCCATCAGACGAGATTCTTGATCATCGGTCAAAGTTGAGCTGATAATGACCGGAAACTGTTGGTGTGGACCCGCAAGGAAGGCATATTTCATGTTTGGTGGCAAAGTCTTGAGTTCTGGGAAGGTAGTATCTGGATCTGTTGAAACATCATCTATATCTGTATGGGGATCTGTGTCGGTAGGTGATGTGTCTGCATTCTGATTATTCACCATCTCAATGTGCTCTAAAGTCGGACTACAGAAGATTTTCAAGACATCATCTGACTCCTCAGAATGATCAGAAGAGAATAAATCAGCTAGATAGAATTCTGATTCATCTGAGATGGAGGAATTGTGTAGAGTCTCTGAATCTGAAAGATCTGCATTAATTTCATCAAAAGTCTGATCCCTTTGCTCATCATCATCCATACAAAAATATAAAGTCCCATCAGAAGAGTTACCTCCTAAAGTCTCGGACCCGTCCTCTGTCAAACATTCTTGGGTCTCTACCTGGTATCTTTCGAGGTCGTCAAGGCGAACCTCATCCATGTAATCGCAGGAGGCTAAAGAACTCAGAAAATCTGAAGATGCATCACTGGAAGTGTTTAATTCTCTCGCCATCTCTATATGTACCTTTTCACCCTCGGTGCGAAAAGATACCTTCCCTGTATCATAATCGAAGAGAGCCTTTGCGGTCTCTAGAAAAGGCCTCCCGAGAATGATCGGAGTAAGGTGTAACTGTACAGGGCAATTCATATCTAAGACCGTAAAGTCTACTGGAAATTGCAGTCCCTGCACGGTTACTATAACGTTCCTAAGTATACCCTTAGGTCTCTTTACGGATCTATCAGCAAACTGAAGGATCGCGCGTGATTTGTAAAGAGGACCTAACTCGAGCTTCTCGAGTAAGGAAGCGGGTATTAGATTGATCGAGGAACCGTTATCTAATAGAGTGCGATCGAATCCGGCTTTTGCGATCTCGCATCTGACATAATGTGCACCTGAATCTTTCTTCTTCTTTGGAAGCTTATTATGTATCGCACATGATGTTGCCTTAGTCAATACATGCTTTTCTGTTCGGGATCTCTTTTTCCTACGTGTGGTGCATCTGTTTTTCAATTGATTCTTAAGCGTAGGAAATTGATCTAAGGCATCATGAAGAGGGATCTTCAGAAAGATGTGATCTTTGAGTAACTTTTCAATCTGTGGAGATTCAGGATTATTTTTGGTCTTTTCTTTCCTTTTCCAAACAAAGCATCGGGAAAAGGAATAAAGTCAGGAGTCAGAAAATCATAACTTTTATTCAACTCATTGGAATCAGCTAGTACATCGAGAGTCTCAGAATTATTTACAAAACTCTCTAAAATAGGGGAAGAAATGTTTTTGTCTGGGGTCTCTGCCTGATCTGGCGTGATATCATCATCTGAGTCGCCAGTATCCATATTTGAACTGTTGGCATTGCTCTCGTCTCTTGATTCTGCATCCTCATCCTCTTGCGGTTTCTCCTCCTCGGCATTAGGATCATGCTCGTGCTCCTCTGGTATCCTCTCCTCCTCTCTAGTAGGTGTTTGTGGTGATCTACCGCTCCTGAGACGAATGAAGTTAGACAAAAATTCAGGAAACAAGATCTTACCTGTAGTATCTACCTGATCTGGATGCCTCCTCTTGTTGTTCGGATTCATCTGAGGCTGGGCTGGAAGAGTGGTCTTCGGCACGGTTAACTCATCCAGACGACGGTTAACCTTCTCCATCTCTGTCTTTTGTGCAATCTGGAGCATACTGAGCATATCCATGATCTGGTTGAGCGCCTGGGCCTGTGAAGACATCTCTGGTTCAGTGTGGTGGCCCTGGCTTGCTCCTCTCTCCTGCCTTGGCGTGAAGTGCTGAGAGGTGGAAGGCTGGGAGTAGCGCTGAGGTGTAGAAGAAGACTGCTGCGGCTGCTGAAAAGGATAATTCGGTGAGAACTGGGCAGGGTGTTGATAAGAAGGTTGCGGTCTCTGATGGTAAACGTTCGGATGAGACTGCTGCGGCGTGAAGCTCCGGCGGTGCTGGAATTGCGGACGTCCATGCTGCGGATGACTGTACGGCTGCTGCTGCTGATGATTCGGTATACTCGACGGCTGCATCGGCGTATACCAAATCCCGTTGATCTCGAAAGTGGCTTGCAGCTCCACCTCCATCTCTGCAGTACTGATGATCTGGCCGGAATCGGCATGAGACTGATCCTCATGCCAATCGATCTGCGGAATCTCGGGCTCGCTCTGAACGTAGTGTATCTGACGGGTGGGTGGAGCGGTTGCGATCCTCCGTGCTGGCTGTGAAGAAGTCTGGCTCTGCTGGTACTGGAGCTGAAGATCAGAGACCTTCTTCGAAAGATCACTCAGCTGCTGAGGTAGAGATGAGAGTTTCTCCAACTCTCGCAGCGGCTGTAGGTCCTGGACCTGCTTGTGAATCACGTCCACCAACGTCAACTTCTCGCTAATAAAGCCCATGTTGGTGTTGGATTCAGAATCTGATATATTCGCCACCTTGTGATGCTCTCGGTCATGTGGTGGCTGTGGGGCTTTCTGAAATGCCCGAGTAGAGTCTACAACTCTCGAGTTCTCGGCCATCCCTTCGAAGATGGCCCAGACTGACTCGGCGTCCTTGTTTAAGTAACTACCGCCACATGCGGCACTCACGAGCCCCTGAACTTCCGGCTGGAGTCCTCCGAAATAATTTTGCACTAGCACCTTCATTGGTATCTCATGATGCGGGCATCTCTCCGTCAGGTCCTTGAATCGATCCCATGCCTCATGGAATGATTCGTTCGGCAATTGCGTAAAGTTGGAGATTTGACTCCTCATCATGTTCGTCCTTCCTAGAGGAAAATATTTGCGCAGGAAGGTGGACTTCAGGTCATCCCACGTGGAGATTTCTCTTCCCAGATGGCTCAGCCAATAAAGGGCCTTATCGGCTAAGGCAAAAGGGAAGGCTTTGAGGCGCACGACTTCCTGCGTTACTCCTGGATAGCAAGCCGTTCCGCAGATCATCTCAAACTGCTGCAAAAACGTAAACGGCTCCTCTGCGGCATTCCCATAGTACTTGGGAAGCAAAGAAATGAAGGACGGTCGGAGTTCGTATGGCCCTTGATTCGGCGGTAGCCGAATCCAGTGATGGAGCGTTCGAGCGCCCGGGTCATACTCGTCCCGTAAAGTAGCGGGAACCGCAGGCGGTAAATGGTTCCCGGCCCCTGCTCTTAGTGCGGCTAACTCAGCCTGCAATTCGGTCTGAACTCTATACTGTTCTCGAATCTGTAGATTCATCTACTGTAATGTATCGAGAATACCTATCGTGACATCTCCGTTCTGCTCTTCTCTTCCCTCCTGATGATCCTCAGGTGGTGGCCTCTCGTCTGCTGCTGATGCTTTCCCACGAGCCATCTGGTCGTCTGTAATATAGAAACTCTCGTAAGAACTCAGCGAGAAATACTCAGGAGATCAAGATTCTGTATTGAGGCGAAGGTCTGCCTCAATGATCTGGCCAGGAGGCGAGGGAGTCTGGGTCTGACTCGCCTCGAGATCGGATGGGACCAGCTCGGGAAGAGGGTCATCCCGAGCCTGTGATGACATACGCTCGACGGTGGATGGTCGAAAGCTCACAGAGTCTGAGCCTAAAAGCCGTCGAGACGTCATCTTCGATGTCAAGAGAAGATTGGGAGAGCACGTATACGATTCAACTGAAGAAAGAATGCGAAAGCCGCGGAAACTCACGCCCCGCAAACAAACACAAAGCAAACCCCGTTTTCACCAACTCAACCCTGATGAAGACCGTAAGAGTTCGGTCTTTTTATCTTTTCGGTTTTAGGGTTGTGATTAGCAATCGTTGCGGTTACGCGGGCTGAGCAAGCCAATAGGTGCCCGATAGTTTCTCCAAGACACTGGCCCGAATCCTTACGCGAGACCACTCGCACTCAGCCAGTATGGGAGTAAGTACGGACCGTTTCCGGCTACCCGTGTTACTTGAGGACGGAGCCTTGCGCAGTGTCCTCTAAACCTCCCACTCTGCTAAGTAAACCGGACCGTTTCCGGCTACCCAAGCTTACCCACTGAGGAACAGTGATCAGGTGTATGGACCCAGTAGTATCCCGCAAGAAATACGGGGTTTTGTCTCTATCCTTAAGTGTCGGCTCTCGAGCTCGCGCACTCTGAGAATTGTGCGGGGGTTACTCTCCCCAAATCAATTGAATCGATTTACTGTTTTTGATCAGATATTTTTAGTAGTCCCAATTTTAGTTTTGCGATTTCTATGGTATTTTCAAACAACGTCTATTTTTTTGTCTTTTTGTTTAAAAACCCTAAAGCAAGCACCTAGGTTGCAAGTCCTAAAACTAGCTACGTGGCACAAGCAGATAGAGTAAAAACCTAAACAATCATCTAGAAAACCGCAGAAAACCGATAAATGATGAAAAAGCCACCGTGGGTGCCCTGATTCACCGGATACACGGTATCCGATGAATCAAGCCCCTAAAAAAATGAATGTTTTATTAAGTACAACTCTCTCCCTTTCTCTCTCTTTTACAAATAAAAGGATACTAAGTCTTTGTTCCTCTGCAGTCGACTCGTGATGAAGAAGCCGACCTCTGCCCTTTCAACTGGCTCGGCTTCCGAAGAAGCCGGTTGATCCTGCAGGCCCTGTAAAGATGATTAGCACAAAAGAATTGATCGAGAAAGCTGAGAAAGCCGTAAAGAAACTAAAAAGAAACTCAGAAAATAAAGCACGAAAAAGCCGTACGAAAAACCGTACGAAAAACAACACAAAGAGAAGAGAAAGAATAAAATCACGAAAAACAAAAAATCCAAGGAATCTAATGCCTCCCCGGCAACGGCGCCATTTTGATGAGTGTCTAAAAAGATCGAGTTTCGCGGCTTTCACCTTTTTAAAGAAGAAGAAAGTGAATTGTCGGTTGTAGCAGAAAGCCGCGAAACAAAGAATTCGATTTTTAGACCTATCGAACAAATACGATTTTCTGTCGGAAAACCGTTCACTAATATTTAACCAGGCAAGTGTTCCTGGGTCGAACTCAAGGAGGCAGAATATATTCCCTAGATCTTCCTATTCGTAATTTTATTTTAATTCTTCTCTAAGTCAGAACGCTTTTTTAGTGATTTTTAATCTTATTATTTTTATTTGATTTTATTTTTCAAATTTTTATTTAATTTTCAAAAAGGATATTTTCCAAAAGATTTATTTATTATATAGTAGGTGAATAGAATATAGGTGATATTATATAGTAAGGATGAACGAGGTTCGAGCCGCATACTCGAACTACACAAGAAACCAAAACAAAACGAAGCGGTTTTCGAGAAAATCAAAACACGTCAAAAACTCATCAAAAAGCCGCGAAAACTTTATACTAAGTAGCTGGGGTAGTTGTGTAACTACCCTCAAAGAATCGTCGAAATCCGAGGTCACAAGAACAAGAAACAGCCCCTACAGCCCAGGGGCATAAGCGTAAGAAAACTATTTAAAATTGTTTGCAAATCGGTCCTTGAGGACTGTTCTGAAAGAAAAGTACAAGAAATGTTACATTTAGGTCCCTGCGTAAGGACCTAAATGCAAATATACAAAGTTCTGGAGGCGGGTTGCATTTCTGGAAACTTGGCTGGGCTCAAGGACTGTTCTGAAAGAAAAGTACAAGACGATTTACATTTAGGTCCCTGCGGAGGGACCTAAACGCAAATATTGGAAAGCTGGGAGCGGATTGCAATTCTGGAAGTTGGCCGGGTCTATGTTGTTATTTTTCCATCGTTTCGCTATTGACGGCCAAGATTAGAACTTAAGGTGCCCGATCTGACGTTCACAGGTGCGCCACGTGTCGCGCACATGTGCTTCCTCTGTTCTTGGGCAGTTGCAACTGATGGCGACGAGCTCTCCTTCTCCGATTTATTACGGCCGGCCCTCAACGTCTTTGGCTCTCCGGCGGGGCCAGAGGGGTGGCTCCTCCACCCCTCGAGCTCGCCCGCGGTAAGGTTGGTGGTGGCGACGCTCCGAGCGGCGGTTACAGGTCGAGGAAGATGGTGGTTTCGACCACCTGGGGCTGATGCAGCTCTGAGAGTCCAACTTCGAAGTGGATTTTAATGATGATCAAAGCTCCCAGATGTTGAACAAATAGCTCGCGATTGAAGATTAACCTGCAAATAACAAGAATCTATGCTCGATTCATATAGAATCAGCCAACAATTGTAAGATTTCGAGCTCTAAAAATGGTGAAAAACACTTAAGTTTCCAGTCAAACCTACAGATGCGTGAAGATGGCGATGAGTTGAAATCGATTTGAAGCGAATTTTAAAGTGAATCGAGAGGGTTTTTGATTGTGCGGCTTAGATGGTTGGATAACCTATCTAAAAGCGTGATTAGCCACGCTAATCGTGGCTCGTAGATCAAGAAACAAAATCGCAAAAGATGAAAGAATTGACCTGGGAACTGGAGGTGTATGACCTCCAGGTGATGGCTCAACGAGCGATCTTCTCGGAGCTTTACGCGACGCGATGCTGCGATTCAAGGCGTTGCTCCGCCTTGGGACTCCTCCTCCGACGTCCTTCCTCCACGCGAAGCCTCTCCTCGGTGCTGTCACTACCGTCGATGGCCAGAACAAGGCGAGAAAGAGAAGGGATCGGTTACTGGAACTTGGGTTCCTGGGTAGTTGGAGTTAGTCTTTTTGGCTATGGCGACTTGGGGCCCTTATATAGGGAGCTTGCTTGGGCCCCAAGGTTGGATCAATGGCCGGCGTTGAAGAGGGTTGTTAGGAGGGTAGTATCGACGGTTTAGAATGTTCGGAGAGGTTGAAGATTAGACGGGAAAAATTAGAGAAAGGTGGTCGGTTGAACAACCTGGACGCAACCTCTTCTTGAGGAAGAAGACCCAGGTGCTGACACGTGTCAGCACCTGGTTGGTCCAGGAACTTAAATACCTTATAAATTAGATATAAAATAGATAATTACATTATTTTAAATAGGTATAAATACAAGAAAGTTAAATAAATTAATTCTCTACATTATGGTATAATTACTTTTAATAAATAGTAAATATTATTTAAAATATAAATATTATATTAATAAATATGTATTTATAAATAGGTTTTGAATTTTGAATTTAATAATTCATTATGTAAAAATTAATTTTATATTTTATTAATTATTAGGGTATTAAATAAGACTTGTACGAATTTTTATGGATTTTTATGAATTAATTTACATATTTTAATAAATAGAGTAAGTATCTATATAGGTCAATTATACATATATTTTGAGGTGTTTGATTTTATAAAAATAATAAATAATCTCCAAAAATTATGAAATAATTTATGGTGAAACTACAAGATCATGAAATACTTTAAAAATTATAAAATTAAGAAAATAATAAATAGTGTGTGTTACATAAAATAAATAGCCCAGAAACCCCTTTGTGTTTTGGTCCCAAAACCGACTTTTTGCAAACGTACTCCGAATTCAATGAAACCACCTTTATTAATTAGATAATATTATTTTATGAACTTTAAAGGTGAGCAGAGTGAAATTGGAGTTCGTATGAGGAAGTTATGATGTTCGGAAGTTGAGATTTTGACAATTTGTAAGCTGGATTTCTTGGCATATTTACAGGATAATATTTTTAATTTATTTTTATATTTTTATTTACATTTTTATGAATAATTAGGAGAAAGTTTTGGTGAAAAATATGTTAGGATGAAATAATTAAAATTCTTTGAAGTTTTGTATTTATTTTATAAATAGTGAGAGGTATATATACATGTGATAGATTATTTTTATTTGGTTTTCTTTCCTTATCTCCCCCTACTTATTGGTTTGTCGACCAATCCAGGCTGACTTGGTCTCGGGGGTTAGGCTATAAATATATCTTACAGCTATATTTACAGTTTAAGTCATATTGCATATATATACATATATTTCATATGCCTTTGTCTTTCTTTTCTGATTCTTTATTTATTTACATGAGTTTAATGGTTAAAAGTGAATATTTACACATGAATGGAGTTTTGTTAAAGTATGAGAATTAGTGAGTATTTACATGTATTTGTTAAGGGTTTTAAGATAAAATGTGACAGAAAAGTTAATGAATCATGGATTCATCAGTAAGCCAGTAACAAAGTCCATGGAAATGCTTTCCCATTTCCATTCAGGTATAGGGAGGGGTTGCAATAATCCTGGTGGCTTTTGGTGTGAAGCCTTTACCTGCTGGCAAGTGAAACATGAATTCACAAACTCAGCAGCATCTTTCTTCATTCTCGGCCACCAAAAGTATGAATGAAGATCCTTATACATCTTTCGAATTCCTGGATGAATATATAATCTTGAGCAGTGCGCTTCACGTAGGATGTCTTTCCTTAGTTCAGGTGTGTTATACAGTAGCCCATCTTGTATCTGGAATCCTTCTATCTCATTCTTCTCATGTTCTTGTCTTAAGTCTTTAAGGACTAGATCATCCTCCTGTCCTTTCTTTATTCTATCCTAGATCTCTGGTTTGTATTGGTGAGGAATAGTTATTGTATGAGCACTACTATCAAATGGTTTCCATTCACTTAACGTTGATAGTAAACGCCAGAAGTGGATAGCACTCACCAATTCAGGTGAATAAGTTCTTCTTCTAAGTGCATCTGCTACGACTTTCCCCTTACCAGGGTGGTAGGAGATAGTGCAATCATAGTCTTTCAACAACTCTAGCCACCGTCTATGTCTCATATTGAGTTCCTTCTTATCAAATAGATATTTCAAGCTTTTATGATCAGTGAAGATTTCGAAAGTAATACCATAGAGGTAATGTCTCATATCTTTAAAGCAAAAACTACAACAACTAATTCAAGGTCATGTGTTGGGTAGTTCTTTTCATGTGTCCTGAGCTGTCGTGATGCATACGTAACTACCTTACCATGTTGCATAAGAACTGCCCCAAGTCCTTCTTTAGACGCATCAGTGTACACTGTAAATCCTTTACTCCCAAAGGGTAGAGTAAGGATGGGTGCAAATGTTAGGCATTCTTTCAGTGTTTGGAAACTAATTTCGCATGCATCTGACCATATGAATGGAACTTCCTTCTGGGTCAACCTAGTCATTGGCAATGCTATTCGTGAAAAGTCCTTCACAAATCTTCTATAATATCCAGCTAATCCGAGAAAAGATCGTATTTCTGTGATAGTCTTCGGGCATTCCCAACTCATCACCGCACTAACCTTTGTAGGATCAACTGATATACCTTCCTCAGAAATAACATGGCCTAAGAAAGATACTTCAGATTGCCAGAAGTCACATTTGCTATATTTAGCATACAGTTTGTTCTTCCTTAGAGTTTCAAGTGCCTGCCGGAGATGATGTTCATATAGATATTTATCCTTGGAGTAAATAAGCACATCATCAATAAAGACTACTACAAAGTGATATAAGAACTCCTTGAATACTCTATTCATGAGATCCATGAAAGCTGCTAGGGCATTTGTTAGTCCAAAAGGTATAACTAATAATTCATAATGTCCATATCTAGTTCGAAAGGCTATCTTGGGGATATCCACATCTTTTATCTTCAACAGATAGTATCCGGATCTTAAGTCAATCTTGGAATACATAGTCGAACCTTGTAACTGGTCAAAGAGATCATCTATCCTTGGCAGAGGATACTTGTTCTTTACGGTCTTCTTGTTTAGTTGTCTATAGTCAATGCACAACCGCATTGACCCATCCTTTTTCCTGACAAATAAGACAGGTGCTCCCCATGGTGAAGTACTAGGATAAACGAATACTTTATCTAATAGTTCTTGCAACTGTGCCTTTAACTCCCGTAACTCAGCTGGTGCCATCCTATATGGAGGGATAGAGATAGGTTGAGTATCAGGTATAAGAGAGATTTCAAATTCAATCTCTCGCTAAGGTGGTAATCCAGGTAATTCCTCTAGAAATACATCAGGAAACTCGCACACTATAGGCACATCTTCTATCATTCTTTCTGACCCTGATGTAGTGGATACAAAAGCTAAATAGCATTGGCACCCTTGTTCTAACAATTGTTGAGCCTTTAAAGTAGATATGTACTTGAAATCATCACTGGATGTCTTTCCAATAAATTGGAACTCTATCAAGTTAGGAATGTGAAAAGTTATTGTCTTCCGGAAACAATCAAGGCATGCATGATGCCTTTGTAGCCAATCCATCACAAGAATGAGATCAAAGTCATCCATTTCAATAAGTAATAAGGAAACATGTAGCTGATGTCCTGCTATCAATACTACACAATCATCCAGAATTTCTCAGATTATAAACACTTGTCCTCCTGGTCCCTTGATCAGATAGGATTTTTGTACTTCTACTGGTACCTTACCCAAAGTGGGTACTAACCATCGAGCAATAAATGAATGTGAAGCACCAGAATCAAATAAGGCATGTACTGAAAAGCCATGAATAGTAACAATACCTCATACGATCGTGTTTGAATTGTAGGCTTGTTCTTCAGTAATTGCATTGAGCTGGCCATTAGGAACAGGCAAGCTTGAACCCACAACGCTTTGTGGTGGCTGTTGTGTAGGAGATGTTCCTTGTGAGCCACGAACTCTACCATCTATTCCTCCGCATGTTGATCCATTGCTCGGGGTGGATGTTATACTGTTAATCGGAGTTGGTTTAAACTCTAAACCTCTCAACTGCGGATAGTATTTCCTAATGTGACCTTCTTGATGACAGTGATAACATGCACGTGTTCCTGTCTGATCAGAAGACCCAACCAAAGAGGTACTAGTTCCTGGTGCTGATTTACGGGGGTATAGTGGAGGTCTAGAGAAACCCCCTCTTACTGATAATTCCTGACCCAAGGTCTGTGGTGAGCTTATATTGGAACCGACTGAATGATAGCGACGATCCCTACGGTTATAATGTGCCTTGCTTTTGGATGTCCACCATTAAAGTGGAAACTTCTTCTTTGGCGGTTTACATCCTTCTCCATCTCAATACGAGAGGCGATGTCCATTGCTTCATCTACAGTTGTAGATCTAAAACCAGCAAGCGTTTCTCGCAGATCTCCCTGAAGACCGCTAAAGAATTTGGTAAGACACTCTTGTGGTGAAGCTTCTAGAGCTGGTGAGTAATGTAGTAGCTCAGTAAAGTGGATATGATAATCTCGTATGATCTTAGAATCCTGATTTAGAGAAGCCAACTCTCTCCTCTTTAATTCTTCCCAATGAGAGAGACAGAAGTGAGCTCGAAACCACTCTTAAAAGATATCCCATGGAATAGGATCTGCTAATTTCTTGGAAATTGCTCTCCACCATCGTCGTGCGTAATCTGCTAGGGAGTAATCAGCAAAGTGCACCCAAGTGTCAACTGGTGCATGGATTATCCTCAACATCCTAGTAACGTCATCGAGCCATAACTCAGCCTCGACATGTGTCTCTATACCTTTGAATCGAGGAATTTTTCCCTTTCGGTAATTATCTAGTAATGTTTGATGTCTAAGAAGGGCCTTCTTCCATTGCTCCTTCAGTCAGGGTAGGAGCAGACTCAGTTGAAGGATGGTAACTAGATTCTTCCTCAGAAAGATGGACAAAACCTTCAATCCTAGCATCCGTAGGATAATGTGCCTCGGGTCTCTCAGCTTGTGCATTGAACCTCTCCTCTAATGCTTGTTGCATTTGCCCCATGTCTTGGAGCATTGCCATCATAGCCGCTAATTGTCTAGACACGTCTTGGTCTGCCATGATCCTAGGATGAGTCAAGGTCAAAGGTCAGATCCTATATGTCTTAGCATGATGTACATAAGGGACAATGACTTGTGAATGGTACTGCAGTCATTTATTAAGATCAAAGGATCTTAATACAACCTTAGTTTTCTGAATATCGCTCATACTTGTTAATTACTACATAAATTACTGGAGTAACATGCTCTGATACCAATCTGTCGCGACCCCAATTCCGGGCCGTCGGATCCTCCCATAACCGGATCTAGTTACTCAGCAATAATTTATTCAACAATTACAACTAACATTCAGAAACAGGCTGTAAATAAAGTATATTCAGAAGATAGTATTTCAACACTTTTCTATTCACAAAATAAAGTTCAGATGATACATTGTCCCACTATAACCATTTATATGTACATCAGCTTGAAAGGAAAATATACAAAAGATTACTCACTACCTTACAAAGTAAAGCTACTGTGGTTGTCTGGACGTCTACTAAGGTCCTTGTGTTGGCTCACCGATACCTGTTGGGTTTTCCATAAATCATAGGATAAAAATTAGCGAATGCTAAGTAACGAAGAAGGGAAAAGCAAACAAATGGGTAATTTTTCAAAACTTGTTATCACAAAAAGTTTCATTCCTTCTCATTAATTTAAGTCCTATTCCTTTCTATTCCACGTCAGGGATTAGTCCAGGGAATTACCTCATCGCTATAAGGACTCCGAAGCTGTGGACACTTTGGGATTGGAGATTGCGTTGATCTTGGTAAGCTTATGCCGCCGTACGTCGCCTCAACCAATCCTCTAATACTACCCTGATAATTTCCTTTTATTTTATTAAACATGGTCTCAAACCCTCAGCCCGGAAAACAAATGAGCACACCGTCCTCAAGGACTCGGTTGCTTAAAACCTCAGGCTAGCATTTAATCATATAACCTAGCAGCTTTAAATACATATTATCGTGACCCAGCCGCTATTGAACCACCCGTGCCTCCACATGGCATGACCACATCTTCCGTCGTTCAACCCGAAGATATTGGCTCCTGATACCACGCATTTGCAAACATTCATTTTATGTGCACTTATTATAACAGGGCAACCGTGTACCACCTAGGTAGGGAAACGCAAATACGTGTTCCTTCTGACAATCCTACAGGTTGTATGCCCGACCTGTAGTTCTACTCACAGTCATCCTTAACGTGACACATGATCCTTTTCAGGATCCAACTCAAACCACATCAATTCCCATGATGTAATTCTTTCGTTAATTAACAATACTTAGTATAGACTCACATATATATTGTTCATATGCATATGTACTCGTATTTATGCTTATTTTAACTCCCAAACCTTAACTTTCAAAGCCACCACATCGATTTGATGCTTAAACCTTATTTTAGTGGGAATCACAAAGCAACTGTTCAGACTTTATCAGAAATAGCCGAAATTAGGGTTCTTTATAGCACATAACATAAAATCAAGAATTTCAATAATCTCGTTTGAAAACCCAACAGCAAAAGGAAGGATTTCATTACCTAATCGAGCTCTCTCTCGTGTATGCAAGGCTTTATAGTGTTTCGTTTTTAGAAAGGATGTTTTAAGGTTCTTGAAAAGATCGAATTTCATTTTTGTATCAAAAACACTAAGAACGTGTCAAGAACACGAAGAACGAACGAAGAACACGAAGAACGCCAAGAACATATTTTCTCTTGAAATTTCAGCAGAACTTCCCCTTATATGGGGTGCTATTTCTAGGAAAATTTGGGCAGAGTTTCCCCTTGTATCGGGACATATTTCTCGGAAAATTTCGGCAGATTTTCCCCTTGTATCAGGACATATTTTTCGGAAAATTTCTGCAGAGTTTCCCCTTATATCGAGACATATCTCAAAATAAAAACGAAAAGAGTTTCCTCTATAAAATCAATCGTGAGGAAGACAACAACAAAACTGAAAGAATATACTCAAACAACAAGAGATGAAGAATCGGTAGACACCACGCATTTAGGTGAGTGAATGTGTGACGAATCACAGGGTTTACTGATGTGCACAGCCACCCGCACTTAAGTAGGGTATTACACATATTTCTCCATCAAAATAACTGTAAAAGCATAATTGAAAGAATAGAAACATAAGCGATGGAGAATCGGTAGACACCACGCGTCTTAGATGAGCGAATGTGTGATGAATCACAGGGTTCACTGACGTGCATAGTCGCCCGTACCTAAGTAGGGTGTTACATAGATTTCTCCTCGAACCACAATTGAAAACGAATCGGAAAGAAAGATGAATCAAGAACAAAGCTTGGAAGAAAAGAGGATGAATTGAAATCCTACCTTACGGAACAAACTAAGAGATGATCATACCTTTCTCCTCCTTGTTCTCCCGGCAACGCTTCACTAGCGCTCCTCCCTCGCCTCCCACTCCTCCTCCCGACCTCTCGACCCTAGCCCTTGGGGTGGTGGTGGTAGTGGAAATCGTAGAGAATGAATGGGTAGGGGGGTCTATTTATAGGCTCCAGAAAACCACTAACCATGGTTAGAAAACCATGGTTTAGACCTTAACCATGGTTTAACACCCCATGGTTTTGGCCCATGGTTTTGTCCAAAACCTATCCCAAATTGGGGCTTAAGTTAGAACATTCCAGATGATTCTAGAAAAGCTAATGACGCTTAATAAATACTAATCGTGATTAACATTCACTAATCGCGATTTAACTTTCACGGTTTACACTTATCTTTTGCTAACCATTGATTAGTGTTTCTAATGATCATTAGCGGTTTTCAATCCATCATTAGTTTCTTTAATCACACTTAATTAGTCTTAATGATAGACATTATGGGTTAATGACTTCTTAACCCTCCTTACTTCTCTTTCTTCCGAAAATCATAACAAATCGAAACGAAGTCCGATTCACACGAAACAAATTCTGTTGGTTTTCTCTTGATGAGCCGGATCTTATTATATAGGATCCGAGATATGCCAAGTTCAAGGCTTTACAAAAACCCTCATGTGTATGTGCACATGAGTTGATGTGGACTGGAGCCGATAACAAATAAAATAAGTACAAGATTAATGTGCAAATTTTATAAAAATATTTGAGCTACATAAAAAAGTTTTAGGATTCAAATAAAAAATAAAAGCAGAGGGGACTCTGGAAAAATTTCCCCTCAAAGCGTGATCGGATGAAGAAGGCTATCCACTTCCCACGCGTCACTCCTTGGTCATAGGATAATGATTTGCCAATCAGTGAAGAAGATCTGATCTGGTAGTGGATCCAACGATCGATGGTGCCCAAGATCTGATGGTAGCTATACCAACTGGGTCAGGATCCTGATCGAACGACAGTGAGGATACCAAGAAGAACAAGGAAGAGCACCCTAATGGGAAAGCTTTGATCTGATCCTTTAGTCAGCTCTGACCACCGGAGGGGCTCGCAGATGGCACAAAAGAGAGATGGATGGGTCACATGATGGCTAAGCATCTTAGATGAGTTCGGGACTCATCGGTGGATTCTTGGAGGGTCGAGTAAGGTGGAGAAATTGGGAAGGCTCCGGCTTTGCAAAATCCGACCCAGATCGGGTCCTTCGAGTCCTTCCTTCAGGGTTATGTACACACAAGAAAAAGGGACGTGCTAGGCTGGGTTTGGGGATAAAATGGTTGAACATGGAGTGTGGCAGAGGGTCTCCAGCAGACGATGGAGGAGGAGACCCTGATTCAATGATTGAGACTCGATCAGAGGGAGCGAAAGTGCATAGGATGAGGGGAAGGTAAAGAGGAAGATGATGGAGGCGATAGACGCAGTGGAGGACAATCGAACATGGCAGAAATGTTGGCTGGAGTTTAATCTTCGATGAACTTTGATTTGGGAATTTTACAGAATAAAACCTGGAATCTAATGAAAATAAATCCTAAACTAGTCTACTGCTACTGCTAGGAAAGAAAATAGATAAAGTCCTAGGGCCCTACCTATAGGAGAGGGAGCTGAGGTGGAGTTCCGGTGAAGATGGACATCGATCTCGGATCACTAGGTTTAGAGCATCTTCCTCCATGCCAAAATCATCAACGAGATTGTTGATGTCCTTAGGAACCTAGAGCATTAGAAATCTTTGGGATTTCGAGGACGAAACAGGATCAAAATTGAATTGGAGGTCTGACGAGGTATTGGTATAGGAGGGACTTGGATTGGGCAGAGTGCTCGATGCATCAATCCCTATATTGAGGAGAGATGCTCGCGTGAGAGAAAGTGATCGAGGAACAAAAGTCAAAGAGAAATCATGCCTTGAAAACACAATCATCAACAAGTAAAAATTGAGGAAGTGATGTAGCCGGTGGGTCTGATGGGCCTAGGGGAGCAAAGGGCCAGTTGACCGGCGGGTCAACCAAGGCCACACTCCTTTTGGGCCACGTCAGACACTACGCGACAAAACAATAATTAAATACAGAAATAAATAAAGAAATAAATAGTAATTATTTTTATTATTATTTTTCTTTAACATGAAAAATATTTATTTTACATGCAGTATTTTATGGTGATTTTTTAATTTTTGAGTTAATTCCTTATGTGTTAATTTTTATATGTATACAGATAGGTATATTTATCTATATATTGTGTACTTTTTATTTTGTATTTTAAATTTTATTATTTTATATAGTTATTTCATATATTTATAATTTATTGAAATATATAGATATATTTATTCTATTTTGCTGAAGTTATTTATACACTTAAATAAATATGTACATTTATCATATTCATCTATGCATTATAGTATACTTATTTATTTTACGATATTTTTTATTGTTTCGTTCTATTTTAAGTATTTATATGTATTTTAAATAATATTTACAAAATTATAATAATAAAAAAATATATATAATAAATTGATTATTTTAATCAAGTGTATAGCACAATGAGGTCCCAAAACCTAACTTTTGCATCTTAACTACAAATTGAATGAAACCACCTTCATTAAATTGATAATTTAATTTTATGAGCAATAAAGGTTAGTTTGATTAATTTTGAGTTCACATGGAGAGGATACATTCTTGTGAAGTTTTCTTTGCGGCTTTTTATTCTGAGTGTTTGGGGCATTGTGCATTAGTTTTAAGAGAAATAAATTTTGTATTTTTGCTGTATTTTTATCTACAAGTTTCATGTTCAAAGTTTATTATTTTAGGTACAAAAATTAAAAATAAAATAGGTCTCTCAATAAATTTATTGGAGAATTAAAATTAGGGTTTTATGTATTTATGGCCCCTTATCACCCCCTACTTAATTCCTTGTCTACCCAGTCATCATGATGCCTAGGTCTCGTGGTTTAGGTGATGGTTATGAAAGAACCTTAAGAGCATCATGGAAGCATAAAGATCACATCTCATGCGATCGGGAGCGACTACTTGCACTAGTTGCTCGATGCAATGGAATATTAAAAAAATAAAGCAATGAAACGGCATGATCCAAGAACACTTCTCAATTCGTTTCATCTAAACCAAAAAGTATATATCGGAATACCTCTTGAAGCATTGTTGCGATCATGTATCTAAAGTAAGAGACCTCCTGTCTTAAGTTCGATTTAATGGAGAAGATGCTTGCGAGCTCGTTGATGAAATGCTGGCTTCTCGCAATCCAAGATAATTATCCGAGCCTCGAAGCTTCATATTACATAGCACGAAATTGATCATCTTCTTCACAAGAAAGGAGCTCCAAAGAAGATGGAGATTCATGAGTAGTCGATCCGGCAGCACAACAGTGACACAGTGACTACGAGATTTTCTAAGTCAATGAGCATACGACCACTATATTGATATAGAGATGGGGATGACCATAGAGAGTGATGGAGAGAGTTTATTTTCTTTTGGAATTCAAGTAGTCTAAAAGGCAAGGGCTACCTTCCTTTTATACTAGTTGGATGCACATGAATTTTAATCCATGTTCTCTCTTAAATGGCAATGATTTGTTGCTATAAATTTGTAGCAACTAAATAATTAAAATAAATTATTATATCCCTTTATCAAGATAACAACTAATTCATTTGATTAAATTATAATATATAGATAATTAAGGGTGGCAACCACCGTTCCTAAAAATAGGGTGGTCGCCCCCTTGAATTGTTCAAGGTGGACGTCCACCTTTTAGGTGGTTAGTTGCCTTCCTTAATACATACATACATACATACATACATATATATATATATGCAACAACTATTATCGCATTTATCTTAATAAAAATAATTCCAAATTAAATTTGTGAAATTATCAGTCATATTATTGAAAAATATGAATCATATTCATATATCCAACATAATATGTAAATTACAATTACAAATAATTGTTTATTGTGAATAAAATTCACAACAACATATAATTTGTAATTTGATTTATAATTAAATCTCTCGAACATATTATAAATTATTTAAATAATATCCATGATAATTATTGATAGTGATAACCACATTAATCATATCCTTGGTAATTAAATCACATTTAATTATCCATGATAACTTTTCTCTTTTGCCCAAATAATATTAATCATATTAAAATTGTTTATTAAATCACATTTCACTATCTCAATGCTCAGATACATAATTTCAAAATACAAAATTAATTTTAAAATAGGAAATTAAGTTTAGTTGCCTTACGAAAAATATACTTGATTTAAAATACTTCAAGGCACTTAAAATAATTTTCCTAAAATTTTTGGATGCAAAATGTTATTTTAAAAAGGAAATACAAGGAATTAAATTTAAGGCTCTAACAGGGACCTAACTATAATTTGAAGAAACATAGCATGCATTCCAGAACACCAAATAAATGTCCAAGGGCCTCTACACAAAAATCCCAAGGATATTTAATATTATCATACTGATAGGGGTATATTTGCATATTCCAAAAATATGCAAGGTAAACTTGAAATTTAAACACAAAGTTTACACGTAATTAAAAATTTCAGGGAATAAATAATAACAAAACCCAAAGGGTTATTTTGCAAAATGTCCAAACCCCTCGCGTGTATGCTCACATGAGTTGATGTGGACTGGAGCAGATAACAAATAAAATAAGTATGGGAGTTAATGTGCAAATTTTATAAAAATATTTGAGCTACACAAAAAAGTTTTAGGATTAAAATAAAAAAAAATAGAGGGGTCTCTCGCAAACTTTCCCCTCGAAGCACGATCGGATGAAGAAGGCTATCCACTTGCCACACGTCACTCCTTGGTCACAGGATGATGATTTGCCAATCAACGAAGGAGATCTGATCTGGTAGAGGATCTAATGGTCGATGGTGCCCAAAATCTGACAGTTGTTATACCACTTGGGCCGGGATCCTCATCGGATGTCAGAGAGGATACCATGAAGAACAATGAAGAGCACCCTAAAGGGAAAGCTTTGATTTGATCCTCTAGTCAGCTCCGACCACCGGAGGGGCTCGTAGATGGCTCAAAAGAGAGATGGAAGAGAAACATGATGGCTAAGCAACTAAGACGAGTTCGTGACTCATCGATGGATTCTTGGAGGGTGGAGAAAGGTGGAGAAATTGAGAAGCCTCCGGCTATGCAAAATCCGACCAACATGGGGTCCTTCGAGTCCATGTCTTGTAGGGTTATGTACACACAAGAAAAATGGACGTGCAAGGCTGGGTTTGGGGATAAAGTGGACAAAGATGGAGTATGGTAGAGGGTCTCCAGCAGACGATGTAGGAGGAGACCATGATTCAATGATCGAGACTCGACCAGAGGGAGCGAACATGCATAGGATGCAGGGAAGGTAAAGAGGAAGATGATGGAGGTGATAGATGCGGTAGAGGATAATTGAACATGGCAGAAATGATGGCTGGAGTTCAATCTCCGATGAACCTCAATTTGGGAATTTTACAGAATAAAACCTAAAATCCAATGAAAATAAATCCTAAAATAGACAACTGCTACTGCTAGGAAAGAAAATAGCTAAAGTCCTAGGGCTTTACCTATAGGAGAGGGAGCTGAGGTGGAGCTCCGGTGAAGATGGACATCGAGCTCGGATCACTAGGTTTAGAGCATCTTCCTCCATGCCAAAATCATCAGCGAGATCGTTTCTGACATTAGCAACCTAGATCATTAGAAATCTTGGGGATTTCGAGGATGAAACAGGATCAAAATTGAATGGGAGGTCCGACGAGTTATATGTATGGGAGGGACTTGGATTGAGCAGAGTGCTCGATGAATCAATCCCTAGATTGAGGAGAGATGCTCGCACGGGAGAAAGTGATCGAGGAACAAAAGTCAAAGAGGAATCGTGCCCTGAAAACACAAGCATCGACGAGTAAAAATCGAGGAAAGGAGGTAGCTGGTGGGTCTGACTGGCCTAGGGGAGCAAAGGGCTAGTTGACCGGTGGGTCAACCAAGGCCACGCTCCCTTTGGGCTACGTCAGACACTACGCAACAAAACAACAATTAAATACAGAAATAAATAAGGAAATAAATGGTCATTGATTTTATTATTATATTCTTTCAACATGAAAAATATTTATTTTATATGTAGTATTTTATGGTGATTTTTTTAATTTTTGAGTTAATTTCTTATGTGTTAATTTTTATATGTATACAGATATGTATATTTATCTATATATTGTGTACTTTTTATTTTGTATTTTAAATTTTATTATTTTATATAGTTATTTTATATATTTATAATTTATTGAAATACATACATATATTTATTATATTTTGCTGAAGTTATTTATACACTTAAATAAATATGTACATCTATTATATTCATCTATGCATTATAGTATACTTATTTATTTTACGATATTTTTTATTATTTTGTTCTATTTTAAGTATTTATATGTATTTTAAATAATATTTACAAAATTATAAAAATATAATAAATATATAATAAATTGATTATTTTAATCATGTGCATTGCACAATGAGGTCCCAAAACCTAACTTTTGTATCTTAACTATAAATTGAATGAAACCACCTTCATTAAATTGATAATTTAATTTTATGAACAATAAAGGTGAGTTTGGTTAATTTTGAGTTCACAAGGAGAAGATACATGTTTGTGAAGTTTTCTTTGCTGCTTTTTATTCTGAGTGTCTGGGGCACATTGTGCATTAGTTTTAAGAGAAATAAATTTTGTATTTTTGTTGTATTTTTATCTACAAGTTTCATGTTCAAAGTTTATTAATTTTAGGTACAAAAATAAGAAAATAAAATAGGTCTCATAATAAATTTATTGGGGAATAAAAATTAGGGTTTTATGTATTTATTGCCCCTTATCTCCCCCTATTTAATTCCCTGTCTACCCAGTCAACATGATGCCTATGTCTCATGGTTTAGGTGAAGGTTATGAAAGAACCTTAAGAGCATCATGGAAGCGTGAAGATCACATCGCATGCGATCGGGAGCGACTACTCGTACTAGTAGCTCGATGCAACAGAATTTAAAAAATAAAGCGATGGAACTGCATGAACCAAGAACACTTCTCAAATCGCTCCATCTAAACCAGAAAGTAGATATTGGAATACCTCAGATATTGGAATACCTCTTGAAGCATTATAGCGATAATGTCTCTAAACTAAGAGACCTCTTGTATCAAGTTCGATCCAATGGAGAAGATGCTTGCAAGCTCGTTGATGAAATGCGGGCTTCTCGCAATACAAGATGATTATCCGAGCCTCGAATCTTCAGATTTCATAGCACGAAATTGATCATCTTCTTCATGAGAAAGGAGCTCCAAAGAAGATGGAGATCCATGAGTAGTCGATCCGGCAACACAATGGTGACGCGGTGACTACAAGATTTTCTAAGTCAATAAGCATACGACCACTATATTGATATAGAGAAGGGGATGGCCATAGAGAGAGATGGAGAGAGTTTAAGTCCTTTTGGAATTTAAGTAGTCTAAAAGGCAAGGGCTACCTTCCTTTTATACTAGTTGGATGCACATGGATCTCAATCCATGTTCTCTCTTAATCCAACGGTTTAAATTAAGAAGTTATTTATTAATGGCCATGATTTGTTGCTACAAATTTGCAGGAACTAAACAATTAAAATAATTGATTATACCACTTTATCAAGATAACAACTAATTCATTTGATTAAATTATAATATATAGATAATTAAGGGTGGAACCCACCATTCCTAAAAATAGGGTCGCCGCCCCCTTGAATTGTTCAAGGTGGAAGACCACCTTTTAGGTGGTTAGTTTCCTTCCTTAATACATATATATATATATATATATTAAAATGCAACAACTATTATTGCATTTATCTTCATAAAAATAATTCCAAATTAAATTTGTGAAAATATCAATCATGCAATTGAAAAATATGAATCGTATTCATATATATAACATAATATGTAAATTACAATTACAATTAATTGTTTATTGTGAATATAATTCACAATAACATATAATTTGTAATTCTATTTATAATTAAATCTCTCCACCATATTAATAAATCATTTTTATAATATCCATGATTATTATGGATAGTAATATCCACATTAAACATATCCTTGGTAATTAAATCACGTTTAATTATCCATGATAACTTTTCTCATTTGCCCAAATAATATTAATCATATTCAAATTGTTTATTATATCAAATTTCATTATCTCAATGCTCAGATACATAATTCATCAGTGGAATTGTTCTTGAACTCTTTCAAGAATAATGCGCTTTCTCCGCAGATACTTAGAGATAAGGACATGGAGATTGTATGTTCCACGTATCGTGAATTGGATATTGAGATCTTATCTCAAATGCATATCTCGAGGACCTCTTATAGATTATTGATTAAATCAAGGTTGTAGATATAATCTTCTCGTTGCATCTGAATTGCATTCAGATCAATATCCAACATTTGGACTAAGATCAGATCACTTCTCTACTTAGAGGAGTCACTAAAATCCAGATGTTTCATCACTCCCTCGGAATGGAAGTGTCATGGTTATAAAATCGTTTATAATCACATCAACCTTAGGTGTTCCTAATACATGTACATATTGCATATTGGATGCCCAAAAATAAACCTGATGTTTAAGATCTCTTTTAGAGTGTCTCCTTCAGGGTTTTATCATTAAGTTTCTCATTCGATCATTGGGAGTAGGTATTGATCATATTTTTCCCAAAAGCATATATCATACCTACAAATTCCTATCATGCTTCCAAACTATGATAGTCATGCATGGAATTTGATCGGTCCCAATGCCTCATTAGTGAGCTCATGTCTTCTGATTCACAAGTGAACTTGTATGATCCCTTTGAGAGATCGTATTACTCATATGCCCATGTATGCACACTAGCTCGTCCGTGTATAGACCTTGATTAGGCCATCAATATATCGATCTACAAAATATACATACTTAGACATATAGCAATACATCTGTCTCCGGTCAGAGGATGCATGCCTATATCGTGACATTATACGACATAGGACTTAGTTATCTCGATCTCGTAGTCAACACTTTGACTTAACTTATATGACACCTCGGAATTTCTATTCCTATGTACAGGACCTGCATGAAGAGGTCAATCAGATGTCTGCCTTTAAAGAAAAGATTGTCATCTCCTTCTCATGCTGGAGATCGTCTCTTAACAATCATTTGACGGTGCTTGATATGTCCTCAATCTAACTCTTTAGATATTCATCCAAGCACTAGTCTCTATGATTCAACAATTGAATCAACAATTGTATGATTATTAAGATGGTCATGGTACATAACCCTAATTGTACTATGGGACATATTTTACAAATCAATTAGTCTTCATTTCTGATTAGGGTATAAATTGCAATAACATTTGTTGCATAATGGCTCATAGTAGGCTCGCATATACAAAATTAGGGTCATTCAATACCTATGGTATTACATTTTTTTCATTTCTTTTCTTTATTCATTTATTTTGGCTTTAAAACATCCTCTTTTATGCATTATTTAAATATAAAAACGAATGTTATTTTCTATAACTTAATGGTACTAACATGCATTTAGCTAGGGTTTAAAGTTCAAAATGAAAAAATAAAGGTGATGAAATGGAGATTCATTAGATATGTATCTCCTCTCAGCTGAAGCAGTAATGAGACAATCTTCTCTGACATGGTGACCCTAATTCCAGAAAGGAGAAAATTTGGGACAAGAGAGATCTCGTTTATTTGGGGAGGAAACATGGAGTTTTGATGGTGGTTTGTAAGGTCCGAACCAAGTTCTCGGGAATCGCCCTGAATTATTGGAGATGTTGGCTCAATGGAATCATTTTCGTTGTTGGCGAGGTCCTGACTAATCCATCCATGAGTCAATGTCTTGGGAGTAAAGAGGAAATATATGAGGAATAATGGATCACAGTGATAACACAAGGATGAAAAGAAGAAATGAAAGGAGGCTCAAAATGAGCAAGGCAAAGAAAATGAAAACAAAGGAAAATAAAAATGGCACAAATGCATTGGACTGATCTTTGACCTAAAAACTGGATCCGAACAAATAAAAAGCAAAGGATTCACCAACTCACGACAAGTGAAGCTGTAAAAGTTTGTCTATTTTTATCCTTTTGATTTTATTTTATTTTGCAGGAAATTCTTGTAACAAGTCCTTAGTGTTCTAGCACTATAAGAGAGTGAGTACTACTAGAAAAGTATCTCCTTCTTTGCACTTCCTTTGTAACATGTGATCTGCATTTTTTGAAGTCCTCGATATCGTGCCTGGGGGCTACTTAGCTAAAGAATAAGAGAGGAAGCTAATAGGTGAAACCAACATTTCCCTAAAAAAAGAGGTACTCAGGCCTAAGACAATTAGACAGACACACCCATGAGGGTGTATCCATTGCTCAATACTTCAGATCAGGTCAGATGTTCTACACAAGGAGAGAACACCGTCGTCAACATGACCCTACTTTCATACGCACGATAGAAGTGCCAGTACTTCGCCGTCACAAGTGATAATCAAGGCAGTCACAGATCGAGATTTTTGGTTATATTCTTCAAGGGTCATGCCTAGTTAGTCTGGAATGTACCTGAAAAAAATGTGGGCTTTGTGAATCCAAGACAATGAATGTTCGTTATTGATTTTATTTTTGGTCGAAGTTTATTAAGAAGTTCCCTTGTTTTAATTTTTGGTTTTCAATTTTTGAGTATTTTTTAGAATAATCACCTATTTTTTTCCTTTTAACCAAAGTGTGAAAAAAGAGACGGAGATAGCAGAAAAGAAATGCAAGTTGACACTAGAGTTGAAATCTCACCCTTGTGTCATAATGATGTATGCTGATTAAGAAGGCTCACATTGCTTCCAAACGTTTTACATCCGAGATGAAAGATAGAATTTAAAATTACACTATATGCAAATGCAAAAGCGGTGAAATCTCCTTAAGAAGGAATTGCTATTACATGAAGAACATATTTGTTGAATTGCTTAGATAAAATATTGAGAGTTCGGTCTTGGAGAGTCGTCGATGTCTGACACGTCGGATCCTACAAGTGTAGTATCGACTCACTCACGGTACGTGGTATCCAATCCAGGTAATCAACAAAAGTTTCATCCGAGTCCAAGCGAAGAGACTATAGGTACATGCAGATGGTTAGGCCTTTGGACCTAAATTATCAAGTCAAGTAATCCAAGAACTAAGGGTCCAATCACAGAAAACAAATAAAAGAAAGTGGAAAGCACAATTTGTAGAAAACAAATAAAAATATGAGGAAATTAATGAGAAATAAAAGTAGAAGGCGAAGAAAATAAGAGAAAAATCGATGAGGCCCCCAGGTAAACAATCATCTAGGTAATGGACCTTAGAGAGTGTGAATGTTTAATTGTCCTTGGGTACATGTACTATTACAATTTATGCAAATAAATCTCTCTCACACAAAAAAATCAAACAATCTCTATACTATGCTACTCTGAAAATTTCTTGTCTTCTTCTGTTGCTCTCTCCTGGCGGTGAGTGAAGAGCCACTAACTTCCGCATCTTGGGTGCGATGAGTCTCCTAAGAAGCTCTCCCTCGATAAGCAGGCCCTCGCAACAAATTCAAAAAAGAAATATGTCTGATCAGAATAGATAGAAAATAGAATAAAATGAGGAATGTGCAAGCAATAATGTAGCAGATAATGATAATGAAAACTAAGTAGGCCAATCTACTCTACTCAATCGTTGCTCCTTGGCAATGGTGTCATTTGTTGAAACAGGATGTCTCAAGCCGATCTTGTGTTCCACACAAGGAAAGAACACCGTCGATGTGGCGACCATACACGAACCCCTGAATTCCAACAACAATCAACCCACACAGATGAATAAAGCAATCAAAGTGATGAGAGTCAAAATTTATTATAACTCTACAACAGATGTATAATGCTAAGCAATAGAGTGTTGAACACAAGGAGCAACAGGGAGTGGAGAAAAATTGAGTAGCCTACTTAGTTGTTTTTCGTTTTTTATGATTTTTGTGGGTTTCTAAATATATTTAATTTTTACAGATTTTTATTTTATATTTTTAATTATTTTAAATTTATAATTTTTATTTTCTTTTTTGATTTTTAATTTCTTTTTTAATATGTAATAAATATATATAAGTATATATAGGTATCAATATGTATACTATATATAAGATACAAATATATAAAATTAGGAAATGCAACTAAGTATAGTTCTTTTTATTTTCTAAAGGTATTAAAATATATTTAAGGTATTAGTAATAATAATATTATTAATATATATAAGTGTATATATATGTATATAGTGAATATAAGGTTTTAAATAAATAAATGCAGCTATAAATACTCCAATAATACAAAATAAATTGTTTTATGTTTTATTAAATTTTCTTTGTTTTATTATGATTTTCTATGTAATTTTTGCTAATTGTTAGGTATTTTTAAAGTATGAAATGTAGGTAAACATAACTATAATAAATTTATTGAAAGTTTTTATGTTTTAAAAATAGAAAATGAGTCCAAAATAACCAAAAGTAATTAATATATATGATATATAACATAAATAAAAATATACAATAGAAAACTATTTTTTTGGATTTTGTAGATTTTTTGCTAATTTATATAGGGTTAGAAGGGTTTTCAGTTTTTTAGGATTTTTCTTTTATATTTTTTGTGAGTTTTGGTATGGAATGATAAAATACAATAATAAAGGTATTCTAATTTTTTTGTATTTTTTTTATTTGATTTATAAACTTTTTGTATGTTTGTAGCTAAATAAGGAATAAATAACTCCAAAATGATTTTTAATCAATATAAAAATGCATGGAAATTCCAAATAAAATATGGCCATCATCAGAATAACATCAAGCATTCACATGATTTTTCCACATTTTTTGATGCATTGGAGCTATTTAACAAATATAAAAAGACATAAATGAAATAAAACAGCCTGGCAGAGGTATATTTGCAATAAAAATAAAGCATGAGGTCCTCTGTGAAATATACCGACAATATTACACTAATGTTTGAAATTTCAATATTAAAATAAAATTAAAGAAGCCACAATAACTTTCCCGCATAATGTCCACGCACGTGGGCCACCACGTAAGGTGACATGGCATGAACCAAAATGCAATTATAAAAAAGTTCAGGATCTTTATTGCAATTAATACAACTATTTTAAACTGTAGATGAGTGATTCAAATATTAAATACTAAATAAAATAAGTGGAGTTGAATATGCAAAATACCCCCTGTTAGGGTGCTATAAGATGGTTGGGCACGCTCCACGCAAGCTCTAGTTAATCGATCAGTTCGAGGTGCGAGTCTTCGTTTCGCTTGATTTGGACAGCCTAGATCAGATCTGGGTTGCTCTTCTTGATCTAATGGCTCCTGGGGTGTTACGAAGAACACTCAAAGAACATGTCCTGGGTAAGCTCTGATTTGCGCTTTCTATATCGTCCGACCTATAATCTCCTCGCCAATGGTATCCTAAGATTTCCAAAGTGACACCGCTTCAGGTCTCAAATGAGTTCAGGCCCCATCGATAGGGGCCTGGAGATCAGATGTGCATGGAGCTTCAAATCATCTCCATGCATGTCATTTAAGTCCCAAACCTCCACAAAAGGGTCCTTGAATCGTGGCGAAGAGCCTCGACCAGTAGTTGCAGTTTGGAAGTTCATGAATGAAGGGGATGAAGAAACTCTGATGATAGGCAGCAAAGAGATCTCAAATTCACCTCGATTCTTGCATAGTCAAGGGGGAAACATGGGGATTTTGCGGAGAATGCAAAGTGGAATGAAAGGGAAGTGGGTGTGGGTCGAAACGAGGGTCAAATCACAATGATTTAGACATGGAGCTCAAGATCCATGTTGACGATCGTCCGGTGAACTAGGGTTAAGTTGATTGATAACAATGCCATTGTCACCCAAATTAATCGGATAGGATATCGAGAAAATTATTTAACCTAAAAATATCAAGTGAATTGAGCACGTGGTATAGCAATTTTATTAACTTGGTATAGCGACCAGGGTCGAATACAAGGAGCACAAGTATGAAACTAGGCAGGCGACTCAAAGAATAGAGGATTTTTATTCTATTTTTAGTGGTTTTTAATTGTGCAAATTTTTAATTTTCAGAATAAGGCAAATAAGAGCAATGGAAAAAAACCAACACTTCTTTTTGGATTTTTCATATGATAAAAATGCACAAAAAATTCAAGTAAAAATATTTTTGAGTTTATAGGTTATATAATGTTTATATGGATTTTGCTGGGAATTTTCAAATGCTTTAGGATTTTCTAAAAAAATTAAAAACTAGTAAAATATATAAATAGTGCATAATCAAGAGAATTTTGTAATTTAAAAATGCTAAAAATGGTCTAAACTCCTAGAAGCTATTTTTATTAGAAACTATAAGGAAATATCTATAATTAGAAACTTAAAAGGAATTTTCGGATTTTTGTTGATTTTATATGATTTTTATAAGCTTTTTAATTTTTGTGCAATTTTTTAGTTTTTTAAAAATATTTTCAAGCCAAATACATATAGTAGCTAAAATAGGAAAAAATACACCTACAATATCTTTTGTAATTTATAAAACATTTTTTGAATTTTTATGAATTTTATAAGGCAAACATGGACTTTTTCTACTATTTTTGAATTTTTAATAATAGAAAATAAAAGAAATTTGTCACACAAAAACTACTACCTAAATTAGACACTAGCAAGAGCTAATACAGATTTTTGAAGGATTTTTATGATGAAATTTATATTTTATGCAATTAATAAAAGACAAAAATGAAATTCGCTAAAGCAAGGACCTATTTGCAATTATTTAAAGTTCAGGGCCTAATTAATAACAAGCACAAGGGCATAATTGTAATTAGTCTAGGCAAGAATGCACGCAACACATGATAGTCACACATAGGGGTATAAATGTAAATATAAAAAAGATTTCTCTATTTGATTAACTAGTGAAAAGCTTAGGATAAAAAATGCAAATACACCAGATAAACACATGACGTTACACGTAACTGAAACATGACTAGACTAGAATGCAAATATGAAAAGTGCGAGGTCCTAACTATAAATGCTCTAAACTATTTATTACATTTAATAAACTAAAACGAAATAAAACAAAGTGCCGGGGAAAAAGGGAAATATACCCCTCTATGAGACACGTGGTGCACACTTGGCGACTCTGTGATATACCGTGTTGATGATGCCTATAGTAAGATCTGATGGCTCAGGGGCGTGGTGCATGCATATGGTGCAGATCACCGTTAGGCGACAGATCTGACATCTTTGCTAAAGCGTGAACGTGCGATCAGATCCGGCCGATGACCTGATCTGAGCACCTAAAGTTGAGCATCATCATGCAGATCAGAAGAGATTCAGAATGGGGCTCCTTCATCCAATAGTAGAAAAAGGGGCTGGGACGAACTAGGAAGAAGGAGATGGCTGACGGAGCTTTGATCGAGCGATTCAGACGCTCCATGGGGTGGATTGGCTTGCTGAGAAGATCAACACCAAGTTGAAGGTGCTCTGCGTCGACAGAGACCATCTGATGAGTTAGAGATCGGCTCAATGAGCATCTGGAGGTCGGTAAGCTTGAAGCAGTTCTGCCTGGACAGTTGAGGCTCAACTCGAGCCTCCTCGCGTGCAGTAGTACTTGCAAAGAGAAGCTGGACTTGGAGGTGAAGCTCCGGTTGAGTTATTTCCCAAAGAAACTCAAGGAAGAGATGGTGGGTGGAGAATGACCTCCGGTGAAAATGGAGGAAGGAGATCTATGCCTAATCTTGCTTCGATGAGTAAGATATAGGGGGTCAGGTTGTGTGAGGAGGTGAACGATGATATGGGGAATCGATCTGTGTGGCTTGGGGTGAGAAGTGGAGCTCCAACCCGATGGTCGAAACCAAGCGAATGGGCGACGGTGATGAACTTAAATCGATATGAAAGGATGATATTCGATGGGAAAAAGGATACCTGAGCATTCTACTATGAAGAGCGAGGCAGAGATGGATGCGGGGATATAGCCTCAACTCCGATGCGGAAGACGAAGGAGGCTTCTCGCGATGGAACTCTAGCCATAAAGTGAGCTTCGTTCAACATGGCACCAATCCAAGCTCCAAGATGGTCATCCAGAGTCCTGCCACTACCCTAGAGACGAAGGTGGTGAGAGATGGCTGCAAGGAACGAGCTGTTGAGTGATGGAGGCAGGTGGAGATGAGTTATTGAGTCTAAGGGGTTCCAGAAAGATCGAAGGAATGGGCGAAACCCTAGGGCAATCTAGTCCTGCCTAGGGATTCGTAGAGATCATGGATCCTAGGAGAGGAGAAAGGTTCACAATCCAAGGACTTCTTGGAGGTGTTCCCAAGTCTAAAATCCCCCCATATGGGGTCCTTCTTGGTGTAGAACCTGCACTAATGGAGTCACAGGTCGAGGGCAAAGAGCCTCTACCCGATTAGGCATGGAATGCATGGGAGATGGAGTGGGTGGCATGCTCCGACGAAGGGGCAGCAGATGGAGCATGGATCCTTCGATCTGGAAGAAGTCTAAGGGGGCAGATTGGTCTAGGATATGGAGAAATGAAGGGGCTAGGAGATGAGATGGTCGAGGTTGTTGGAGACAGCGAGTCTTGACGAATCATAGTGGCTCGAGCTCTAGAGCTCCGGCGAGACCTAAAATTAACCATAGGATACAATCGTATTTAAAATGCAAAACAAAAGATAGGAAATGAAATATACAAACGAAAATTACCTAGAAATAAGAAAATGGTGCGGTTCTGACCTGGTTGTACACCAGAGAGCTGAACAGCCACTGGAGCACCGCCTGGACCTCCTCTCTTCCTCTTGAGGTGCTCCGAACCTCGGGGAGAAGGCCTCTGTCACCAGATAACTCTCATGACCACGATTGGGGACACTACTGAGCTTGGAGAGGGATTTGGGATTAAAGAATGATGGAGAGTTTTATTTATAGACAAGGTGAAGGAGGCTCAAATATTCGCTAATTTTGGTTAGCCCGAAGCAGATTAATCAAATCCAAGACATGGGCGGAAATTATGGGGATTAAATCGATGTCTTTTGTTCAGGGAGCTAAGCTAAATCATGAGTGGATTTGGCGTGAAAATGGAAGAAAACCCGGGGCGACATGTTTGCAGTCGAGAAAGAGAGAGAAGGGTCAATTGACCAGGGGTCAACGACTAGTGAATTTTGATTGGTCCACATAAGCTGCTACATGACAAAATTAGAGCTTTATTTGAAAATAATTTATTAAAAATAGTAAATGATTTTATCAATCTTTTGTATAAAATAAAAAATGTTTGTTATTTTATGTAGTATTTTAATATGATATATTTTTATTTTTATGAGTCAATTTTTTACAAGTTACTTTTTGAAGTGTATTTACAGTATATTGACCTATGTTTTGTATATTTTATTTTTATTTTGTATTTTTTTAATTTTATTATTTATTTTCTCTATTTATATATTTACAACTTATTTTTATGTACAGAAATGTATTCTTATTGTATTTTTTTGATGTATTTAATACACTTATATAAATAGGGGTATGTATTATATAGGTATATGTATTTCATCTATGTATTTCTATAGGTCATTTTATTTTAGTATCTTCTTTATGGTTTTATTTATTCTAAAATATGTTCATATATTATCAATAATGTTTACAATATATAGAAATATAACATTTTGAAGATAATAAAGAATAAATAAAAATGAATATTTTATTCATGTATATCATACAATATGGGTCCAAAACCTAACTTTCTCACCTTAACTCCAAATTAAATGAAACCACTTCATTAAATAACTTATTAAAAGTTATATACATATAAAGGTGATTTTGATGCATTTTTAGTTTCTAGTGAGGAGATATGGGTCTGGGAACTTTGAGTTTTGGCTTTTTAGTCCAAGTATAACATGTACATTGTATGTTATTTTTGTGTAAACTCAATTTTGTATTTTAGCTACAACTTTCATGTACAAATTTTATTGAGTGATGTATAAATAATAAAGAAAAATGGGTTCAAAAATACTTTATTGATGAATAAATAAATGGAATTTTTATTTTGTTTTTATCTCTTATCTCCCTCTACTTTATTCCTTGTCGACCCAGTCGTCCAGATGCCTAGGTCTAGGGGTTTAGGGTCATAAAATATCTTTGGCATTTTATTTCTATGTCTTTTTTTCTTTATTCTTTTATTTTATCTTTAAATAATGTAATTTCTACAATAATTATATAATAAATAATGAATGCTAATTTGTATAAAATAATGATATTTACATGCATTTAGCTAGGGTTTAAAGGCCAAAATAAAAGAATAAAGGTGATGAAATGGGGATTCTTGACACCCATATACTTGCCTTTCCTAGTCCCTAGAAAAAACTTATGCAATGACTGCAGAAATAAAAAGAAAAAGAAAAAGAAATAACTTGGAAAAATTGTCGACTTTTAAACCAGTCTTTCATAAAGTCAAAGTTTGGAGCTCAGAGAAGGCCTTTTGATTAATGGGTGTGTTTGGAACCATAGAGAAGTCAGGAAGTGTGACATAACAATCCTTAGATTCTATAGTCCAATCATCCAGTCCAATTCAAAGCCATGTCAAAACTATTCTCTTAATCGTATAGTCTTGCTACCTTGAAATGATAAAACCAAGTGTGTAAATTTGTTTAGCTCTACCTAGACAAAACAGTTGAAGCATCAAGGCGTCTACTTTTCTGGTAACTCATCCTTGTGGAGATATATATTCCCTTCTAAGGTCAGGTACTCTCGGTCTTTACAACCGAATGGGGAGAAGTTAGAAAAATGGGAAAAGAAGTGGGAATGTACCAGTGTAGTCTTCATTCCCTTGTGAAATCCGTAGGTGTAACCGATTCTTCACCAAGAAGCAGGCTTTTTCTGAAGCTCAAATTTTTGTGAAATTTTTGATATAGGCTTGTTTGGATATTTTCTTTTATTTTGTACAGCTTTTGCATTCTTGTTTATGCCCCGGTGGATATAGCATCTTTTGTTCCACCCACTTTTTTGCGGTCTTGGAAAAGTTGTGCCAGTAAACCATTCCTCTTTCGAAGCATTATCCCAATCCATCTTCAGTCTTTAGATATCATTGTTACCATAAAGAAGTAGGTTAGAGTACCCGTGCCGGCAATCTTCAAGAATGGTTCCTGAGCCACCCTTGATGAAGCGGCCTTGCATCGTCCAACTTTGACTCCAAGATTTTTCAATAGTCCATCTGAGTTAAGCTATGTGCTAGGTGTGGGGTTTCTAGTCAAGTCATTGTCTCAAGAGTCAAAAGGGTGATGTAAAGGGTTCTTTTTAAGCACATTGAATTGACTCATGAACATAGTATTATGGAACCTAAAGATTTAAGTCGAGGTGACCTGAAATATCTCCACTTCCAGTTCTCAATGAGTTCCTCTGAAATTAAGTGTATTAAGTTCTATTCCAAGATCCAATCTTCAAACTTTATTTTGACTTGTTCAATTGTCTATATTATTCCGAAAAATGTAAATGCTATATACAATGCAAGAAAAATATTATCGTGATGCCATTTTCTAATTTTGAACTTTTTTATGGATTTTTTAGAGAGGTTTTGCAAATTTTTATGCAGATTTTCAAAGGTTTTTGCAAATGTTTTTGGAATTTTTGTTTTTCAAATTTTTAGGGATTTTTCAACACAAAAAGCCATTGGAATAAAAGATAGGTATAACTATTTACACGTGAGTGCACCTTAATAATTTACAAGAATTGAGGTTTAAAGGATTTACACAAGAGTTAGTTGTTTTTATTATAGACATAGTTATACAATTGGTGAAAATTGTTTATTTATTAAGATGATGTATATATTCCTCAACTTATCCGAGAAATGAATTTTCAAACAATTTTGAAAACTATAGTCCAAATAATTTTTACAAATATTTTTTGCTAACATTTACAAACATTTGAAAACCATTTTGCAAAGATTTTTCAAAGTCTTTTTGCAACCATGTTCCAAACATTTGTAAATAGATTTCTAAAGCATTTTATTTCACACAAAGAAAAGAAATTTTTGCAAACCAAACATTTTTACAAAGATTAAAAAAATTTTACAGAATGTTTTCCAAACCATTTTCAAAAGATTTTTCAAATATATTTTCAAACTATCTTTCAAACATTTTGCAAATTATGTTTACCTAACCTATTAATCTGTATATAAAAAAGGATTTGAGGAATAATATACATGTTTTTATTAGTTGATTTAAGTAATTGGATATGTATCTATATTGGATTTTAGACATATTTATTTTAAAAATATGAAAGAACGAGTTATGGCTAAAGTATATACAACATATGTACGGCCCCCTATACTTAGCTTAAGCTGTGTTCTCATAGATCAGATAGGAAAAGATAAGACTAACCCATAGTGAGTATAGAAAAGCCTATACTACAAGGACTAAAGAATAATGAATGAAAGAATCAGGAGAATAAGAAGTCGGACGACACCCCTATACTTAGGATCAAATAATCCTAAGTATAGTAGATTGTATCTACATGTAGGGAGGGTTGAGGATGGGAATGAACAACTCATCGACTCCTCCTGTCCCCCTATACATAGGGAAAGATATCCCTAAGTATAGATAGAAATGTCAACAAGAGAGGAGACAGGTGGTGAGGCAAGGAATGAACATGTGAGGACACTCATTCCCATTATACTTAGGATGAATCATATCCTAAGTATAGAGGCAATGAATGAGGAAAACAAAGCAGAAAATAAAAATACAACAGAAAAGAAGAAATGAAGAAAACGAAAGGAAAAGTTTTTGATAACATGTTGAATCTTTCGATGCTGCTGAGGTTGTGGATGCTTCATTATTGCATATCACTTGGACTGAATCAATAATGGCCAAGAAAGTGTCATGCTCAAGGTATGGATTCAGCAAGTGACCATTGATGATGAACGGTTTTGCGTCAGATGCCAATTCTGATATCACAATGCTTCCATTGTCACGTACTTCTTGCACTATGAATGGCATGTCCATTTACTCTTCAATTTTCCCGGAAATATCTTCAACTTTGTGTCAAATAGCCACACTTTCTGTCCAGTCTCAGAGGTCTTTCTTCTGATGTGCCGGCCATGCCAGCATTTAACCTTCTCCTTGTACATCAATGTGTTATCATATGCATAGTCTCAGAATTCCAGGAACTTGTTCAGATTCTCTTCTTTTTCTGACCACCTTTTTGTGAGTTCAAGTTGCAAGTATTGATTGCCCACAATGATTTACGAATCAACTCCACGAGTAGATGGCAAGGTTTTTTGATAATTCTGAAATGCCATTAGTCTTGGGATGATAAGGAGACGTGACCCTACGCTTGATTTCATACTCATTCGTTAACTTCTTGACCTCTCTGTTAATGAAGTGGCTAACCCCGTCTGATATCAGAATCTTCAGAATCCCGAACCGTAATATGATGTTCTCTCTCAAAAATTGGCAATTGTACGGTTGTCTGTGGCTCGAGCGGGGATAGCTTCAACCCAGCGACTCACATAGTCAAAGGAAAGAAGTATGCGCTCGTACCCTGACTGTTTGGAATGGGTCCCATGAAATCGATGCTGCAAGCATCTAATACCTCTAAAATCCGAATGAACTTTAGGGGCATGAAATCTTTAGCCTTAACGGTGCCTCCCAATCTCTGACAGTCATTGCAGTGCTTCACAAATTCTACAACATCCATAAATAGTGTCAGCCATCAGAGGCCACGTTGCAAAACTTTCATTGTTGTTCTGTCTCTAGAGTGGTGTCCACTAGATTTGAGCGAACGACAATGATCGAGGACACTATGATGCTCCTCCTGAGGAATACACCGGCGGCAAATACAATTTTCTCCTTCCCTAAATATTAGTGGGTCATCCCATTGGTAGAAATGGATTGTGGACAAGAATTTTTCCTTTTTAATTTTCATCCAATCTTGTGGGATTATACCAGAAATGAGGTAGTTCATAATGTCAGCATACCAATGGAGTGAATCGACGGCCAGGATCGACTCGTCAGAAAAGGTATATGTGATGGGTGTACTACTCAGTGGAGGCTCTTGTTGTTCAATTCTGGAGAGGAAATCTGCTACCACATTCTGAACCATAGGTTTGTCTTTGATTTCCAAGTCGAACTCCTGAGGGAGAAGGATCCATCTGATTAGTCTAGGCTTGGCATCCTTCTTCTGCTGTAATTATCGGATAGTAGAATGGTCAGTGTAGATTATGACTTTAGATCCAAGAAGATAGGATCTGAACTTCTCAAGGGTGAATACCACATCCATCAATTCTTTCTTTGTGACAGTGTAATTTCTCTGAGTTTCATCTAGCATTTTGCTAGTATAGTGAATGGCATAGGGTGCCTTATCTTTTCTTTGTCCTAGGACAACCCCAACTACAAAGTCTGATGGATCCATCATGATCTCAAAAGGAAGAGTCCAATCTGGTGGCTGTAGGATAGGAGCTTGATTGATTAGATCCTTCAGCTGAATAAATGAAGGGAGAACTAGTTGATCAACATCAAACTCGGTCTCCTTGCATAGCAATTCTGTAAGATGTCGGGTGATGCGACTGAAATCTTTGACGAATCTCCTGTAGAAACCCATAATGCCCCACAAACGACCTTACATTTCTGACAGTCTGAGGTTGTTCTAGCTTGGCAATTACATCCACCTTTTTGTGGTCGACTTACATGCCATGTTTGGAAGCAACGTGACCCAGCACAATTTCTTCTGTAACCATGAAGTGGCTCTTTTCCCAAGATAGCACGAGATTGACGTCATTACATTTTTGAGGTACTGTGTCTAAGTGATCAAGGCAGGCATTGAAGCTGTAATCATAGACTGAAAAGTCATCCATAAACACATCAAGAGAACTGCCAACCATCTCGGCAAAGACTGCACGCATGTATCTTTGCAATGTAGAAGAAACATTGCACATACAAAAGGGCATTCTCCTGAATGCGTAGGTGCTGAAAAGGAAAGTGAAGGTAGTCTTCTCTTGATCCTCCAGGACAATTCCCACTTGGTTGTACCTGGTGTACCCGTACAAAAAGCAGAAGAACTCATTGCTTGCTAATCTCTCCAGAACTTGATCGATGAATGGCAAGGGGAAGTGGTCCTTCTTTGTCGCTGCATTGAGAAGACAGTAGTCAACCCATACATGCTAGGATGTTGGTACCCGAGTAGAATCTCCTCTCCTCTGTCATTGGTAACCACAGTGAGCCTATATTTCTTCGAAACTACATGTATAGGGCTCACCCATTTTAAATTGGAGATGGGATAAATGAAACCTATGTCACACTATTTTGTGTTTTCTTTCATGATGACGTACCACAAATTTGGGTTCAGTCTTCTTTGTAACTCCCTGGACTGCTTAGCATCTTCTTCCAAATCGATATGATGTGAAAATAGAGCAGGATTTATCCAGCGAAGGTCTGAGATGTGCCAACCATGTACCTTATGATTTTTCTCTAGAACCTCGAGAAGTCGAGATTCTTGATCCAGGGTCAGCCTACTATTGATGATGACCAGATACATCTTCTTTGCACCCGTAAGGAAGGCACACTTAAGGCCTGTCGGAAGTGGCTTTAATTCAGGCTCTGATCTGTCCTACTTCTCAGTCACTTCAGAAACTGCTCTAGTAGATGGATGACCTACCATGACTTTAGAGGTACTGCTCACCTCAGTGGCTCGTTGTTCAACTGATAATGTGCCGAACAAATTTTTAAAGAATTCATCATGTTCGTATTGGCGTGAATCTTATGAATCAAACAGATGCATTAGCCAATTGGATTCTTTCTCCCAGGTGACATAGGAGCTTGATTCGACTACGCTTTCCTTGTCCTCCTCAAGAGAGAGGATGTCCACTGTCCATGTATCATTCAAAGAGTGTTCAGTGTATCTGATTTTTGCATTAATGTCATAGTATGCTTCAGGCGGTACTGCATGACTTTCATCAGATTCAACTTTGGGCTCATTGACCATGTCTATGTTAACTCTGTGATTGCTCGAACTGAACATGATCTTCCCAGACCCATAGTCAGCCACGGCCTCTATAATGCACAAAAATGGCCGGTCAAGGATAATTGATGCCTGAAGTAATGGTGTAGGAGAGTCCATAACAAGGACTACCAGATCAACCTGAAACTACATGTTCTGTACATTTACAATGTGTTACAACATACCTCTGGGGCGTTCGATGGATAGATCAGCGAACTGAAGGATCATGTGTGTCTGCTTCAATGGACCCAGCCCGAATTCTTACAGTAATGATGAGGGAAATAGGTTGATGGAAGATCCGCTGTCAAGAAAGGTTCGCTCGAGCACTTGGTCAAAAATCTTGCATCTAATCAAAGGTAATCCTTTATCTTGCTTCTTTTTATGGAGATTGCTGATGGTGGCAACTGTGGCTATGGTAAGGACATGCTTCTCAAAATGTGTGTGTATGTTGTTGCAGTTCGACCAATGCTTGTTTGTACATGCTTCCTTCAATCCCTTTTGCACAACGGCATGTATTCCATGGCTTGCATCAATGGTATCTCAACAATTAATTTTTTCAAAATATCCACAACACATGCATCAGATAATGCACTAATTCTTTTTGACATTTTTTATTTTTTTATTATGTCAGGAAAAGGAATATTCACGTAATTGAAATCAAAAGTAGCGTTCTTATTTACTATAGAATTCTTATCCACAATATTCTATACATTTGGATTGCAAAAAGATGTACATCCCAGAGCCAATGGAGTTGTTGCTGGTGGACATGCAAAAAGTGTGGTCTCTGCTCTGTTAGATGGCTCTGGATCAGCTGTTGGTACTGGCTCCTTCATGGCTCACGTGACTTCACTTCGACTGCTATCTTCTTTTCAATCTTTTTGAATTTTCTGATTTTTCATTCTTTTGTTTGATGGAGATGGTGGAGACTGACTACTATCATGGATCCTCCTCCTTCTTCCTTACCCGAACATGGGGCTAGCACGGTTGATGTTGAAGATGATGATTCACCTATCAAAGCCTTATTCTTCCCTTTGATTATGGCAGACAGATGCAAGGTTCTACCGCTCCTAAGAGTAGCAGCATTAGATAAACTATAATCACACTCATTTGACTCTACAAGCATAGATGATACATCACATTCTACCAGCTCTTTTCTCTTGAAATTATTGGGATAAGCTTCACCCCGAGCCAGTATTAGAGTTTTGGTGGCCGTTAGGTCGTCTAGATTTCTTGTCATCTCTGTGAGACCCTTTATTAATTGTGCCAAGCAATCAAGGTTCGGTTTCACAAGAACTGCCTTGGGAGGTTCAGCGTGCTGGCCACGCCATGTCTGCTGGTGGGAGGCTGAGGTTGGGACTGCTAATAGTGTTAATGAGGAGGAGGAAGCTGATATTGTTTGTTTGGAGGAGGAGGATATTTCTGTTGTGGTGCAGCTGCGTACTGGTGGTATTGTGGGTGTGGACGGTATTGTTGACGCGGGTACTGCTGTGATTGTCTCTAATTATTATGATACTGAGGATACAAATGATGTTGATATTGAGGCTAAGGCTAGGAGGACTGTGCAAAGTCACTACCCTAAGGTTGGTGGTAAGACCGGTTGGCTGGTGGCTGACCTTGGGGTTGTCTAATTGGGCAGGCCAGCTGCACATCGTTGGTCAAAACGCCATTGACTTCCTATATCAAGGGTGGTGGTCAGAATGCTGGATCAGAAGATGGTAGGAAATCTGGCTTGTAGACACCCATTTGTTGCTGCGGTGGGGCCTTCTCGGGGGCCTGCATGTAGTATACATGCTGGATCATTCTCTGTTGCTGACTCGGCTGAGGCTGATATGTTGGTGACGGTTCATTTTTCTTCACAGCAGGAGTCTTTAACGTTGGTGTCGCCGACTGGCATTAACTAATGGTGCTCACCAACATCTCTAACTGCTTGGTTATTTGGTCTAGCTTTGTCAAGTGGTGTGTCCTCATTTCAATCACAACAAGCTTTTCAAGATCGTGTGACCGCTTCTCTATGATGTCAACCTTCAAGAGATGGCCCCTAATGATCCTGAGGTTGGATCTCTCATCTCTCTCTACCTCACGGGATGTTGCCATGTGAATTGGCTTGTGGACGACCCTGAGGCTGTCTTTAATAAGCACGTGATGAGGAGAGGGCGTCCTCTCCCTCGTCCATTTCTTCAAAATATACCATACTGCATCTTCATCGTTGTTAAAATGTGATCCCCCACAAGAAGCATCAACTAGTCTTTGGCTCTCTACATTCAGACCTCCGAAAAAGTATTGGACCAAACTGGTCCGTGGTATGTCAAGGTGGGGGCATTTTTCTTGCAGATCAGTGAATCATTCTCAGGCTTCATGTGTAGACTTGTGGGCTCCCCGAGAAAGGTTATTAATCATAGCTCGCATCTGGTCGAGCTGACCAAGAGGGTAGAACTTGTGAAGGAACTCAGATTTAAGTTCCTCTCAGGTCATCATGACCTTTCCCAAATGATTGATCCATTATAAGGCCTTGTCTTGGAGGCTGAAGGGAAACACATTAATCTTCATGACACCTAACTGTATGTAAGGGTAGTGGGTAGTTCTGTAGATGCGAGAGAACTCTTGCAGGTGAATGTATGGCTCCTCATTGGTATTCTCGTGAAATGAGGGTAGGAGCGTAAGGAATTGGGGCTTTATCTCGAAGTGTGCATGAACCGGAGGGATGCGAATCACTCGGTCATCAAGTTGTCTCTAGGATTACATGTCTCCTTTACCGTCAGTTTTGGGTTCGCATTCCTTGGTTCCTCTTCTTCCTCTAGGTCATCACGAGGTCTTTCATTATCCCTTCCTCCTCCTGCTGGTCTGTTGCTCATGTCAATAAGTATATCTTGAAATGCAGTCTATACGAGCGTATGCTCAGTAAGTTGCTGCTATATGGCTTGGATGGATGCCAACAACTGAGCATTCACTTTATTCTGGTTTGGCAGGAAGCCTTGCTCTGGTTGGGCCGACTACTACCCCTTACCATTTCCTTGGGGAGCATTTCTAGATCTGAATATGAGGATATGAACTCTATGTTGGGATCCAGGACTGGGACTGGCTTCTATCTGTAATGTAACAGAATCCCAATCAGACCACCTTTAAACTGAACACCATCTGCTGAGATGAATATGCGATTAGGGACAATCCCAGATGGTCGTGAATGGACAGAACGATATAGTCTGAAATTCACCTCCATTCGAAATAGGCGGTAGTGGGACAAGAGTCATCCATGTTTATTAGAAGATAAAGGAAAGTGGGAAGAAAACGAGGAGTCTAGATATCAGTTCGCAAGGTCCGAATCGGGTTCTCAGGAATCACCTCAAATTATTAACGATGCCGAGTCCATGGAACCAATGTAGGTGTCGGCAGAGTCCAAACAAAACCATCCATGGATCGACATCGCGAAGCAACAGAAGATCGATGAAGGAAGAAGGATACGGTGGTCACCAAGGAATAAAAAGGAGTATAAAACAGTAGAAACAGTCGAAACGTGCAGGGGGTCAAAGAAAAGACACATCTAACAAAATTTGCGCTGGTGTGCGAGACTTGATCTTTGAACCTTAATCTGGATCCATACAAACACGATACAAAATTGCATTCACCAACTCAACACAATGTGAAATCGTAAATGATCGGCTATTTTTATCTTTTCATTTTTAGAGTTGTTATTTCAGGCATATCTTATAACAAGTCCTTAACACACTAACCCTAAAGGAGCGAGAGTACTACCAGAAAAGTATCATGTACTTATCCTCCTCCTTTGTAACCTTTAATCTGCACTTTTTGAGGTCCTTGTAACCCTTCATGGATCCCTACTTAGCCAAAGAATAAGAGGGAGGAAGCCGATGAGATAGACACACCCACAAGGGTGTGGCCTAAGCTCAGTACTTTGGACTAAGTCGATATTCCACACAAGTGGGAACACCATTGATGACAGGGCCCTACTCGGGCACGTACAAGGGAAGCACCAATACTTCGGAAATCCAAGCAATACACAAGGTATTTACCGATTGGGTTTTTGTCTCTAATCCTTAGTGGGTTGTGCGTTGCTCATGGGAGGGGTTTTGGTCCCATCCTAAGTTACCTGAAAGCAATGAGGGCTTTATGAGCCCAAAGCAATGAAGTCCATTACAAATTTTAATTAAGGTCAAAGTTTATTTAGCAGTCCCCTTGTTTTAGATTTTTGGGGTTTCATTTTTCAGATATTTTGCATACAAGTGCCTAACAATTTTTGTAGATTTTTATTTAAGTTTTAGGTGCTCAAAATCAAAGGGAGATAGCGAAAAAGCTGTGCAAGTCGATTCGATGATGAAAATCTCATCATTGAACCTAATGATGCATGCAGATTTAGAGGACTTATAGTACTTCCCATCTCTCTCCATGTGGTATGCAAAATTGAATTTTTAGACCTATCTACATGGCATTGTGCAATCAACAAAATCACCCTAAATAGTAGCTGTTATTATGCGTGATGCACCATATGTTAACTATTCATAAATAAACTATAGAGTCCAGTCTTGGAGACATCTCGATGCCCGCCACAATGAGTTCTACGAGCGATGTATGATGCCTCTCTTAGCACATGGGTTTAAGTCCAAATAACTAACATTTATTAATTTGACTAGATCCAAATGTAAGAGACTATAGGTACATAATTCTTGTTAGGGTTTTGGACCTAATTAGCGATACAAGCAAACCCAAAGGTTGACGAGTGTGAAAATCGAGGAGTTAAAAATGAGCCTCACAAGGAGAGGACTCAATCATTGTGACAACGTCTCAACAATTGCACTCGATCAACAATTAACTAATACGATGAATAAATCAAGAAACATAGTGTGAATAAAAATTTATTATACCCTACTAAATCTGTATAATGACAAGCAAGTAGGTGTCGAACTCAGAAGCTATGGTGTAGAGCAATGTGAGCTAAAAAAAGAAATCAAGCACAATATGCCTCTGAAATGATTAGCCAAAAAATGTTTTTGTGGGTTTTAAATTTTGTATTTTTTGTTTTTATTTTATAATTTTATATATTGTTTTTAATTTTATATTTTTACTTACTTTTTATAATTTTAGGTTTTTATTAATATATAATATAGGATATATAAGACTATATATACAATATAGAGTACTATAAATATATATACAACTAAAAATGTTAAAAATTCAGAAAATATTTTTTTGTGTTTATAAATATTTTCTACTATTTTTAGTGAATTTTGCTAATTTTTATATATTTTTAAAGTAAAAAATGACCCAAATCAGGGTTTTAATAGTTATCCGAAATTGAAATGAAGATTAAAAATATCAAATGATGTCCTAAATTCTTAGAATCAATTTTAGTTCATAAATAATAATATAGAGAAAATTATAAAATAGAAAACAAAATTTTTGAAATTCTTAGGAATTTTATATATTTTTATAAAGGATTTTGGGATTTTTAAGATTTTAAGAGTTTTCTTTTTATATTTTTATGAATTTTTGGTATGTAGTATATAAATGCTTAAAAAACAAAATATTGTTTTTTGAAAATTTTCAAAATGATTTTATTTTTTTGGAATTTTCTAAGTCACATAGGGAATAAATGTGCCCTAAATGATTTTTAATTAATATTTAAAGTCCTAGATTACAAAATAAAAATATGACATGGAACTAGAAGCAATCAGGAGTCTACACATGTTTTTTGATGATTTTTGGAGCACGGTAACTATATTTAATAAATAGAGGAAACACTCAAAAACTCATGTACTGGAAGTGGCTTAAATGCGAGAAAACTAAAGTTTCTGGACAAATATCGAACACCAAAATAAACTACAGGGGCTTAGTTTTCAAAATACCTAAGTAATAAAAATATTCACCTCCTAGTGAGGGTATAAATGTTATTATCAAAATGTGGGCGGGCCATGTTGCATTTTGTCCATAAAATATAACACTACATATGTGATTTTAAGGACTGAATGTAAATACAAAAACTGCTAAATACCCCCACCTCATGCGCACAAGCACGTGAGGTGATGTGGTAAGGGACCTAGTTGCAAATACAAAAAATTCCGGGGGATTTCATGCAAATATAACAAAAATAAAACAACAATAGATGAAAGTTTAAGTGCTAGATATTAAATACAAAAATAGATGGGTAAAAGTTCGCAAAATACCCAACACGCTGCATGGATGAACAACTCATGCGATGTCACTTGCCACGTGTCGTGCTGGGAACAGACGATGGCACTTCGTGCCCAACGATCCAGATTATATCACCCCAGATGATCGAATGGAGGAGGCATGTTAGATCTAATGGTGCACGATCAAACTAGATGGTGAAGGCAATCAGACGGTAGTGATGAAACCTCGAAGAACATCTCCGAGCTTCGATCGAGCGGGGCGCGTGATTTCGACCGCCTGGGACTCTCACTAGAGAGCAAAATGTTTCCCGCACTCTTCCGCACCTACTGGCAGTGACAAAAAAGCTCCTAGAGTCATAGTGACAACCAACGAGCTTTAAGGAGAAGAGAGGCTCCAGCTACCTTCGGTTCCTTCAAAAAGCCATGCAACGATGCCTTTTCTCTTTGATCATATAGGAGAGTGGTCAACACAAAAAGGGGAGCTCTAAGGAGCTCTTTGGAGTGGAATGGAGTGGAGATGGTTCATGATGGAGGTCTCCAGCGAGGGGCGGTGGAGGGAGACCCGGTAGCTTGCCCTTTACAAGAGCAAGGTGGTTGGGCATGTGTGGGGCGTGCAGCAGGCAAAGGAGGTGAAAATGGAGGTTGTCGTGGATTGGCATGATGTCCGAGCACAGTGGGAACAAGCGACCGAGCCGAAGCTCTGCTGCACAAATGATTTCGACTTTACAGAAAATATCACAAACTCAAGCTAGATAAAATCCTAAATTAGGCTACTGCTATGCTAAGGAATAGGAACGACTAAGGAAAGGGGAGCTAATCGCACCTGAACCAACCATAAGCCAAGCTCGCAGTGGAGGCGGCGGAGCGATCAGATCTAACCTTGATTCAATGCCAAATGACACGATTGGACATCCTAGGGTTTCCTGTTGTCAGCAGGACTCACTTGATACTCGAGGTTTAGGGTTTAGATGTTTGAAGAGGGATCAAAAGACGATGGAAGGACGACGGTGAAGTTTTATAGTGGTGGTGACAGGGATCAAAGAACGAGGGAATAGCAGCGATTCAATGGCCCATTGTCCAAGGAATCATACGCGAGTGAATCACCATAGACCGAGGAAGAAAAACTTAGAAGGAATCAATCCAAATCCATGAAGGAAGGAAAAATCGAGAAATAGAGGTCAAATGCAGGCTAGGGCGGTCTGAGCGCCTGTGGTCAGAGTTGACCCTAGGTCAACAGATGGCGTGGCCTGATTAGGCCACGTCATGCGTAAAAAGAGAAACCAAAGGGAAAAAAATCAAAAATAAGTCGAAAATAATTAATAAATAATTTTAGTAATTTAAATTATAAATTTAAAAAATTATTATTTTTCGTAGTTTTTTTATTATGATTTATATATATTTTTTCGAGGTATTTAATTACAAGTTTATTTTTAGGGGTATATTTGTAGGTATATTTACCTATGTTTAAGTCTTATATTTTATTTTGAATTTTTTTATTTTATTATTTTATTTTCTTAATTTATATATTTATAACTTATTTTAAATGACATAAATATATTTTTATTAAATTTTTATGATATAGTATTTACACTTAAATAAATAGGTATATTTAGTATACAAGTATAAGCATAGGTATTTCATCTATGTATTTTATATACTTATTTTGATTTAATGTTTTATTTATTATTTTATTTTAGTTTTAATATGTACATATGTTATAAACATTATTTACAAAATTAAAAAATTATAAAATTATAAAAAAATAAAGAATAAATAAAATGAATATTTTAAGCGGGTATATTGTACAATAGGGATCAAAAACCTAACTTCCATATCTTAACTCAAAACAATATGAAACCACCTTCATTAAATAGTTTATAGAAAGTTATATACAATTAAAGTTGATTTTGATATATTTTGAACTTTTATTTGAGAGATATGGGTCTGGGAAGTTGGGATTTTGTCTTTTTATTTGAAGTATAACCTTTACTGTTAATATTATTTTTGTATGAAATCAATTTTGTATTGTATATATATTATTGTCTACAATTATCATGTATAAAGTATCTTTATTTGATATATAAAAAGCTGAAAATAAAATAGGTCCCAAAAATGAATAAATAATGAATAAAAGAATAGGGATTTATTGGATTTATTGGCCCTTATCTCCCCTACTTTATTCCGTGTTGACCTAGTCATCAAGATGCTTAGGTCTCGGGGTTTAGGGTCATAAAATACCTTTGGATTTTTTTTCTTATCTTTTTTTATTTATTCTATAATTTTGGCATTAAAAGCAGTATTTTATGCAGTATTTATTCAACAAAGAATGAATGTGAATTTATACAAATTAGGGTTATTTACATGCATTAGCTAGGATTTTTGAGGCCAAAATGATAGAGTAAATGTGATGAAATAGAGACTAACCAGAGGTTAGGGGATCCATGAACACAAAATAAATAAAAAGAAAGGCAGAAAACTCAAAATATCGAGAACAAAAAAAGGCGGTGAAAACATGAGAAAACCACGACGAGGCCCCCGGGTGAACAATCACCGGGCACTGGACCTCATCAAGAAGAGTAATATCCAACTGCATAATTATTACAAATGATGAATACATGAATAAATCTCTCTCACACCAAAGAAAAATCTTAACAAAAATTCTAGGCTAAGAGGTCTCCTTGCTATGTATGATGCCTCTCCAATTGGCCATGTCAAGAAGACCAATCTCCACCTTGCTCGGTTGCATCACCCTCCGAAGAGGTCATCTTTGTATAGCCAGCCATTGCAACAAACACAATAAAAGAGATGTACTAGCACAAGTAATCAAATGATGTAATTAAACAAAATGTGAAATGAGGTATATACAAGAATGAGAAGAAGAATGAATCAATAAATGTATACAAAGAAATGAATGAAGAAGTGAATAAATGCAAGGCAAATATTCACAAAATAGGCTAAATTACGCTGCTCCTAGGCAATGGTGCCATTTGATGGCCGAGAATTTCCACGTGAATCTAAAAGCATCCTTACAGAATGCGAAGATAAGTTGTCACTAAGCGTCCCACGAGAATTCTCGAGTCAATCAACAAGTACCCATAATGTAATAATAAGCAATGAGAGGAAAACTTTATTATATTATAAAAACAGAAATGTATAACATGTAAGAATGTAGAGGTCGAACCACAAAGAACAAATGAGGAAGCCTATGCTTATTGCAAATCAATGTATATTAAGTACGTACTTATCTTTATTTGGGTTTTCGAATTATTTACATATTTTTTTCTTTTTCTCTCTTTTCTAATAACAACACTAATAGTAAATATAGGTACTTTTATAATAATAAGATATATTATATACAAATACACTCAAATAGGTAGGGGTATACACATAAGGTATAAGTCTACATATATAAGCATATATATAAATATATTACCTTTTTTAATTTTGCTAATATTTAATTTCTTTTTTATTTTTCAAAACAAAATGGAAATACTTGTATAGAATATATTAATACATAATATAAGTATATATGTAATATATGTATACATATAGAGATTGTATAGTATACATATCCATAAATAGTCGAAAAATACATGGTATATATTTTTTTGGTTTTTTTATATTTTTCTCATGTTTTGAGAATTTTTCCGGAATTTTTGCGTATTTTAGGTATTTTAAAATTAAAATTATCCCAAAATAAAGATTAAATAAATAGGACGAATTGATTTGAAGAATAAAAATAGCAAAAAGTATAAAAATACTTCAAAACTTTAATGTATAAATAATAATATAGATAAAATTTATGGACAAAAAATAATTTTTGGATTTTTATTCAGATTTTATCTTTCTTTTGTTGGATTTTGGAGTTCCTAATTTTTTATATTTTTTTTATTTTTAGGGATTTTTGGTCTAGAGTTAATATAGGTCATAACATATAATATATAAGTTTTTTTTTAATTTTTCAAAGCGTTTTAATAATTTTTGGCATTTTTAAATATAAATAGGGACAAAATCGTGCTCATTTGATTTTTGAAAAATAGTCAAAATGCCTAAAATGTAAAAAAATATGGCGTGAATATACATACTAACATACATCTAATCCTATTTTTGCATTATTTTTTGAGCATGAATGCTATTTTTAATAAATGAAATACATGCACAAATGACATGTACAGGAGGGCATATTTGCAATTAATTAAAGTCAGGAGCATATGTGCAAATTTCCCAGAGATATACAATTTATATCTAAATTTAATGGACTATTTTATAATTCATAAAACTAGTAGGACATATATGCAATTTGCCCAGCTCACAGAGGTGAGAAGGATTGGACCCATATGCAATAATAAGTAATATAAGGGTCCCTATGCAAAATTGCCAATTTTTTTACATTACAAAAATCATTTACATGATTGATAAATAAAGTAAAAAGATTGGGGGATTAGATATGCAATTTACCCCCTATATGGCGCTGGCGAATGACAGTGATCATCTTACTTGAACAGGCATCTTCATCTGGACGACCAATACTCCTTTGCATATGCTATCCACAATTAGATCTCGGAAGGAGATCCAATGATTGAGGCGTTGGTTGATCTGATGTTTCCTGATCCTCACGAAGAACATGACATGATCGGATGATCCACGATCAACCTGAAGAACTAGGAAACGAGCTTCCCTGGAGCTTGTTCGATCGACCCTAGTTGCCTCCTCCGACCACTGATCAAGCTGTTGAAGTGCTCGAGAGCACGCTCGAAGGGTTCCGTGTTGATTGTCAGCCTCACAAAGATCCATGGCTCTTTGATAGAGCCCTGGAGGTCAAGTCTTCCTGGAGGTGTTCCCGATTCTCAAATCCTTGCAGATGGGGTTCTTCTGGGCATATAACTTGAACTAACTGAGTCACAGGTTGAGGGCAAAGTGCCTTGACTCGATTAGGCATGGAATCCATGGGAGATGGAGTGGGTGGCATACTCTGACGAAGGGGTGACAGATAGAGCATAGATCCATTGATCTGGAATGATTCGAAGGGGGCTGATGGGTCGAGGATATAGAGAAACGAAGGGGCTAGGAGATGAGATGGTCACGATTGTCAGAGACCGCAAGTCTCATGAATCACAGTGGCCAGAGCTCTAGAGCTCCGGTGAGACCTAAATCTAACCCTAGGCTACAATAGTAATTATAATGCAAAACAAAGATAGGAAAAATGTACGAACAAAAATTACCAAGAAATAAGAAAATGACATAGCTCGAACTTGGTGGTACACCAGGGAGCAGGACGACAGTCAGAGCGTCGCTTAGACCTCCTCTCTTCCTCCTGCGATGCCCGAACCTCGAGGAGAGTTCCTCTATCATCGGCTAACTCTCACGCACACGATTGGGGGCACTACAAAGCTTGGAGAGGGTTCTAGGATGAAAGAATGGTGGGGAGTTTTATTTATAGAGAAGGTGATGAATGCTCAAAGATTCGTTGGTTTTTGTTAGCTCGAAGTAGATTGATCAAATCCAAGATGTGAGTGGAAATTATGTGGAATAGATCGATGTTTTTCATTCAGGGAGCTAAGCCAGATCATGATTGGATTCGATGCAAAAAATGGAAGAAAACACGGGGCTGACATGTTTGCAGTCGAGGAAGTGAGAGGAGGGTCAGTTGAGCTGGGGTCAATGATTGGCGGATTGTGATTGGTCCGCATAAGCCTCTACAAGATAAAATAGGAGCTTTATTCGAAACAAATTAATTAAAAATAGTATATGGGTTTATTATTTTTTAGATATAAAAAAATGTTTGTTATTTTATGTAGTGTTTTAATATGATTTTTATTTATTTTTATGAGTTAATTTATTACAAGTTACTTTTTACAAGTGTATTTACCGGTATATTGACGTATGTTTTGCATATATTATTTTTATTTTGTATTTTTAGTTTTATTATTTTATTTTCTCTATTTATATATTTACAACTTAGTATTAGGTACACAAATATATTCTTATTGTATTTTTCTGATGTACTATATACACTTAAACAAATAGGGGTATGTATTATATAAGTATAGGTATTTCATCTATGTATTTCTATAGGTCATTTTATTTTAGTGCTTTCTTTATGATTTTATTCTATTTTAAATACGTACATATATTATAGATAATATTTACAAAATCATAAAATATTAAATTATGAAGATAATAAAGAATAAATAAAAATAAATATTTTATTCATGTATACTATACAATAGGGGTCCAAAACATAACTTTCACACCTTAACTCCAAATTAAATGAAACTACCCTCATTAAATAACTTATTAAAAGTTATATACAATTAAAGTGATTTTTATGCATTTTGAGTTTTTAATGAGAAGATATGGGTCTGGAACATTTGGGTTTTGGCTTTTTATTCAGAGTATAACATGTACACTCTATGTTATTTTTATATAAACTTAATTTTGTATTGTTATTTGTATTTTCTACAACTTTCATGTACAAATTTTATTATTTGATATATAAATAATAATGAATAAAATGGGTCCCAAAATGCTTTATTGATGAATAAATAAATGGAATTTTCATTGTGTTTTTGGCTCTTATCCCCCCTACTTTATTCCTTGTCGATTTAGTCATCAATATGACTAGGTCTCGAGGTTTAGGGTAATAAAATACCTTTGACATTTTATTCCCTTTTCTTTTCTTTCTTGATTCTTTTATTTTATCTTTGAACAATTTAATTTCTATAATAATTATACAATAAATAATGAATGCTAATTTTTACAAAATAATGATATTTACATGTATTTAGCTAGGGTTTAAAGGCCAAAAATGTGATGAAATGGGGATTCATTATGTAGGAATAAAGATTCTGAGGTGTTGGACGAGCTAAGTCAAAGAGTAGACTTTGTATAATAGAGTAAACTAAGACCTATGTTGTATGTTGTAATGTACAGGCATGCATCCTTTGACCAGAGATATATGTATTATTATATATCTAAGTATGTACATTAGGCAGACCATTAAGTTGACGACCTTATCAATGTCTATGCACCGACAAGTTGGTTTGCATACGAGGGCATATGAGTAATACGATCTCTCAATGAGAGTCATACAAGTTCACTGCTGAACTAGAAGACATGAGCTCCCTCATAAGATAATAGGATTAATTAAATTCCAATATTGGCCATCTTTTTTTGGAAACAAGACATGATTTGAAGGTATGATATATACTTTTGGAAATCATATAATTAATACAATTTACTAATGATCAAATGATAAACTTATCAATAAAACCATGAAGTAGACCATCCAAAATGGGATCAGAACATCAGTTTTAATCAGTCTTCTAGTTTGTAGAATGTACATGTATTGGGAATACTTGAGGCTGATGTGATTTTAATCAATTGTATAACTGTGACGCTTCCATTCTGAGGGAGTGATGAAATATGTTTGGATTTTAGTGACTCAACTGAGTAGACTAGTTATTCAATCTTAGTTTAAATATTTGACAATGGTCTGAATATAATTCAGATGCAATAAATCAATTGGATATTCTGTCTGACTTGATCAGACATCTTTGAGAGGTCTTCAAATCTGCATATGAGATTAGATCTGACTATCTAAGTCACTATATATGGAATATACAGTCGCTCTGTCCTTATCTCCGAGTATCCAAGGAGAAGGCACAATGAAAGAGTTCATGATCAGTTTAATTAGATGACATCTGAGCATTAAAAAATTTGATGATTAAATATGATTTAATGATCATTAATAATGTGGATATAATTCACATTATTTGTACATATGTAGAAAAGAATCTAAGATAATTAAATATAGATTTAATTATCGTAGATAAGATTAATGTGGACAACACCATACACAATATTCATAAATATTGTGAATATGATAATATCGTGGAGAGATTTGATTGTAAATAAGATCTACAATTTATAAATAAATATGAATTGGATTCACATTATACAATTAAATATAAATTGGATTCACATTGTACAATTAAATATAATTGTGATTTACATTTAATATTGGATAGATGAATATGATTTATAATTAATCAATGATTTGTTTGTAATTATCACAAATAATTTCCAAACTATTTAGTAATATTTTGTTGACAAATAATTCTATTAATAAGGATTTGATGTGATGAGATTATATTAAAAGAAGATTGGAGAGATAAAATCTCTCTCCAATCTACATCCACACTCCATAAGAGAAAGGGGGCTTTCACCTCTCCTCATTCTTGGAAAGTGGCTTTCTTCATTCTCCTTATTCATGAAATTGAGATTGATTTTAATTGAATTAATTTTTTTGAAAAATGTATTCAACTTATTTCTCTTTTAGAATTAATTATAATGTTGCAAATTATTGCAACAAAATCTTGGCCATTGATTTCAATTAGGAGTGCATCTCCACCATCTAATTTGCTATAAAAGAAAGGCTAACCCTAGACTTTTCTTGAAAAGACAAATAAGTTGAAGCAAAAGTTGCAACTCTCTCTCTCTCTCTAGACGTGCTCCATCTCTCTCTCAACTCTTGGTTGTTGTCCACATAGGGTTTGTTTAGAGCTCCGTCGTTGTTGCACTGTCGTTATGCTACTAGACTGAATACTCCTGGAATTCCACTTCTTCGATGTTTCATGCTCACGAAGAAGGTGATCGATTTCATAAGACGAAATCAGGAGGATCCACAATCGGATTGTCACCTTGGATTGTGGGAAATACACATTTCATCCATGCGACAATAAGTGCTCTCTCGTCGGATCGAACTTGAGACAAGAGGCCTCTTCCTTTAGAGATTATGAGATTGCGATCATGATTTGAGAGGAAATCCTTATACTTGTGTTATCATGTGGAACGACAAGGGAATTGTTCCCATATCATGTGGTTTCATAGAAAAAACTTTAAATTGCGCTGCCCCTTCGACTAGTATGACTGGTCGACCTCTATCGCATACTGTGCGATCTCTATGCTTCCATGATGTGTAAGTATTAATAAGACTCCCTTCATCAAGATAAAAGGGTAGATGATGTAGTTCCCTCGCTCATCTCTTCTTCTTCTTCTTCTTCTTTAATTAGTATGGTGAGGAGGATATGATGGAGTTCCAATGAAGGCTTCTCTTGCTACAACTATAATTCCACAAAGGACCTATATGCTTAAAGCTTGATTCTTGCTATTAAGATTGGTTCAAGATCATCTAAAGGTAGTGAACATGGTGAAATATGGGGGCTCCAATGTGAATAGAGGAGAAGACTTTGAGAGATCTGGCCATCTTTTGATCGAGGTTGTAGGTTGCGAGAGATAGATATATCATAAATGAAGAAGGGAGGAGGTAAATGGGAGGAATAATATGATGTAGTAGAGAAATCAAATAAGAAACATACAAGATGAAAGGAGATGAGATAGATAAGTGAAGAACACCTAGAATGATGGTCGAGTCACTTGGAATTTACATAGAAGCTCCGATCGTTGCTTCAACGGAGTGGCATACCTCCAGAAGCAAAAATATCAGCTGAGACTACTGTTGTAGGTGGGTCAACACTTGGACCCAACAAGATCTTGTACTTGATGCTCAACTTGTCCTCTACAAATTCTCTAATATATTATCATCAATGGATAATTGATGAAGCTGGATCTCAACCCTCAATATTAGTGTATCCATGATTGGAGGATCTGTAAGAGATTTTATACCTCATGGTTTGAAATGAATTGGTGGGTTAAGTTTGATTGAGGTTCTTTTGTGCAAAGGGAAACTAGAGATGAAGAGATGATTATGGAGAGGAAATATGATGTAAATGGGAGAGTTTGGTGGTGATATGGGAGGTTTGTGATGGAGAGGTGCTCTTGGGAAATGGGGAGAAACATAAGAGTCTCCTTGAGAAGCAAGAGAGGGATGGTTTACCTCCGGGCAATGATCAAAGGTAGGGATGACGACGTTGTTCAACGGGACCAATGGGAAGCAGGTTTGAGCCACTCTTCATGGAGTCAATGCATAGATCAACCAAATACTGACAAGGCGTAAGGTCCACAAAGATGGCCTACTTGGGCGAAGAGAGATGCATGTGCGTGGATCAATCAATGATCCATGTGTCCTACCCACCAAATTCAAAATAATAATTCAAAGTAAACTATATAAAATAAATAGTATATGACATCAAATAAAAAAGTGTTCCTTATGAAAACTGTATATTTTATTGAGATCTACAATTTTCATAAAGGGATGGAAAACTAAATCAGCATTTATATAAATTTCACACAAGGTCAGGAAACTAATTCAGTAATGAGATCTACAATTTATATAATGTTTGTTAGGAATTCTATAGGTATCAAATACCGATTTTTTGATGTTTTATATATTTTTGGGTTGCTTAATGTGCCATGTTTGTATTCTATTAATATTTTATGTAGATCCTTGTATTTTTATTTTAAAAGTAGAGATATTAGCTAAACTAACTAGAAATATAATTACACAATATAGCTTTTTCCTTTTTCTTATTTTTAGTTTTTTCTTATTTTTTATAGTTTTGTTTCTTTTATAATTAGTTATCGTATATAATTTATTTTAAAAATAAAGAAATTAAAAATATTTAGTTTTGTACATGAAATGTTAGTGATTTGAGTGTGTGTGTGTGTTTTATACAATTGAATTATTTGTACATTATATATATGTATGCATATTTCTCTTTCTCCATATCTCTCCAATCTTTTCATTTAGTCAAGATTAGGGTCTGGATCTATAGGTTGGGTTAAGAAGAAGATTCTACAATTTTTCTTCTTATAGGTTTCGATCAGATTTTGTGCATGTGCATGAGAAGTAGCCTCTTTTTTATTTCTTACTTTTGTTTTTTTTAAATTTTGTTGATTTATGTGTTTTTCCATGATAAAAAATTCTTTACATATGAATGAATGCTAAGAATGCCAAATAAATATATAAATGCATTTATTTACTAAATTGCTCAATTTTTACTAGAGTGGTGCATGAAATATGATTTCATCATCAACAACCCCTCTATGCTTAGGAACTGATCATCCTAAAGCAAAAAATGAGATGTTGATGAAACAACCGAATACCAAATAAATAATGATAAATCAGTGTGATCAATCAGTCCTCCTTATTCATAGTATTGTGCACTCTAAGTATATAGAAAATGTAGAACAAGCAAGGATCAAATGGCAAGATGAAACAAATGTATATCAACAAAAGGAGAAAAAAATAGAACAGTCAAATCAATGAACTCAATCAACCATCCCTACATGTAGGATCTAATATCTTTAGAACTAGAAGAATAAAAACAAAAGAAAAGAATTCATAAAGAAACAGAAAACCAAGGTGAATTTAAGAATGTAAAGTTTCAGTGTTTTTGAATAAGACTCATGAAATGGAAAACCATCCAAGTATCTTGTACAAAGTAGATCATCTCCACTAGAGCTATATGGTACACACTATCAACAAAATACTTAAACATATGGACATTAACCAAGAGTGGTTCTTTTCAGCTTTCTCAAGATAATTCTCAATCTTTCATTAATAATTAAGCTTCTTAATTGACCTCGGAGACTTTGTTATGAATATGCTTGCCATGCCACCTCTTCACTTTGTCTCTGTATATCAGGCTATTTTTAAGCTTGGTTATGAATCTCCATGAGTTCATATAGATCTACCTATCGATCAATTCTAGCAGATTGTATATCTACGTTCAGTTCTCCTACTGTCCATTCAGATTTATAAGTAACTTCTAGGAAAAGTGGTAAAGCTTACCCTAAACAAAGGAAATAAAGAAGTATACAAATGGGTCTTGTATATAATTATGTATGCCTAAAAGACTTGGTCTAGCAATTATAACCAATTCTTTTTGTCGAAGTCAAGATAGACTTTGTAGGATGGACTTAACTTCTCTATTGGAATCTTTCACCATACTATTAGTTTGTAGGTGATAAGGAGATGTAATATGATAGCCGATGGCATACTCATTTACAAGGTTTTTGACTTCTTAGTTGATAAAATGGCTACCCAAGTCTGAAATGAAAATACTTGCAATCTTAATCGTGAAATGATGCCATCTTTCATAAATATACACGATATCTTTCTATTTACGGTTCCATCATGCTTAACCTCCAATCATCTACTTATGTAATCCACAATTAACAAAATGTATGCAAAACCACTGCTAAAAGAAATGCACCGTGAAGTCAATACTCCAAGTATCAAAAATCTTACAAATTGTATCTGGCTTCATTGGAATTGAATAATTGGTGTTGACTATACCTCCTATATTCTAGATGACATAACGACTTCTAATAAAAGAACAAGAGCATTATGTCAGAATATGATACCCAAAATTACCTAGCATTACCTCTTGTGATGTCTTTTTTCTAGAATGGCATCTTTTAGCATTCAATGTAGAACATAGAGTGAGGATACTAGAATATTCCTCTTGCGCAATACACAATTGTCATATGCAATCCGATCATTCATAAAAAAGACTGGATTATCAAAATGGTAAAACCTTGATATGGAAAGTAATCTACCAACATACAATGGGATAGATGCAATTATAAAAAAATCTTTGTCTATAAAGTTATCATAAATCTCCAGGATGTACACATATGGAGTTTAATTTTGTCCTATTTTGGAGAAGTTATCTTCCCCCACACTTTCTTATTGCTAGCTTTTCCTTAATTTCCAAATTTGATTCTTGGAGTGAAAGAATTCGATGTAGAAGGCATGCCTTAGCATCCTTCTTTTCCATAAAAAATCAGATGGTTGAAAGTTTTGTATACATACTAAGTCCAGATCCAAGCAAATAAGATATGAATTTGTCAAGCACAATTACAACTACTAAGATCTCTTTTGATATTACAATATAATCTTTTAGGTTTTATCGAGAGTCTTTCTAACGTAATAGATAAAAAAATGAATGTCATCCCTCCTCTATTTCAAAAGATCCTTAATTACGAAATCCGATGCATTCACCATGATCTCAAATGACGGATACCAATCACGTGGCCCTTAAACACGAGCAGTGATAATTTATTATTTGAAGTTGCAAAAAGCCTCAACATAATTTTAGTATACAATGAACTCCATGCTTTGCCAAATCGTTCAATCAATGTTTAGGTAAATTTTGAGAAATCCTTTAGAATTATTAGTAGAAACTAACATGCCCTATAAATTATTGCAATTGCTTCAAGTTGATAGGTTACTTGAGTATCTTGATTATATCTACCTTGGTAGAGTCAACCTCGATACTTCATTTAAAGAGAATCAACTCCCATGAAAGAACTAGATTCACCTTACCACATATCTATCGAACTCAGGCTATGTACACTAAGAAATCATCAATTGAATCACCTTAGACTGATCACCCATAAAAATCTATAAGAAATTGCTGACTATGTCATTGAAGATGGCAAGAATGCATTTTTAGAATTCCATAAGAGCATTTCATATTCCAAAGAGCACACATTTAAAACAATACATATCAAATGAACATGTGAAGGTAATCTTTTCCTTAACTTCAAGGGGTGATGACTACTTGATTGCAGCCAAAAGAATCATCCAGAGAGTAGAAAACATTTTTTATGCTAGGCTTTTGCCGATAGAGTCTGTAATGGGTTGAGAAAGTGGTTCTTCTTCGTCCAAGTATTTAGTGATCTATAACTAATACAGATACGTCATGGTATGGTTACTCTCTTAGGCATCACCTCTCCATTTTCATTTTTAATAAGCTACATTTCGATCTTTCCAGGATAAGATGAAGTGGACTCACCCACTAACATTTGGAGCTGGAACAAATGAAGTCTATACAGCATCATTTCCGAAACAACTTTACGTAGATTAGGATTTATGTTGAACTTCACATGTTGTCTTGTTGTGAGAAACAAGATAGATGTAGTAGAACATAAAAAAAGATTTGTCCCTTAAAGAACATAACTATTTCAGATTTTTATACAGTCCAATCTATATGGTGAATCCGCTTCCAACAAAATTATCACTATTTCAAATCTTACCAAATTAGTCTGTCAACTTGTTTCTAAAATTTTCTTTTATAAAAATGTCATGTTTTATATTATTTAGAAATCTCAACTACGAGATAACCATAGACGACAATATAAGTATTTCTTAATAGCCATATAGTTACAGTGAAAGCGTTTTACATTTATAATTCTATATATGGAATTTTTTACAACTGCGTGTACACACTCACATACAACACGTGTATGTGCGCATACATGTAGACACACATGTATGTATGTACACACCCATGTATTAGTATGTAATCTCCCGAGCTTAGATTTCCATACTGTTATCAAGGAAAACTTGTCCTAACAATATATTGCCCAATTAGACCCATTGCAACTACCCATAATGCTACAGCTCAAATTGTTAAGTAGTTTTTCCCACAACTTATAATTCAATCTCACACTTCGTGAGGTCCAGATGTGGGACTATATTTTAGGTGATGCACTCATCATTTATTCTCAGTAATACTAGTGGTTGTATGCTCCAAGATTAGATCCGCTTCAGTAGCCTTTTTTACTATCAAAGGGAACCCCCTTAACAACTAAAATGATTCTGCCCAAGTTGTCGAGCACTAATCCCCACCATTTATAATGCACTCTCACACTTTGTGAATTTTAGATATTAGACTATATTTGGGGTGTTGCAGTGTAAGTATATATGTGCACACCCTCATTCCATCTATGTTAGGTTTTCAAAAAAATATCGATATCGTGAAAAAAAAAATATAATAAGGAAAAGTAATAGATAATTTGAAAAATGCTCTTTATTTTAAATTCGACTTGTTTATATAGACTATAGTAAAAAAATTCAATGATGCATATATGATATATAATCCGCCAAAGAGTTCATATTACATGTAAATTGATTTCTTTATCATTTTTTAAGTTTCATGTAAAAGGTCATATGTTTGATGTAAAATATTTTGAAAAAGTGGTCCGCGTACGCAATATTTAGCTAACCCTATAATTATTTCATAATAAATATATCCCCGATCAATATGGAGCTTTAATCCAGAACAGCAGTAAAAAATGATTACACATATGTCCTACATATTAGGTTTTTAAGGCATAATTTCCTGTAAGAATAGTACAAGGCAAAACACAATATATAGCGTAACGGAGAAAGAAATAAGACCCTACATATATAACACCTTTTTTCCCGAACGCATTATTTGTAAAATACTATCTATTGTATATGTCATTGAAATTGAATTGTTTACACAGGCTACCATGTGAAAAACATATTATAAAAAATGGAATATAAGTATATATATATATATATATATATATATATATATATATATATATATATATATATATATATATATATATATATATATATATATATATATATATATATATATATATATATATATATATAGAGTGGCGATCCTGTGAGATGGAGATTCTGTGAGATGGTGAGATGGGTAATCTCAACCACCCATTTTACCATCGTTCACGACATGAAACCTGGGGGGATTTAGATAGAATAATGAGTGAAACACGTGTTTCAAATTTCAAGTAAAAAAAACACCCCTAACATGTCCATCTAGAGGGGGTCGATTTCAGCAATTCTGAGACCGTTAAAATTTGACAATCTTGATGGAGGGGATAGAAGTCTTGAATTAAGTTGATTTTGGAATAGCACCATGATGGTATATAGTGATCTAAATCCCCCCAGGTTTCATGCCGCGAAGGATAGTAAAATGGGTGATTGAGATTACCCATCTCACCATCTCACAGAATCCCCATCTCACAGGATCGCCACTATATATATATATATATATATATATATATATATATATATATATATATATATAGTTGAAACGAACTTCAACCCATGCTTTGTCACCAGTTGTTATAGAAGCTAAATTACATGTATAGTCGATTTAACTATACCATATAGACCTATATAAATCGCTGAATTATTTTATGAATTATATAGATAGATGAAACAATTTTTTGTGTGATTAGTATTCAGGGTGGAGAACCGTAGAAGCAATCTTTTTTGGCGGCAGTGCAAAGTTTAGTAGGTACGGAATCGATGATATTCGTCCAGATCAAACAGGCGGTGCTTACATCTGGATTAGTGATAATAAAGTTGGCCATGATCACAAGGTTATCGGGGTTGGTTGGAGGGTAAGTGTATTTTTTCCTATGTATTTTTCTTTTTCCCAATGATGTGTTGTGTTTGTGTTATCCTATAACATAATTAATCACAAAATCCTTTTAATTTTTTTTAGAAATGATCACAGTTCCATTCCACTAAGATAACCAGAAAAGTACGATAATGCGCATTACAAGAGTTCTTCCATGACCGCCCATACTTTAATAGGATTGGAAAGAGCTGATAGAAACAAAAAACAAAATCAAAGACCAAAGACTAAAAGCTTTTAGATTATAGCCCAAACGTACAGGAAGCTGACTGAAGTCTGAAACCATTAAAAAGTCACTCTGAACAAGAAAGAGAGGGGTCAGTTCCTCCAGCAAGAGTTTCTCCTGATGGAGGCCAGTTGAGGTCACACAGGCTCCCGCAGTTTCATGGCCTGTGAAAAGTCAAGAAATGGAAATAAATAAATAAACTTTATTTGGTTGAGACTTGAAACCAGAGGAATCTATTATCCTTGGAAAAAAAGAATTTGAAGAGAGATTTCTTTTCCCTCAAAGACCTATTACATCTTCATTTCTATCTTATTTCCAAATAGTAGCAGTTTCTACAAAAAAAACATAGTGTCCCAGAATTAGGGATTCAAACTCAATCTTGAAAAAAATTGGGTAAAAGGTAGCCTAGATGATAGAAAGGCAATTTGCCAAATAAGTTTATAGAAAAATCGTATATGCAAAGAATATGGATTATGTTTCTTTCTATTTTCTTACATAAATGACAACTGTTTGACAAGTATAGGCCACACTTATGAAGGTAATCTTGTGTTTCATGTTTTCTGTGTAGAAGCAGCCAAAGGAAGTATGATACACATGGGTGAAACAAATGCTTTGATAATCTACAATCAAATTTTGGAGAGAGATCTCCATGCGGGAGGATGCAATAGATGTGTTGATTTTGATGATCTACGAGGCACCAATATCGGAGAGGATATAATGTTGTCCATTTTCAAGTAATCGTGCACAACCGGGCCAGGATGTTTTTCACTTGGATGGCTTTACTCCATAGTGGAAGAACATCACGAGAGTGTATGCTAGCAAGCCAGTTATTGAGAGCCCGTAGTTTGCGAAAAGCATTAGCCCAAGTATCTTTTTTTATTTCGAAGATAGGGTGATAATTATGGGAACTTGTCTTTAAGGGGAGTCCAACCCAGCTAGGGATCCATCCAAAAGTAGGTGTTCTTCCCCGAACTAATAACCATTTTAGAAACCAAGTGGGTTGTTTTGTGATCCCTTAACCATAGATTTCCAAACTATGGAGTGTTTACGTTGAGCACGAGAGTGGAGGGGGATTTGCTCCCCATGATAATAGGATGCCTTAATCATGTCTTCGGTGAGAGGATTTTCGCTCTTTAAGATGGAAAAATTTTTTTGAGAGCATACAACAGTTAAAACTTTCTAGTTCAATGATGCTCCAATCATTATTCACCTTAGGCAACATATCTTTTCCCATGTCGTTGGATGCTTTTTTACACATTTGTGTTACCATTCCAAAGGAAATCACATTTGATTTTGTTAATTGTCTCAATCATTGATTTTGGCAACACGAAAGTAGCGATAATATGTTAGTCTAGGGGCGTGAGATTATAGTTTAATAAAAAGACTCTAGTAGGTAAGGCAAACATGCAAGATTTCTAGCCAATTAATTTTTCAGAAAATTTATAAATCGAAGGCCTCCATTAGGATAAGAGAAATTTGAGGAGGCGAGAGGAAAACTCAAGTAGGTGATTGGAAAATTTCCAATTCCCAGTAAAAAGGGAATTTAAGGGTGGTTATTTGGACGGACATAAGTAAAGGCAGATGAGTGAGGATTCTCTATTTATTTGCAACCCATAGATAAGGGCCGAAATCTGAAGAGTGCTTTCGAAGATTAAAAGTAAATCCACATTATAATGGAGAAAGATAAGGAGGTCATTCACAAATTGAATGTTTATAATTTCGGATGTCATACTAGGTGCATTGAGCCCACGAATTTTCCACATCTCTAGGAATTGTTTAAGCATACTATCAAGGATGTTTATCGAATAAATGAAGAGTGACAGATAGATAGTACCTCCATGATGAACCCCACTTTGGGTTGAAGAAACCCATGGGATCCCATTAATTTCAAGGGAGATATATGCGGTGTAAAGAATGACCAAAATCTAGTAGATGAACTGATTTGGGCATCCCGACATTTCCAAGGCTCTGATCAAGAAATCACATGTAGGGTGTCAAAGGCTTTTCAAAAGTCAATCTTAAAAACAATGGTCTTGTGGTGGGAGTTGTGCCAGGAGATTAGAATCTTCGATGTAACCAATAAACAATCATGAACTAACCTTTTTTTGGAAGGCACATTGAATGGGTGAAAAAGTCAGTAAGTTTATCGGTCTTATACTCCATACAAGGCCGGAACACAGTCGTCAAAGCGATCGATAAGAACCTGAGAATAAATCAACAATTAACCCACAATATATATAAAGTAGTGAAAAGAAAAATATGTGGAGTTAAAATTTATTATAACTCTACAAAAATGTGTATATGTGCAAATAGTGCAGAGGTCGAACATAGGGAGGAAATAGGAGAATGGTGCAAATAAATGCAATAATAGGTGCTTCTTGTTGTCTATTTTTGTAGGTTTCTTATTTTATATTTTTCAATATTTGTTTTTTTTATTTTTATAATTATTTTTAATTTTATAATTTTAATTTTATTTTTATATTTTCTGATTTATTATTTATTGTTCATTTCAAATATATAATAAAAGCTTATAAAAGGCTATATATAAAATATAGGATAATATAGATATAAAAAACTAAAAATAAAAAATGCAATATTAAATATTTTTGGGTTTTAATAAATTTTTTCTTTTTTTGTGCTTTTCTTACTATCTTTGCTAATTTTTATGAATTTTTAAAGTAAAAAATATCCCAAATCAAAGATTAAATAAATATCCTAAATTGAAATGAAGATTAAAAATAACAAACAATATCCATAATTCTTCAAAAAAATTTTTATATGTAAATAATAATATAAAGAAAATTATAAAATAGAAAATGGTATTTTTGGAGTTTTTAAGATTTTTTTAGAATTTTATAAAATATTTGAGACTTTTAAATTTTTTGTATTTTCTTTTTCTATTTTTGGGTGATTTGGGACTAAATGTTCAAAATACTTAAATAAACAAAATATATATTTTTTGAGAATTTTTCAAAAAGAGTTTATATGTTTATGGGTTTTTAGCTTTTATAAATATTAAAAAGTCCTAAATTGCAAATCTAAAAATATGACATGAAAGTGTGTGCAATCAGGTGCTTAGCCCAATTTTTTGGTAATTTTTGAAGAACAAATTATATATTTAATAAATATAAATAAACGCACAAAAATCAATGAACTAGTAGGGGCTTATAAGAAAATAAAGTAAAGATTTAGGCCAATGTGCAAATATACCAAAAATATAGTTAAAATTTCTTTGACTAAATACAAAAAATGAAAGCCGAGAGGACCTCGATGTAAAATAGCTAGACCTGCGTGAAGAGGCACATGAGCACTAGCAATGGACCAATACGCAATATCAAAGAATCTAGGGTCCTACTTACAAATTATCCAAAATAACTTACAACTAATAATGAAAGTTTGTGTCTTAAATAGTAATATACAAAAACAAGGGGGGCCGGATATGCAAGTTTATGCCCACTAAGCACGATCGGATGGCACAACTCCGCCTACTTGCCATGCGTCAGCTCGAGGACGTACGATAACTCTTCACGCAGCAATAACCGAGATCAGATCGACCTCCTGATCTGACGATGTTGGAGGGCGTCTAATTTAACGATGTTGATGAAAACTAGGATGCTGCTGATGATCGGGCGACGGAAAGAGGATGTGGAAGAACTACAGAAGAACTCGCCTGGGGCGAGTTTCAATAGAGCCCAGCGCATTCCTCTAGCCTCCTCGTGGCACTCCGATAGCCTCTACATGCTCCTGCGGCTACGACGCGTCATCCATATCCTTGAATGAGGTCCGAGGCTCAACGATGGAGCCCTGTAAGTCTTCAATTCCTGGAGGGTGCTCTCGTCTTCAAGAGACACTCAGATGTTTCCTTCCAACCCTGCAAAATGGTTAGGAAACTCCACAATATGAAGGTGGCAGAGGTCCGGGACTTTATTGGTGGAAGACAAAGGTGGAATGATGACAAGTGGCAAAGTTCGGCGAGGGTGGAGGGTTAGGCTTCGAATCGCAAATCCACGAAGGATTTGGTTGGGCAGATGGATCGCACACGTGGAGAACTGGAAGGGGACGACAATGGTGGTGGTGTCGAGTCGGGAGATAGTCGGAAACACAGTGGAGGGGTTTGTCAGAGCTAGCTATTGGACATACGAGCCCATGATGAGCCATTATGCAATAAATGTTATTGTGAATATCACTCCTTGATCTGAAATGAAGAATAAATAATTTGCTTAATAGGTCCCTTAGTACAATTAGGATTATGTATCATGGCTATCTTGATGATCATACAGCTGTTGATTCAGTTATTGAATCATAGAAGCTGGTGCTTAGATGAATATTTAAAGAGTTAGATTGAGGACTCATCAAGTACCATCAAATGATTATTAAGAGAGGATCTCCAGCCTGAGTAGGATATGACAATTCTTTCTCACTTGGACGATATCCGACCGACCTCTTGATGCAGGTCCTCTACATGGGAATAGAGATTCATAGGTATCAAATTAGTTAGGTCAAAGAGTTGGCTTAACGAGATCGAGATAACCAATGTCCTATGTCGTATGCTGTCACTATATAGGTACGCATCATCTGATCGGAGACAGATGTGTTACTAATTGTTTGAGTATGTATATTTGGCAGACCAATAGGTTGATGACCTAACCAAGGTCTATACACAGGCGCACTGGTGTGTATATAAGGGCATATGAGTAATACGATCTCTCAAAGGGATCATAGAGGTTCATCACAGAATCGGAAGACATGAGCTTACCCGTGAGATATTGGGAAGAATCAAATTCCATGCACGGTCATCTCGCTTTGGAAGCTTAACTGAATTTGTAGGTTTGGTATATCCTTTTGGAAAGTATATGATCAACACCTGGGTATGATATATGTTTTTGGAAAGCGTGTGATCAATACCAACTCCCAATAGTCATATGAGAAACTTAACGATAAAACTCTGAAGTAGATAGTGTAAAATTGATCTTATACTTCAGTTTTATTTTTGGTCTTCCAGTATGCAGGATGTACATTTATTAGGAATGCCTGACGGTGATGTGATCATAAATGATTGTATAACCATGACACTTCCATTCCGAGGGAGTGATAAAACATGTTTGGATTTTAGTGACTCCTCTCATAGAGAAGTAATCTGATCTTAGTCCAAATGTTGGACATTCTGAATGTGATTCAGATGTAATGGGAAGATTAGATTTACGGTCTTGATTTAATCAAGCATCTATGGGAGGTCTGCGAGAACTGGATTTGAGATGCGATCTCAATATCCAAGTTACTGTATGTGGAACATTACAATCGTCATGTCCTTATCTCCAAGTATCCGCGGAGAAAGCGCATTATCCTTGGAACTGTTCATGGATAATTTCATTGTTGATATATGTATCCGAACATTGAGAAAGTGGATAATTAAATGTGATTTAATTATCATGAATAATATGAATTTGACAAGATAGTTAAATGTGAATTAATTATGAAAGATGTGAATAATGTGAATGTGATTCATGTTATTTGGGCACATGAGAAAAGAGATCCAAGATGATTAAATGTGATTTAATTATCATGGATATGAATAATGTGGATAGCACTATCTATATTAATCAGATATATAATAAATGTAATTTATAATATATTAAAGAGAGCATATTATGATTTATATTTGTCGGTTAGTTATAAATGTGAAATGGATTCACATTGAATGACTAATTGGAAATATGATTTCATTTTGTTTTGTGTTGTGAATGAGATTCACATAATTTCAATGGCTTGATTGAAGTTTTTAACAAGATAATTATGAATTAATTTTTGTGAAAAATTTTTACAACAATTGTTGTTGTAAATCTTGGAGATATCATGAGATAATGAGATCTCATGAGATAATGAGATCTCATGAGATGATGGTAGCCATCTTCCTATTTTTAGGGGATTGGTTTAATCTTCTCATTATCTCTTCTCTAGTCAAATATTATTTAAATTGGAATTAATTATGTTGATTTATCAATATGAATTAATTCAAATTAAATCAATCATTTTTGTATTTTTACAACAACATCTTAGCCATTGAAAGAAACACAAATCACTCTCAACTATTGATCGTGTGTTGTCCATGCATTGAGATCCATGGACTCCCAAAACCATATATAAGAAGAGACAACCCTTGCTCTTCGAGACACGTTTACGACAACAACATATGCTCTCTCTCCCTCTCTCTCTTATGGATGTCCACTATGAAGCCATTGAGAGAGCCGTCATCACCGCAGCATCGTCATTATGGTGCCGGAGTACTTGCTCGTAGATCTTCATCTCTTTCGATACGCTCGCTCGTGAAGAAGACGTCGGATCTCGTCTGATGAGATTAGGAGATTCGTTGCTTGGATCATCAACATGGATTGCGAGAAGGATACATCTCATCAACGCGCTCGCAAGCGTCTCCTCCGTCGAATCAGACTTGAGATAGGAGGCCTCTTAGTTTAGAGACTCGATCGCAGCCACACTTTAAGAGGTAAACTTATACCTATTGTGTTTTAGATGAAACGATCTGAGAAAGGTTTTTGGATCATGTGGTTTTATCACATTTAAAACTTATAATTCTGTTGCCCGGAGCAACTAGTGCGACTAGTCACTCCTGATTGCATTCGATGCGATCAACACACTTCCGTGACACTCTTGAGGATCTCCCCATATCATTCAAGTGGTATCAGAGTCAGGTTGGAGGTTTTGGATACGATCCATAAACCTAGGAAGTTTTGGGCTCGTGAGTGTTCGTGAAAATTTTATCGCATTTCAATTTTTGCAGCCCAATTTTGTAATTAAATTTCGGTCCTGTTTAAATGTTTAAACATGAAATTTTCAAATGGATAATGTTCCCCATTAAGTAAACCATGCGATTTGAGTTTGCGTGATTTGGAATCCGATAACTCAAGATATGATCATTTTAATGAACATATATCCACTGTTTCGAGACTAGCGAATAATGATGTAACTAAAGAGTTAATTACTGTTTTAAAACGCCTAAAAATGTGTACTAATCATGTAGGTAGGTTCTGTTTTAAATCAAGTTAGCAAATTTTAGAAACTGATTTTACTTAATTTGGATTTAAAATGAATGAGATATGCTAATTTTAGTAAGTGAGGGTCATTGCTGAAATTTGCAATCCTAATCATGAAACTTGTGATAGTCATTTAAGAAACTTGTGAAATTAATGGTTAATTTCTTGGAATAATTATGGATAAATATTTGGGAAATATTTTAATGATAATTGTTCGCGTAAATGACCTTTCCTCAATAAATAAATATTAGATATGATCTAGATCACCAATTGGTTACTTATTACACTTTCAACAAACATGTTACTTGATAGGTTTGGGAATTTGTCTAGCAAATTTCCTTATAATCAAAATGGTTTTGATTATTACTATATGGTATAACTTCGGTTGAAAAACCGATTATCATCTCAAGTACAAAGTGATTGAATTGGCATTATCTTTTCTTGAGGCAGATTTGGTGTCTAGTCGGGGAGCGTTGGGGTAGTAGGTTGCACTGTGTGCGGTTTGTCCCACTCCCGTCGGTACTAGCCATGACAGCGGGTAGTGAACGGATAATGCTTGAGAGATCATGATTTATTTTTCTAATTATTGAAGTTCGAAATAATATGTATTTGAGATAATACCATATTTCAAGTAACAATTAAAATGTTTGTTGGATATTAATTAGATCATTTATTTAATATCATTAGATTAATTGAAATCCAATTAAATTAAAACACTCTCTTATGAATAGAGTTGTTATTTCCCTTGGAAGAATTAATCATAACAAATATGATTCATAATGATTATTTAGAATTTGAATATGAGGTGGAGGATCACTTAAGTGACATCCATAGTCTCCCGTCAAGGCGAAGGGTTTCGTCGCCAGATATTGTATGTAGGAGATGCAAGTTTCCTCATAATAATGAGGAATGACAATTAAATAGATAATAGGACTACAACCCTAGGGTCTGTATGTCTCTATAGTCTTGATATATCATCGAATGTACTTTGGAAGTAACACGTCAATGATGATCGCAATTGTCAAATAACCCTTATAAAATTCTAAGAAGATGTTCTGGCAAACATATGCGCTCTTGCATTTATTCATGAATGACATGGTTCACTGCATTATGCAGAATAGTGGCTCTATAAGAGATGATGTATTCAAAATGTTTTGAATACTTACCTGAATCTAACTCTTTAAAAGTTAAGATGTATGTAGATATGATGAATGTCATCATCCTACTATCTATACTCTGGTCATTCATGAAGCTTCATAATGTTCATGAAGCATAAATAAATGTCGATATACTCTTTTATTGAAATCTTTTTAATTCAACATAAGAGATCCTTTATCTTAAGCAATGGTTGTTTAGAGATGAAAGTAGCACAGTGGAAGCATGGGTCGAACCCAGGTTAGAAGGAAAGTCAAAGAGTTGGATGTACTTCTATGGTTTCCACACACATATGACATCCAAAGGGTCGGATAAATGCCAATACTACAATTAGTTGATGTGTTGATAGTATGACTATCAAGTCTATCTAGAATCCTTAGAGAAGGAATCAGATAGTGCATCGGAATAATCTACATATAACCATTGATATTGACGTACTTATTGGATGATATCAAAGTCTAATAATTGTATCTCATTCTTCTAATAATACTTGCAATTGGTTGCATATGTTTTAGAAGACTAGAAAATGTGATCTTAAGGTTTAATAGTCATTGATGAATCCACATTTCATCATCTTTATTCTATCATTTTGGCCTCAAAAACCCTGGCAAATGCATGTAATTACCCTTAATTCCTACATTTTAGCATCCATGCATGTGTGTATAAATAGTGCATAAAATACAGTTTTTAAAGCCAAAATTATAGAATAAAGAAAAGAAAAGAAAAAGAATAAAATATTGTAAATATTTTATGACCCGGATGCAGTCCAAAATTTGCAAGGGTTCTCGTATAATGGACGCATGCGAGTAAAGAAGTTAGTCCAAAAGAGATTGCAAAGGAAGTTACGGATTGGTAGTCGGAATATCGGTACTTTAACTGGAAAATTGATGGAGATAGTGGATACAATGGAAAGAAGGAAGATTCATATATTATGTCTTCAAGAGACTAAATGGGTTGGAGAGAAAGCACGGGAGATCGAGAAGACATGCTTTAAACTTTGGTATTCAGGTAAAGATAAGGGCAGAAACGGTGTTGGAGTGGTTGTTCATAAAGATTTGAAGGATTGTGTGGTTGAGGTGCAAAGATTTGGGGATCGGATTATTTTGCTAAAGTTGGTGCTTAAAGAAGAAATTCTGAATATCATCTCAGTTTATGCACTGCAAATTGGTTTAGATGAAAGGACTAAACAAGCTTTTGGGGAGGATATGGATAAGATTTTACAAGGAATCCCACAAAGAGAGATGGTTTGCATAGGTGGAGATCTTAATGGACATGTGGGAAAAGATTTTTCAGGGTATGAAAGTGTGCATGGAGGACATGGTTTTGGGGATAGAAATGAAGAGGGAAAAGTCATTCTGGATTTTGTAACTGCATATGATCTTTGCATAGCAAACACTCTTTTCAAGAAGAGGGAGGAGCATTTAATTACTTATAAGAGTGGCTCAACTAGAACACAGATAGATTACTTTGCGTTGAGGAGAAGAGATCGATTGTGTTGCAAAGATTGCAAAGTAATCCCTGGAGAGAGTTTGACAACCCAACATCGCTTGTTAGTCTTGGATTTACAAATAAAAGGGCTGGTAAAGAAAAGGAAGGTTCCTAAGATCACTAGAACTAGGTGGTGGAATCTTCCGCTGAAGCAATCAAGATTCAGGGAGAAGGTTTTAGAAGACTTATCTTGGGATTGTAGCGGTAATGCAAACGAGGTGTGGGAGGCAGTAGCATCTTGTATCCGAAAGGTAGCCAAAGAGATGCTAGGCGAGTCAAAAGGAGGAGCTCCGGGTCAAAAGGAGGCTTGGTGGTGGAGTGAAGGGGTGCAACAGAAGCTAAAAATTAAAAGAGCTTGCTTTAAAGCTATGTCTAAGGATAGAACAGAGGAAACTGTCACAGACTATAAAATAGCGAAGAAGGAAGCAAAGAAGGCTGTGAGCGAAGCTAAGTCAAAAGCTTATGAGGTTTTGTATAAAAATCTCAACTCTAAGGAGGGCCAGAAGGATATATTCAGGTTGGCCAAAGCAAGAGAAAGAAAGACCAAAGACCTTTCTCAAGTGAGATGTATTAAGGACGAGGAAGGTCACGTGCTTGTTACTCAGAAGGATATAGAGACTAGATGGGAGCAGTACTTCCATAAACTTTTCATTGGAGAAGGAAATAGAGAGATCACTTTGGGTGATCTAGCTAGTAGTGAAAGTTACTTGAATCGTGCATGTTATAGACGGATACAAAGAAAAGAAGTAGAGGAGGCTTTGAAGGTTATGAGACCTGGGAAAGGTGTTGGACCGGATGACATCCCTATAGAAGTATGGAAAGTTTTAGGTGAGCGTGGTTTGACTTGGCTTACGAATCTATTCAATGTTATTTGGCGAAGCAAGAAAATGCCTGAAGATTGGAGGAGGAGTATCGTGGTGCCTCTTTATAAGAACAAAGGAGACATTCAAAATTGTTCAAATTACAGAGGTATCAAGTTGATGAGTCACACTATGAAAATTTGGGAACGTGTGATCGAAAGAAGGTTGAGGCAAGTTTCCCAAGTAAAAGAAAACCAATTCGGATTCATGCCAGGTCGCTCAACTATTGAAGCCATCCATTTGCTGAGGAGAACAATGGAGATTTATAGAGCTAAAAGGAAGAATCTCCATATGATCTTTATTGATTTAGAGAAGGCTTATGATTCAGTCCCACGAGAGATACTTTGGAGAGTTTTGGAGAAGAGACAAGTACCTGTCCTATACATTAATCTCATAAAAGATATGTATGATAGGGCTTTATCTTGTGTAAGGACCCCGACGGGGAAGACTGATTATTTTGATATCAACATTGGTTTACATCAAGGTTCAGCTTTGAGTCCATTTCTTTTTACTTTGATTATGGACGTGTTGACAAGCCTCATTCAAGATGAGTTACCTTGGTGTATGTTATTTGCTGATGATATTGTGTTGATTGACGAGACTAGAGATTGAGTAAATGAGAAGCTTGAGGTTTGGAGACATGCATTGGAGACTAAAGGTTTTCGTATAAGTAGGGCTAAGACGGAATATATGGAATGTACCTTTGATGGAAGCAATGGTGAAGGAATCGAGGTAAAGATTGGTGACGATAACATTCAGAAGAGACGTTCTTTTAGATATCTGGGATCTATTTTGAAACATGATGGGGAAATTGATGGAGATGTTACTAATAGAATAAATGCAGGCTGGCTAAAGTGGAGAGGAGCCTCCGCTGTTCTCTGTGATAAGAAAATTCCTTTAAAAATTAAAGGAAAGTTTAACAAAGCAGCCGTGAGACCTGCTATGCTTTATGCTTCTGAATGTTGGCCTGTGAACCATAGACATGTGCAGAGAATGGCTGTAGCAGAAATGAAAATGCTTAGATGGATGTGTGGACATACACGTAAAGATCGGATTCGGAATGATGCAATCATAAAGAAATTTGGTGTAGCTCCGATCGAGGATAAGATGCGAGAAAACCACTTAAGATGGTTTGGTCATTTGCAAAGAAGGTCAACTGATGCACCGGTTAGGAGATGCGAGTGTTGGGATGTTGAGCCGGCTAAGAGAGGGCGAGGACGGCCCAAGAAGTGTTTGAAAGAGACTATACGAAGGGATCTTAGTTATTTGGATATAAGTTCGAGATTGACCCAAGATAGATCTGAATGGAGGCGAAGAATCCATGTAGCCGACCCTACTTAATTGTGGGAAAAGGCTTTGTTGTTGTTGTTGTTGAAATATTTTATGACCTGAAACTCCGAGACCTAGGCTTCTCGATGAATAGGTCGACAAGGAATAAAGTAGAGGGAGATAAGGGCCACAATACCAATAAAATTCCCTTTTAATTTTTCATTTTTATTCATTTTGGGACCTATTTTTGGTTTCACCTTTTATACCTCAAATCAAGAAACTTTGTACATGAAAGTTGTAGATAATTAAATAAAGAAAAATACAAAATTAATTTCACTCAAAAACATGGTACAGATAAAAAGATATTATCTGAATAAAAATCCAAAATACCAACTTCCCAGATCTATATCTCTCATATAAAAACTCGAAATCTAGAAAAATCATCATTAATTGTATAAAATTTTAAATAAGCTATTTAATGAAGGTGGTCTCGCATTTTGCGGAGCTACGGTTTGAAAGTTGAGTTTTGGACCCCTATTGTATACTTGTACACCTTAAAATATTCAATTTATTTATTATTCATTATTTTTATAATTTTTAAATTTTATATTTTTAAAAAAATATTATTTATAATATATATGTGCTTTAAAATCAGAATAAAAACCTAAAGGAAATTCAAAAATAAAATACATATATAAAATACATAGGTATAATACCCGTACATATACCTATAGAATTACTATTTATATTGTATTAAACGTACAAAATACATCAGAAAAATCAAATAAAAATATATTTAAGTATATAAGTATATTTTATAAATTTATAAAATAATAACAAAATAAATAAAATTAAATATATATAATAAAAATAAAATATTAAAATATATAGAAGAATACACCTATATAGGACATAAAAGGTAACTTGTAATAATATACCTCATAAAAATAAAGAAAAACCACCGTAAAATTCTTTAAAAAATAAGAAACATTTTTTATTTTATATCCTAAAATAAATAAAATCATTTACTATTTTATTTTGAATTTACAAATAGTTTTTGCTCGGAACACGTGGACGAACCAAGCGCGGTCAAGTGTTGACCTCGGTCAACTCCCTGACCGAGGCCTGTCAGGCCTGGCATTCGTGATTTCTGCCCCATTTTCAAGAAATTTTAGCGCCTAAATCTTCCATGTTTTGGCTTCGACCTCTTCTTGGGAATTCTTCCCCGATCACCACTAAGCCACGCCATGCATCTGGATCACGCCATATCTTCATCATGCACGCGTGCTCTTGCTCCCAAAATCATGCCACCACCTTGTACATAACAGACCCACCACCTTCAAGCTCGAGTTTGAATTCCTTCGGACCGAAATTTGCCCCTCCTTTCGAGTGCCCGCGAGAGCTAGAGTGACAGGCTACCTCCAGGGCCCGTTGGTGAGTCACGACGTGGACCAGGGCGGTCTCCATAACCTCCGACATACCTCACCGTCGAGGTTTCCTCCTCTGGCTTCCGGCCATCGAGGTACCCCATCTCTCTTCTTCATTTCCCTCTATTCTTAGTCCTTGTAGTTGTAGGAGTAGATTAGCACCCTTAGATTCCACCGTTGATCATTATCTCACCGTCCATCAGTCCATCGCCAGAGCGCGCCTTCGACTGAATTTCCTCCGCCGACCATAGCCCATCTCTGACATCCATTCTGCCTCCGTGGGGTCCGGGCAGTTTGCCCTGGACCCTCTCATCCATTTTTGCAGGTGCTGGGAGCATAACATTGCCTGGGGACTCGGATTCGTACTCCGTCGAAGATACCGGAACCTCCAAGCTCCGTCGCCTTCGCGAAAGCACCACATTGCCTCTCCGGTGATTTTGAGGGACCCAGCAGAGTCTCCCCGACCTTTTTGTAGAGGCACAGACCACCGGAGTCATGCCATCTTATCGGAGGAACTTTGCCTATGGGAAGTTCTTCCCCGTTCTTCCTCCGGGTGCCTCCACCGTCCGATCAGAGGCCCGCTCCAGTTCGATCCGCTGCCGTTCGATCTTGGTCCGCATCGACCATCGATTTCCTTGCCAGATCTGATCGCAGCCGTCACCCGCGAACCGTCATCGACCGTCCCTGAAGCACTACGTGGATAAGTGAAGGACGCCAGCTGTTGGATCGCTAGGCCGTGGGTATTTTGCACTATACACCCCGGCCATTTTTTTTATTTTTAGTCCTAAAACTTTCAGGCGTAGTTTAATTATTTTTGTAATATTTGCCTTTAGGCCCCCGTACTTTTAATATTTACATTTAGGTCATGTCTACGTCACCTCACGTGACTCACGCATGTGGGGTGGTGGGTATTTTGCAGAGGACCACCCTGGGGTTTGTTTATTACAGTTCTGTCCAGAAAATTTTATTTAAGTTGTAATATTTTGGTAAAAATTGCATGTTAACACCTGGAACTTTGTAAAATTGCAAAAATACCCCTGCTAGGTCACGTGCCCCATGCACGTGAGTTTGGACATTTTGCAGAGACCCCCTCCGGGTTTGGATATTTATATTTAGTTTAGAAAATTGTGTTTAACATTATATAGTTTTGGAAAAATTGCAAGTAGACCCTTGGACTTCTATGTATTTATGTTTTTGCCCTTGCTAGTACAATATTTTTGCTTGAATGTTTGCATTTATTTCTTGTACCTATAAAATCCCAAAAATTACTAAAAATATATCATAAGTTCATGTTGATTGTAGTTTAACGCCATATTTTTAATTTGCATTTTAATTGCATTTTAATATTTATAAAAAATAAAAAACAAGCATTTTTATTACTGTTTGCATTAGAAAATGCCAAAAAAATATTAAAACCCCTTGAAAAATTCCCCAAAAAATATATGTTGTGTATTTTAGTGTGTTTTAACTTCTTTCTAAAAATCATTAAAAATTTCAAAAGAAAAGCCATAAAAATTATAAAACCCCAATAATCTTCATAAAAATATTAAAAATCCTAGAAAAATCCTAAAAATATCATCTTTTCTCAGAATTTTCCTTATTTTATTATCTTTTATTTAAAATTAATTTGGAATATTTTCTTACTATTTGATATTTTATTTCTCCATTTAAGTTTCAACTCTTTATTTATTCCCTATTTTCAGTATTTTTGACTATAAAAATACCAAAAATTAGGAAAAATATAGAAGAATCCCAAAAACATTAGAAAAAAATATAAAAAAGCCCAAAAAGATTTTATATCCTAAATTTTGTTTATTTTTACCTATTTTCTCTATATATTGTATCCCTTTCTCCTTTATTGTATATATACTTCATTATTGAAAAAGGAAATATTAAAATATATAAAATATATAAAATATAAAAAGAAAATAGAAAATAAGAAAATAAAAATCAAAATATAAAATTATAAATTAAAAGAAACAAAAAATATATAAAATTAAAAACACACCAAAAAAATAGCACTTGAAGGAATTTGATCACTTTCATATTTTTCTTTGAGCACTATTGCCTTGTCTATCTTGCTTGCTCGCTTGAGTTCGACACTCTACACATACTTGCATGATCGACCGAAAAATCAACGAGCGACTAAGGGAGATATATAACTAAGGTCGTTACAACCTCAATCACTCGTAAATCAATCAATCAAGAAAATATAAGAACCACCAAACACGGTATAAAATAATCAAAATCAGATAGCGGTCCTCGCTAATTTTATTAACTTGGTATAGCGACCAAGGTCGCACTCAGGGAGCGCGAGTTGGCCTTACGACATATGAAGTAGTAAAAGTCGATAAAAATAAAGAGAAAATATTTTTTGGTGGATTTTTAATTCTTTTTATTTTTTTGGATTTTTAATTATAAGGAAAATGAGAAAACAAGCAACAACAACAATTTATTTAAGCATCAAAAATATTCCAAAAATTAAAATTGTTTTTTTTATGTTTTTAAGTGTCTTTGGTGAATTTTTCAGAATTTTTCAGTTTTTAGTTAATTTTATAAAAATCAAGAAAGGGGAAAAACAATGCTCAATGTGCAGCCAGACTTCAAAGATCAATTAAAAATATATAATTGATCTATAAAAATCTGGAGACAATTAAAAATTATAAACAAAAACCAAGCTACAGAAAAAGGGTTTGTATTTTTTGAATTTTATAGAATTTTTTAGTATTTTTATAAGATTTTTAGGGTTTTTCAATTTTTGTGGGTTTTATAATCTAAATAAGCTAAAAAATGGATAGAAGCTTAAGAACAGTAAAACAAACAATCACCAATTTTTTTAGAATTTTTAGACAAACGTTTATATTTTTCTTTGGAGGTGACGAGCATATGTAATCAATGTTGGTATCGGCGGGGTCCCGATTAAGCCATCCATGTGTCACCATCTCGAAGGTCAAGAGGAGATCTAGAATGGAAGAATGATACGAAGGTCAAACAAGAAGTAAAGGGAGTGTAAAACAATATAAGGCTCTTAATGAGTAAGGGGTCACATAGGGAATCAAAGAGAAGAAAGTGAGAAAAAGGCTCACACTGTGCAGGACTGATCTTTGAATCTTAATTCTAATTCAAACAAATACAAAATAAGAATAGGTTTACCCACTCAACACATTTGAAGCCGTAAAAGTTTGTCTATTTTTATCTTTTCAATTTTATTATTATTTTCAGGTAGTCTTATAACGAGTCCTTAAGTGCTCTAACCCTATAGGAACGTGTGTACTGCCCGGAAAGTGCCTTGTACTTGTTCCACCTCCTTTGTAAAATGTGATCTACGTGCTTAAAAGTCCTTGATATCGTGTCAGGATGGCTACTCAGCTAAAGAAATAGAAAGGAAGACAATAGGCAAAACCAATACTTCGGACCTCGCTCACAATGGAATCACCCGTGAGCGTGCACAGACCTACTCAGATGCAAACCGATGAGACAGACACACCCGTGAGGGCGTGGCCTAAGCTCAGTACTTCAAACCAAGTCAGATGCTCCACACAAGGCGGGAACATCGTGCTCGACAAGGCCCTACTCAATCACATACGGTAGAAGCGCCAATACTTCGTCATCCCATGTGATAATCAAGGAACCACAGATCAGTATTTGGGTTCTTATCCTTAGCGGGTCGCGCCTCACTCTATCTGGAGTGTACTTGAAAACAATGTGGGCTTTATGAAACCCCAAACAACCAATGGTTCATTAAAAATTTTAATTAAGGTCAAATTTATTTAGCAGTCCCTTTTAAATTTTTGGGTTTTCAATTTTTTGAGTATTTTCAAAGCCGTGTAATGATTTTTTATTTTTTCTTTATGTCCTAAGTGATATAAACACATGGTAGAAAAGACTAATAAGCCATGCAAGTCGTCACAAAGATGGAAATATCGCCTTAGTGACTAATAGAATTACTTATAGTGCTTCCCAGCTCTCTCCATGTTGGATGAAACACAGAATTGTAATAATTACACTATATGACGATATGCAAAATTGAGAAAGCATCCTAAACACTTACTCATAAATGAGATCCAAAAGTCCAGTCTCTGAAGTGCATCAGTGTCCGCCACAGCGGATCCTGCAAGCGTTGTATAACACTTCTCTCGATGCTCAATCTCAAGTTCAAATAATCGACAACTATTTTTGATTAAGTCAAATGCGTATCACTATAGGTGCATTCAATGTTGTTAGGGCTTTGGACCTAGCTATCGAGTCAAGCAACCTATTATCTTAGGGCTCACTCACAGAAAACAAATAAAAACAAAGGCAGAAAGTGCAAATCACAAGAAACAAATAAAACAAAGGCGATGAAATACGAAAAATCTAGTACGAGGCCCCCAGGTAAATAGACACCCGAGAACTAGACCTCGTTTGGTGGAGATAGTAGTGTCCAAATTAAATACAAATAATTTACAAAAAATTAATTCTCTCTCTCACTAAAAAATGGAAAATGCTATGCTAAAGGTTATTCTTCTCCTCCTTCCATGCTCTTCTCTCCTGCTCTCTCATGGTCAGCTCACAAAGAGAAGGCTGACCTCTACTCACCTCAGGTGCACCCACCTCCTAAAAGATAGCCCTCCTCAAGCAGTCCCTCACAAGAAAGATTAATAATAAAATTTATTCGAACAATCAAATAATTATCAAATAATAAATAACAGAAAAATGTAAAAATAATAAACATCTATATATGAAAAAAATGTGCTACAATCTGTTTCTCCCCGGCAATGGTGCCATTTGAAATAATGATTTCCTAGAGGGTCGTAAGGTTTCACAAGGAGAAATGTAGTCGATGTTTTGACCGCTCAAGAAAACTCCTAAATTCAACAAGTAACTCACAATTCAATATCAAGCAATGAAAAATAAATATGTGGAGTTAAAATTTATTTTAAACCCTACAAAAATGGTCGTATAGTGACAAGCAGAGTAGGGTGTCGAACACAAGGAACACACGATGTAGCGCTTTTAAAATATTTCTAAATAAATAATATATGTATATGTGTATATATAGATATGCACAATATAAGACCAAATAAAATGGGTTTTAATTTTTTAAATAATTAAAATATATATTTTATTGTTTTTATTTTTATATATATGTCCTTTTTTATTTTCTTTTTATATTTCTATATTCTTTTAATTTCATTTCCTTTTAATATATATAATACAATATATATAAGTATATGTACAATAATGGATAAGATAGATATAAATAGTACTAAAAATAACCAAAAATTACAGAATTAAATGTTAGCAATGTGAGCCCGAGGCGAACTATTCCTACAATAAAAGTTGTTGATTATGTTTCACTCCCTTTCTGATATTGAATGAATGAATGCACTATAAGGTCCCTTTGTACAATAAGATTTATGTACCATGCCCAACTTGATAATCATACAGCTGTTGATTCATTAATTGAATCATAGAGGCTGATGCTTGGATGAATATCTAAGGAGTTAGATAGAGGACTCATCGAGCATCATCAAATGATTGACAAGTGATGATCTCCAGCCTAAGAAGGAGATGGCAATCCTTTCTCATTAGGCTGATATCTGATCAACCTCTTGATGCAGGTCATCTGCATGGGAATAGTGATTCGGAGGTATCAGATTAGTGGAGTCAATGAGTTGACTTAATGAGATCGAGATAACCAAAGACCTATGATGAATACTGTCACATCACAGGAAAACATCATCTAACCAGAGACATATGTATTGCTATATGTCTAAGTGTGTACATTTGGTAGACCAATAGGTTGATGACCTAACCAAGGTCTATATACCGGCGAGCTGGTGTGCATGTAAGGGCATATGAGTAATATGATCTCTCAAAGGGATCATACAGGTTCACTTGTGAACCGGGAGACATGATCTCACTCATGAGGTATTGGGATTAACCACATTCCATGCATGGTCGTCATGCTTTAGAAGCATGTCATGAATTTGAAGGTAAGATATATGCTTTGTGAAAGCATATGATCTGTACCATATCCCAAGGACCAAGATTGAGAAACTTAGTGATCAGACCATGAAGATGACAACACAAAAGTGATTTATATCTTCATAATGATCATGAGTCTTCCAGTATGCAGGATGTACATGTATTGGGAATACCTGAGGGTGATTTGATCATAAACGATTGTATAACCATGATGCTTCCATTCTGAGGGAGTGATGACACAGGTTTGGATTTTAGTGACTCCTCTCATTAGAGAAGTGACCTAATCTTAGTCCATGTACTGGACATTGATCTGAATGAGATTCAGATGCAATGAGAAGATTAGGTTTACGATCTTGATTTAATCAAGCATCTATGAGAGGTCCATGGGATCTGGATTTGAGATGTGATCTCAATATCCAAGTCACTATACGTGGAACAATACAATCGCCATGTCCTTATCTCCAAGTATCTGAGGAGAGGCAGCATTGTTCTTGAATGGTTCGAGAATAATTCCATAAGATCTAAGCATTGAGAAGTTAATAATTAAATGTGATTTAATTATGATGATGTATGAGGAATTATCCAATATAATTAAACATAATTTAATTATTATGGATAAGAATAATGTGGATACTAATAACCAATTATTCATAATATATTATAAATGTGATTTATAATGTATTAGAGAGAGCTAATTATAATTTATATTTGTAGATTAATTATTAATGTCTATTGGATACACATAGTCTAATTAATTGAAAATGTTAATTATACATTGTTTTGGGTTGTGAATGTGATTCACAATTTTCCAATGTCAAGATTGTAATATTCCCAAAATTAATTGAGAATTTTTTTTGGTGAATAAAATTCCAACAAAAGTTGTTGGATAAATAATAGAGAGAAAATCAAGGAGATATGCAATCTCATGGAAATCCATGAGATTGCCCTCCGCATATGGAAAGGAGGTGGCGGCACCCAATTCCCTTGTGGGATTGGTGGCCGTCCACCCTCTTTTATGGGGATGGATGATCTCCTTTGTATTTCACTCCTTATTTGATTGATTTAATTTTGGTATTAATATATATTTGATTTATCAAATATATTTAATCTAAATTAAATTACAAGTTGTTGGCTTTTACCAACAACATTCTTGACCATTGGATTGACATAAATTAATCTCATCCATTGATTTTATATGTCCCATGGATTGAGATCCATGGATCCCAAAACCCAATAAATAGAGAGGCATACCTTGCTCTCTACTACATGCTATTATAGAACACATCTCTCTCACTTTCTCCTCAAACGCCAGCCCTCTCTCTCCCTCTTCTTGGTGGCCGTCCACAATACCCTAGAGGAGAGACTCGTCGATACCCACGCCACCGCGTTGCCGCTTCGACGCTCTGTGGTTCTCCGTCTACTTGGAGTGCTTCACTCACGAAGGAGATGTTCGATCTCGTGCGACGAGATCAGGAGCAACTGTGCTTGGATCAACTTGTTGGATTGCGAGGACAACACGACTCATCCCTGCGCTCGCAAGTCATTACTCGGACGATCGAACTTGAGACAGGAGGTCTCTTTTCTTAGAGACTCGATTAACCACGCTTCAAGAGGTATTACATTATACTTGTTGTTTTTATAGATGAAACAATCCGAGAATCGTTCTTGGATCATGTGGTTTCATCGCATGAAAATAATTTTAAATTCCGCTGCACCGAACAACTAGTACGACTAGTCGTTCTTTGTCGTATCCGATACGACGCTCATGCTTCCGTGATGCGCTTGAGAATTTCTCCATATCCTTCAAGTGGTATCAGAGCCTTAGGTCAATGGTTTCGAATATGATTCACAAACCGAGGATGACTTGGGTTTTGTAAAGGTCACAAAAGTTTTTATCGCATTTGATTTCGCAGATCTGTTTAGTAAATAAATTAGGCACTGTTTAATTTGTTTAAACGCGAATTTAACACTTGGATTTTGTTCCTCAATAAATAAGGAAACCATAGGATCTGAGTTTGCGTAAAACGGATTTCGTATGCTTGAGATATGTTTGTTTTTATGAACATGTATGCACTGTTGCGGGAACTGTAGATCTGAACGTGATTAAAAAGTTAATTACTGTTTAGACTTGCCTCTAAATGCGTGAAACATCACTTGGGTTCTTTCCTAAATCAAGTTAGCAATCTATGAAAATTGATTTTGTCTAATTTGGATTTAATATGATTGAGATATGCTAATTTTAGTAAGTCGGGGTCACTGCTGAAATTACAGTCCTAATCAAGAACCATGTGATTGTCAATTAATGAAATTAATTATTAATTTCAAGAAATAATTATGGAAAATATTTGAGAAATATTGGAAGATGATTATTTCCGTAATTGACTTGGCCTCAACCAATAACTGATTAGATTTGATCTATATCATAATTGGAAACACAATCATCAAACTCCTTGCTTGAATAGGATTGGGAATTTGTCTAGCAAATTTCCTAAAAAATTGTTTTGATTACTATATGGTATAATTTCGGTTGAAGAACCTATGATCATCTCAAGTACAAATTGATCTATTTGGCATTATCCTTTCCCGAGGCGGATATGGTGACTAGACGGAGATCGCTGAGGTAGCGGGTTGCAACGTATGTGGTCCATCCCACTCTCGCCTACACCGGCCATGACAGCGGGTAGGGCCGGGATAATGCCGAAGAGATCAAGATGTATTTCTAATTATTAAAATACAAATTAATACGTACTTTGAGAATAATACCATATATATTCAAGTATAAAAAATCAAGTTTGATTGATTGAATTGGATTGATAATTAATTTAATATGATTGAATTAATTATGTCCAATTTAATATGATTAGAGTTGATAATTCCCTTGAAAGAATTGATTATATGAATGTGATTCATGATAATTAATTAAATTTGAGTAAGAGGTGGAGGATCACATAAGTGACATCCATGGTCTCCCATCAAGGCGAAGGATTTCCTTCGCCAGGGATTGTATATAGGAGACGCCTGTATGAAGTGACATCTCCTATATACAAGCACATCTGGATCGGACACTTTGCTTCTTGAAAGAGTAAGGTCGTATGCGTAGTGACCCCAATATCAGATCCTCATATTATTGGGGCGATATTGGATTGCGCATAGTGAGTTCTATTCCTGTTGACGGTTGGTTCAATTAATGACGGGTCAACATCACCTTAGGGGTGGTGGGCCCGGGCATTAAAGACCAAATTGGGATATGCAAGTTGAACTTGCAAGGCGGAATGTGTTCCTGCTTCTCTTTATTGGAGTTGCAGTTTCTCGTATTATTGGGATGTAGCAAAGATAAAGAGGAGATCCCAGTTCTTGCTTGAGATATAGCGGTAAGTATATCTCTTACTTTGAAAGTGATTAAGGGAATGAACTTTCAAATTTGACAATGCAAGAATAATTTGATTTAAAAATCTTAATCAAATATCATAAAATTGAATATATATGAATATATGTTCTAATATAGTGCATTCTCAATTTAAGAAAATGAAGTCAATGAACCCACTGAGTAGGCTTCCGGAGGTCAACCAATTGACCGGACCGAATTACTCGAATTGGATCCGTAATTTGGAGCTTGTACTCTTGGCGGAGCGCATCAGTTATGTGCTCTCAGAAGACAAGCATGAAAACCCTAAATCTAAGGAAGAAAAAGCATTCAATGACAAGTATGATGAAGATCATGTCTTGGCTAGATGCTACATCTTGGGTTCTCTCTCCAATGTTCTTCAGAAACAACATGTGGAGATGAGTACTTGCTAAGAAATCATGTAGAATCTGAAAGATATGTTTGGTGACATTAACCGCACCCAGCGGTACAATGTTATGAAAGAACTCGATCGCTGCAAGATGCAGGAAGGGACTTCGGTCCGTGAGCATGTACTCAAAATGTTTGGGTACTTATCGGAGCTGGAGACTCTGGGGGTAACAATGGATGCAGACATGCAATCTGATTTCATTCTTCTATCGTTGCTCAAATCTTTCAATAACATTGTGGTGTCATTCCACATGAACAAGTTGGAATTGACAAATGCTAGGCTTCTTGCTACATTAAAGTCTGCAGAAGACGTGATGAAGAAAGATGGTCCCACTGGCAGTGCAATGGTTGCACAGGTCAGAGGGAAGCGCGAAGCATGGTTCTCGGAAGGGCCCAGCTCAGAAGAGAAAGAAGAAGGGACAAAGTGTTGGCTCGTCTTCCAATGCATCCATTCTAATGGCGTCGAAGAAAATCGACGTCTGTCACCACTGCAAAAAGCCGGGGCACTGGAGGCGTAATTGCCCAGATTACCTGAAGTCGGTCGACAAAGGTAAAGCCCCTGCATGTAAGAAATCTACTTTTATCATTGAAACCAGCTTTCTCGTTGGACGAGAAGGAAGTTGGGTTGTTGATTTTGGTGCTTCTGTTCATGTATGCAATTTGTTGCATTTGTTACAAGAAATTAGAAAACTAGAAGAAGGGGAGATAGTCATCCAGATGGGATCTGATGCAAGTGTTGTAGCAGTCACCATCGGGACTTGTCGGCTATCATTATCTAGTGGAAGAATCCTAGTACTTAGAGGGTGTCTTTATGTACCTGAAGTCAGAAGGAATTTAATATCTGTATCTAAGCTAGTTAGAAGAGATTATTTATTCCTGTTCTGTAATAAATTAGTCATAAATCGTTATGATAAACATATTGCAGATGGTATTTTGACTTCTGGAGGACTCTATGAATTGTGCATTGATAAATGTGTTATGAATGTCACAACCACTAATAAAAACCCTAAAAAATCCAGGGAGGATGAAAATCTTTCAAATGATATTTTGCATCAATGGCTTGGTCATTTGTCTGTTGATAAGATCAATAGATTAATTAAGGATGGACCTTTAGATTTTCTACAGGTTCAATCTTTGCCTACTTGCAAGAATTGCATTCAAGGAAAAATGACCAGGATGCCTTTCCGTAACAAGGTTACAAGATGCGAAGGTATCATTGACCTAATACATATTGATGTATGTGGTCCCTTCAGTACTGCGACTCGAAATGGATATCGATATTATTTGACGATTATTGATGACCATTCGTGATACAAGTTTATCTCCCTATTACGTCATAAATCTGAAACCTTTGAAATGTTCAAAGAATTTAAGGTTTTGGTTGAGAACCAAACCATAGGAAGATTAAACGAATTCGATCTTATCGGCGTGGCGAGTACCTCTCAGATGAATTTAAGGAATACCTTAAAGAGAATGGAATTATTTCCAATCTCACTCCTCCTGGAACTCCACAACTTAATGGTGTTGCTGAAAGACGCAACAGAACCATCATGGATATGGTTCGTTCAATGATGAGCAAAGCACATTTACCACTTAGTTTCTGGGATATGTAGTAGAGACTGCAATATATATCTTGAATAAGATTCCTAGCAAATCTGTACCTAAGACTCCTCATGAGCTCTGGTATGGAACCAAGCCTAGTGTTAATCACTTGAGGGTTTGGGGTTGCTTGGTCCATGCAAAGAATGTGGATGCAAGTAAGCTAGAATCTCGCTCTCGTGAGTGTTAATTCATTGGGTATGTTAGAGATGGTATTGGATACCAACTCTATGGCCCTGAGACTCAAAAGGTTTTTGTTTCTAGAGATGTGAAAATTCTAGAGAATGGTTTCCTTAAGGGTCAAGATAAATATGAAGTAAAGGAATTCATTGAATCTCCTGAGGATTCTGAGCTTCCTGAACCAGAAACTGAAGAAGTAAATAAAGATGAAACACCCATACCTCTTCAAAGGAGTTCGAGGGTGGTTGCACCACCTGAAAGGTATGGATTCCATGTGTCAAGTGAAACTGACGATGATCCTACTTCATTTGATGAAGCATTCGCGGATCATGACATGGATAGATGGATGCTATCAATGAAGTCTGAAATTGACTCCATGCATAAGAATGGTGTATGGACCCTAGAGGATCCACCTAAAGGGGTAAAACCCATTGGGTGAAAATGGATCTTCAAGAGAAAGAGCGGACCAGATGGGAAAGTAGAGACTTTCAAGGCACGGCTCCTAGCCAAGGGCTACACACAGAGAGAAGGCATCGACTACGATGAGACATTCTCTCTTGTGGCTATGCTTAAATCCATCAGGGCATTGCTAGCTAAAGCTGCATATCTTGACTACGACATCTGGCAGATGGACGTCAAGATAGATACCTCAAGGAGGATATCTACATGGAGCAGCCCCAGAGCTTCATGACTGAGGATGGCAAAGTATGCAAGCTGAAGAAATCCATCTATGGGCTCAAGCAAGCTTCTCGTAGCTGGAACATCAGATTTGACGAAACCATAAAGAGTTATGATTTTGTACAGAATCTTGATGAATCGTGTGTGTACAAGAAGCTTAGTGGGAGCGCCATTGTATTCATCGTGTTTTATGTAGATGACATTCTTATCATTGGGAATGATACAAGGATGATGACCAGTGTGAAGATTTGGCTGTCCCATACCTTTGAGATGAAAGATCTTGGAGAAGCCTCTTACATCTTGGGTCTAAAGTTGTTCAGAAAATGAGAGAAGAGGATATTGGGATTGTCACAACATGGATACATTAAGAAGATTCTTGAACGATTCCGTATGGATAGTTCCAAGAAAGGATTCCTACCCTTAAGACATGGTATCCACCTGTCTAAAGGAATGACTCCTCGAACTGTTGAGGAAAAGAAGGCCATGGCTGGATGTCCTTATACATCAGCAGTAGGAAGCTTAATGTATGCCGTGATGTGTACTAGGCCAGATATCTGCCATGTAGTGGGAGTGGTAAGTCGTTACCAATCCTGCTATGGAGAACAACACTGGAATGCAGTAAAGAACATATTTAAATATCTAAGACATACACAAGATTACATCGTGGTCTATGGAGATGGTGATCTCCAAGTCTTGGGATATACATATTCTGACTTCCAATTGAATATTGATGATCGAAAGTTGACATCAGGGATTGTGTTCCTGTTGAATGGTGGTGCTGTGAGCTGGAGAAGCAAGAAGTAGGACACTACAGTAGATTCAACAACAGAAGCCGAATACATTGCCGCATCAAGTGCTGCAAAAGAGGCGGTGTGGTTGCGCAAGTTCCTGTTGGAGCTTGGCGTAGTTACCTCTGAACTCCCATCCCGCTACTCTGTGATAACACGAAAACCATTGCCGAGGCGAAGGAACCCAGATGGCATCAGAAGAGTAAGCACGTAGAAAGGAAATACCACATCATTTGGGAGATTCAAAAGCGTGGTGACATCATCATCACCAAGGTGGCCTCTACCGACAACAAGGCTGATCCTCTTATCAAACCTCTCACACGGAAGGTTTTCGACCAACATGTAATGAGTATGGATTTAAGGATTGTTCCTGAATGGTTCTGAGGGCTAGTGGGAGATTGTTAGCAATGTGAGCCCGAGGCGAACTATTCCTACAATAAAGGTTATTGTAATAAATGATTTATCAATAAAAGTTATTGATTATGTTTCACTCCCTTTCTGATATTGAATGAATGAATGCACTATAAGGTCCCTCTGTATAATAAGGGTTATGTACCATGGCCAACTTGATAATCACACAGCTGTTTATTCATTAATTGAATCATAGAGGCTGATGCTTGGATGAATATCTAAGGAATTAGATAGAGGACTCATCGAACATCATCAAATGATTGACAAGTGATGATCTCCAACCTAAGAAGGAGATGGCAATCCTTTCTCATTAGGCTGATATCCGATCGACCTCTTGATGCAGGTCCTCTACATGGAAATAGTGATTCGGAGGTATCAGATTAGTTGAGTCAATGAGTTGACTTAATGAGATCGAGATAACCAAAGACCTATGATGAATACTATCACATCATAGGCAAACATCCTTTGACTTGAGACAGATGTATTGCTATATGTCTAAGTGTGTACATTTGGCAGACCAATAGGTTTATGACCTAACCAAGGTCTATATACCGGTGAGCTGGTGTGCATGTAAGGGCATATGAGTAATATGATCTCTCAAAGGGATCATACAGGTTCACTTGTGAACCGGGAGACATGAGCTCACTCCTGAGGTATTGGGACTAACCAAATTCCATGCATGGTCGTCATGCTTTAGAAGCATGACATGAATTTGAAGGTAAGATATATGCTTTGTGAAAGCATATGATCTGTACCATATCCCAAGGACCAAGATTGAGAAACTTAGTGATTAGACCATGAAGATGACAATACAAAGGTAATCTATATCTACATGATGATCACGAGTCTTCCATATGCAGGATGTACAGGTATTGGGAATACCTGAGGGTGATTTGATCATAAACGATTGTATAACCATGACGTTTCCATTCCGAGGGAGTGATGACACAGGTCTGGATTTTAGTGACTCCTCTCATTAGAGAAGTGACCTAATCTTAGTCCACATAGTGGACATTGATCTGAATGAGATTCAGATGCAATGAGAAGATGAGGTTTACGGTCTTGATTTAATCAAGCATCTTTGAGAGGTCCATGGGATATGGATATGAGATGTGATCTCAATATCCAAGTCACTATACGTGGAACAATACAATCGCCCTGTCCTTATCTCCAAGTATCTGAGGAGAGACAACATTGTTCTTGATTGGTTCAAAAATAATTCCATAAGATCTAAGCATTAAGAAGTTGATAATTAAATGTGATTTAATTATCATGATGTATAAGGAATTATCCAATATAATTAAATGTGATTTAATTATTATGGATAAGAATAATGTGGATAGTAATATCCAATTATTCATAATATATTATAACTATGATTTATAATGTATTAGAGAGAGCTAATTATAATTTATATTTGTAGATTAATTAATAATGTGTATTGGATACACATTGTTTAATTAATTGAAAATGTAAATTATATATTGTTTTGGGTTGTGAATGTGATTCACAATTTTCCAATGTCAAGATTGCAATATTCCCAAAATTAATTGAGAATTATTTTTGGTGAATAAACAAGTTCTTTTCATATTTACTGATTAATAAATCAGGTAGAAATATTTTTTGCAAAATGTTTAAAAAATGGTTTAAAATATTTTTGAAAAAACTTTTAAAAACTATTTGGAAAATATTTTGTTAAATGTTTTCAACCTTTGTAAAAATATTCTATTTGAAAAATTTCTTTTCTTTGGGTGAAATAAAAATGTTTGAATAATTATTTACAAATAGTTTGGAAAATGGTTTACTTAAATCCATGTTTAAAAGAACCGAACGAATTTGAGATAAATTCCTAAAAAATGTTCTTAAAAGAACACTATTTAGGAATTTATCCGAACGGTTTCAAGACAAATTCATAAATAGTGTTCTTTAAAGAACTTTAAGAACACTATTTAAGAATTTATCTCTCATGCGCTGGTTGTCGGCTACCTAATGTGCAACCCTTTGATGGAAGCAATGGTGAAGGAATCGAGGTGAAGATTGGTGACGATAACATTCAGAAGAGAGATTCTTTTAGATATCTGGGATCTATTTTGCAACATGATTGGGGAAATTGATGGAGATATTACTAATAGAATAAATGCAAGCTAGCTAAAGTGGAGAGGAGACTCCGCTGTTCTCTGTGATAAGAAAATTCCTTTAAAAATTAAAGGAAAGTTTTACAAAGCTGCCGTGAGACCTGCTATGCTTTATGGATTTGAATGTTGGCATGTGAACCATAGACATGTGTAGAGAATGGCTGTAGCAGAAATGAAAATGCTAAGATGGATGTGTGGACATACACGTAAAGATCGGATTCGGAATGATGCAATCAGAAAGAAAGTTGGTGTAGCTCCGATTGAGGGTAAGATGTGAGAAAACCACTTAAGATGGTTTGGTCATTTGCAAAGAAGATCAGCTGATGCACAAGTTAGGAGATGTGAGTGTTGGGATGTTGAGCCGGCTAAGAGAGGGGGAGGACGACCCAAGAAGTATTGGAAAGAGACTATACGAAGGGATCTTAGTTTTATTGGATATAATCCCGAGACTGACCCAAGATAGATCTGAATGGAGGCCAAGAATCCGTGTAGCCGACCCTACTTAATTGTGGGAAAAGGATTTGTTGTTGTTGTTGTGGTTTGGAAAATGGTTGCAAAAATATTTTGAAAAGTCTACATATACTGTTTGAAAAACCAATGCAAACCTATTTTCAAATGTGTGTAAATATCTGTAAAAATTATTTGAAAACCTTACTTTGGACTATAGATTTCAAATTTGTTTTAAAATGATTTTTCCAATAAGTTCGAGGAATATATACATCACACTCAAATTCTTTATCAATTGTATATTCATATCTATAAAAGTGATCACTTATCCCTTGTAAATTCTTAAAAACCCAACCCTTGTAAATATAATATGCATCCCCATGTAGATATTTATACGTATTTTATCCAAAATCTTTTACTACCAAAAATCACAAAAACATTTGTAAAATCTTTTTGAAAAAAAATCGCATAAAAATTTCAAAACCAAAAATACTAAAAACATTTGTAAAAAAATCCATAAAAAGTTCAAAAGTTTGAAAACTGTATCACAAAAATATTTGGCATTGTATTGTATATAGCATTTGCAAAGCATTCACAGTTTTCCGAGTTGAGTTTGATAATTGAACAAGTCTAAGTAAAATCTGAAGATTGGAGCTAGGTTGGTCCTTAAATATACCTAATCACAAAATCTTAAAGGAGCTGGAATTGAGGTACTTCACGTCTAGTTGACTTAATTCTTTGAGAACCACGAGACTTGGTTCAATGGATTCTTGACAGCCTAAGTAGAGTATTTCGGAGCACACATACGACTCTTGTCGATAATGACATAACTTGGACACCTGCACCTTTCACTTGGCTCAACTCAGTTGGAGTGGTGAGTGAAGGATACAGGAAAAATTCTCAAGCGCATCACGGAAGCATGATGATCGCATCGAATGCGATCGGGAGCGAGTAGTCGCACTAGTTGCTCGATGCAGCGGAAATTAAAGTTTTCTATATGACGAAACCACATGATCCAAGAACACTTCTCGGATCATTTCGTCTAAACCACAAACTAATAATAGGATTACCTCATGAAGCGTGGTTGCGATCGAGTCTCTAAACAAAGAGACCTCATGTCTCAAGTTCGATCCGACGGAGGAGATGCTTGCGAGCACGTGGATGAGATGCGTCCTTCTCACAATCCATGTTGATGATCCAAGCCACGGATCTCCTGATCTTGACAAATGAGATACGACGTCTTCTTCACGAGCAATGCACACCGAAGTAGACAGAGAACCACGATCAAACGATCGGGCAACATAACAACGACACTGCGACGATGGAGGATGTCTCTAGGGCATCCATGGTGGACGACCACATGAGAGATAGAGAGAATGGGCGTGTAGAGAGAAAGAGATAGAGAGAGAGCATTCATTGATGTCGAGTATCTTAGAAGAGCAAGGGGTGCCTCTTCTTATATAGGGTTTTGGGAGTCCATGGATCCCAATCCATGGACAACACACAATCAACGGATGAGATTGATTGTGTCTCTTTCAATGGCTAGGATTGTTGTTGGTAAAACACAACAAGTGATTTAATTCAAATTAATTATCATTGATAAATCAATATAATTAATCTCAAATTAAATCACTTTTGACTAGAGATAGGATAATGAGAAGACCATGGTCCTCACCTAAAAAGGGGGGATGGCTACTCTACTCCTCTAGAGGAGTTGTAGCCATCCTCTCTTATTAGAGGGGACTTGTTCAATCTCATTGTTATATCATGAGATCTCATTATCTCATGATATTTCATCTAACTCTTGTCAAAAATAATTTTCACAAAAAATAATTTCAAATTACCTTTTGAAAAATATCAATTATACCATTGAAAAAGTGTGAATCTCATTCACAACCCAAAACTAAATCTAATTATATTTTCAATTAATCGTTCAATGTGAATCCCATTCACATTAACAATTAATCAACAAATATAAAACACACTATGCTCTCTCTAATATATTATAAATCACATTTATAATGTATATGATTAATATGGATAGTGTTATCCACATTATTCATATCTATGATAATTAAATCACATTTAATCATCTTGGATCTCCTTTTCTCATGTACCCAAATAACATGAATCGCATTCACATTATTCATATCTTTGATAATTAAATCATATTTAATTATCTCAGATAACTCTCCTTATAATATGAATTAAATTCATATTATCCATGATAATTAAATCACATTTAATTATCAATTTTCTTGATTTTCGGATACTCATATCAACAATGAAATTATCCATGAACTCTTTCAAGGATAATGTGCTTTCTCCGCGGATACTTGGAGATAAGGACAGGGAAATTGTATTGTTCCACGTGTAGTGACTTGGATATTGAGATCACATCTCAAATCCAGTCTCGGACCTCCCATAGATGCTTGATTAAATCAAGAACGCAAATCTAATCTTCTCATTGCATCTGAATCACATTCAGATCAATGTCCAACATTTGGACCAAGATCAGATTACTTCTCTACTGAGAGGAGTCATTAAAATCCAGACCCGTTCATCACTCCCTAGGAATGGAAGCTTCATGGTTATACAATCATTTATGATCACATCACCCTCAGGTATTCCCAATACCTGTACATCCTGCATACTGGAAGATTCAGAATAAACCCAAAGTATTAGATCCACTTTATACTGTCTACTTCAGGGTTTTATCAGTAAGTTTCTCATTTGATCATTGGGAGTTTGTATCGATCATATACTCTCCAAAAGCATATATCGTACCTAGGTCTTGATCATATACTTTCCAAAAGTTTGTATCAAACCTACAAATTCAGTCAAGCTTCCAAAGCGAGATGACCATGCAAACAAAATTTGATTCTTCCCAATATCTCATGAGTGAGCTCATGTCTTCCGATTCAGTAATGAACTTGTATGATCCCTTTGAGAGATCGTATTACTCATATGCCCTTATATGTACACCAGCGTGCCGGTGTATAGACCTTGGTTAGATCATCAACCTATTGGTCTGCCAAATGTACATACTCAGGCATATAGTAACACATCTGTCTCCAGTCAGAGGATGTGTGCCTGTATCGTGACAGCATACGATATAGGACTTTGGTTATCTCGATCTCGTTAAGTTAACTCTTTGACCTAACTAATCTGACACCTCCGAATCTCTATTCCTATGCAGAGGACCTGCATCAAGAGGTCGGTCAGATATCAGCCTATGTGAGAAAGGATTGCCATCTCCTACCTAGGCTGGAGATCATCTCTTAACAATCATTTGACAGTGCTTGATGAGTCCTCAATCTAACCCTTTAGATATTCATCCAAGCACCAGCCTCTATGATTCATAGTTGAATCAACGACTGTATGATTATTAAGATGGCCATGGTACATAACCCTAACTGTACTAAGGGACATATTATGCAAATTAGTTATTCTTCATTTCAGATCAGGGAATGATATCTGCAATAACATTTATTGCATAATGGCTCGCTGTGGGCTCGCATGTCCAACAATCTCCCACTAGCCCAAAGAGCCATTAATGGGCTAATCATTTAAACCCACACTCATGTGACAATCATAGGCTATTTAGAAAATAGGTAGGTAAGATGATCAATCACTCTGTTCCCGTGAGACTATGCCAAGTCCTTTTACGACACTTGCATATCCCCAGTAACAGTACTCGCATCTAATGCGAATGTTGCATCTTATGCAACCAATAATCAATCTTGATAAAGCAGTTATAATGTCCTTGATACTACAGCTTAATAATTATCATAACCAGTATTTCCATAATCCTTATCAGAATAGACTTATTCCTGGAGATCTCTATCTCCAAAGGTGTCCAAAGTTAAGGCCTTTTAGATCTCTATCTATAAAGTCTTAAGTTTTTGAAGATAAGACTTTGAGATTAATATCTCAAAAAATCTTGTCATTTATGAAGATTTTGTTATTACTGCAATCAAGTGTTTTATCTCCATCGTAGGATTAGTAACACTTTACTACTCCCATTGCATGGCAGATGTCTGGCTTTGTACACATCTAGCATACACTTAGCTTCTCGTAACTGATGCACAAGTGCAAGCAGTTCTAGCATTCACTTCCTCAACTCTTTGAGGTGCTATCCCTTTAGATAGGTCAGTACCATATCTTAAGGGATGGAAACCTTTCTTGGAATTTCTAAGAATGGAATATGTCCAAGGTGTACTACAAATGTGACAGTCCCAATATCCTCTTCTCTTTGCTTCTGAACAACTTCAGAACTAAAATCTAAGAGGTATCCTTGAAATCACATTTCAAGATATAGAATAGCAAGTCTACAAAACACTTGTTATCATCCTTATATCATTCCAAATGATTAGGATATTATCTACATTTAGCATAAAGAACACAATGGCACTCCCACTAAGCTTCACATGGTTCATCAAGATTCTATCTGAAATCATGACATTTATAATTTCATCAATTCTTATGTTCCAAGCACAAGAAGCTTGTTTGAGTCCATAGATGGATTTCTTTAGCTTGCACATCTTGCTTTCCTCAACCATGAAGCCCTGGGGCAACTTCATGTGAATATCTTTAAAGAGGTATTCATAGAGGAATGCAATATTGAGTTTCATCTCGCAGATGTCAAAGTCAAGTTGTGTAGCTATAGTCAGCAATATTCTGATGGGTATAAGCATGGTTACTGAAGAACAAGTCTCATCGCAAGTAATGTCTTCTATTCCGGTGTGTAGCTCATGGTTACGAGCCGCGCTTTGAAGGTCTCTACCTTCTCATCAGGTTCCCTTTCTCTTGAAGATCCATTTATACCTTATAGGTTTTATCCTTATAGGTGGATCCTCGAGGGTCCGTATACAACACTTGTATATGAAGTCTACCTTAGACTTTTATTGCTAACATCCATCTTTCCATGTCATGATCTTCAGGAGCTTCATCACATGAAGTCCGATCATTATCAGACTTAACCAACACATGGAATACATCCTCAAACTCATTTGAAGAGGTATTAATGTTTCATCTTTAATTATCCTTTTAGTTTCCTATTTCAGGACCCTCATTATCATCTCAAGATTCAATGAGTTCCTTTACTTCATTTTCATCTTGATTCTCAAGAGTCTCAACCTCTAAGCATCACATTCTCAGAGATGAGATCTTTTAAGAATCTCAAGGTCATAAAGTAGGTATTGACGAGTCGCTAAATACGTTGTTTAATTAGGTCACGTTGTAATACGTGTACTTAGCGATTCGGTCAGAACCGAGAGAAGATCTCCGTGAAGAGTGTCTCGGCTTTAATTTATATCCCGGGCAAGTCCGGGGTCGAACTCAGGGAGGCAAAGGAACAACTTGGGGGTTAATTCGCAAACTTAGGTCTAGATTTCCAATGCGTATTTTTTAGATTTTTTTAATGCAAGAAGAAATGCCAATGCAAGATACGGTTGGATTACAACACTAAGAAAACACACAACTTAGCTAAATTAATTTTAATGTTAAATTAATCCAATTTAGCCAATTCGTATTTTTCCTAGAATCCTAATCCAGTGATGAATGCAAAACATATTCTTTTAGAATTTTAGGGGTTAACATGCAACAATGACAAATGAACACTTTTTATAGGTTTTTTCACAATTTATCACACAAACAGTAAGAAAAAACTATGAAAAAATTTCTGGAATTAAAACATGATGCAAGGAAGCTACATTAATTTTTTTGGAATTTTTTGACAAGTTATAAATTTTTTATGTATTTTTTAGTGGAAACAGAGTGACAATGACTAAATAATTTTTATTAAATCACGTTATCAAATTAGTCAGAGAGAGAATTATCTCAAATAGATAATTCTATGTGCAATCTAGGAGACTTGAAATTTTGTGAAAAGGATGTATGTGGATTTAATTAAAAATCAAATACCAAAAACACTCTATAATTTATTTCAGGCACAAGACATCTCCATTTTGGACGAAATTTGGACAATAAGTTAAGCACACTTCAAGGCATCACATATAATTTTTTTGAAATTTTTAGAGCAACCGTGTGTGAGATATAAATTTAAGAGCACTGAGTGGGTAAAATATGCAAAGTTTCAGTTAATTATTTTTAATTAATTACCCATGTAACATAAAAATCCAAATAAATACTCGAAACGTACACAATTAGTTGCTCAACACAGTGGTATTTTTCATTGAATATAAAGATGCACAAATAAGGTCCAAACTTAATTACGAACACAGGAGTATCCTTGCAAATTAGAAAACAATATATACAATGCAACTTATGTACAGGGACTTGTTTGTAATATTAGAAATTATACAAGAAATCTATACAATTTTTACAATAAAAAATGAAAGGAAAAGGACCTTTCTTCTCCCCCTGGGCACGAAGAGAACCCAAAACGGGAGGGGGCGACGACGGCGAGGAGGCCCGCGGCACGCGGCGCGCGGCGGTGTCTTGGACGGCGCGGGGAGGTGCCGCTCGCTGCGGTGGAGAGCGATTGCGGTGGCGCGGCGTCAAGGGCGGCGGCAGGCTGCTGGACGGAGGAAGGAGGCGGGGTTGCGCACGGCGGCGCGGGGGCGGCGCTCCGCCGCACGCGAGGCGGAGGAGAGGCATGCGGCGCCTCCACGCGCGGTGGAGGCAGAGCGGCCCGCGCTGGGGTCGCGGCGGCAGGCGCCGTGCGGCGGTAGAGGAGAGGGGGGTGGGGCGGTAGCGGTTGCTGCTGCTCCACCCGCCTACGTTTATTTTTTTATTTTTTTTATTTTTTTTAATTTTTTAGTGCTGGAACTGTAATACAATTTTTTTTGTTTTATTTTTTTTTTATTTTTTTTAAATTTTCTTTAAATAGTAGATAATATGTACACAAAAAGGGGAACAAAATTATAGTGTGAAGATGATAGGAACTATCAAAGAGAGAATTTTTAGGTTGTAATATGATGTGCTAAAAAAATATTATTGTGGTGAACTAAGTAAATAAAATGTGAGATAAAATAAACAACAAGGAAAAGTAGAGAGATAACTGACCTGGTGTTTGCCGGATTTTCGGAGCAGCTACGCTGGACTCCTGTCGTCGCCTCGATCCGATTGGCGAAATAAAATCGAAGAGGCTACGCGAGCTCGATGGGGAACTCGTGACGCGGAGCGGAGCTCCGCGGATCTCGCCTGAAGGAGGTCGTCGCTTGAGGAAGATGATAAGCCGCTGTCACCGACACCACGTTCCAAGCTCTCTCCTTTTTCTATAAGAATAGCGGATGGGGAAAAATGAGGATGTACATATGATTATAAAGAAGAAAAGAAAGAGAAGTTAGAAAGATGGTGGAGATGAATGGAGGTTAGATTATTGGTGGAGTTGAATGGAGGTTAGATGAAGAATGTGGGGTTGAATGGGAGTTGGTGGTAGAATAGAAGACTTGGTGGTTAATGTAGAAATGGAAGTTAGTGTAGAGAATGTGGAAAAAATAAAAGGAAAATAAAATGAAATAAAGTAGGCTACTTATAATACAATAAAATAAAAGATAAGAAAAAGAGTGGAGAATTTACAAAAGAAGACTACAACATGTACATATTTTTTGTTTGCTTTTCTTTTTATATTTTTTTGTCTTTTTAATAGTATATATGTACAATAGGAAAATACAATAAAATAGTACAATCAAAATACAACACCACAATGTTTTTTTTGGATTTTTAGTAATTAAGAAAGATAAAATAAAAATGAAGAAAGAAAGAATATATACATAATATACAATGTACATCTAGGTCCCAAAAACCCAACTTTTGCAAACGAGCTACGATTTTAATGAAACCACTTCCGTTGGATAAATAATTTTCTAACTTGAACTTTAAAAGTGAGTTTGGTGAATTTGGAGTTCATACGGAGCGGGAATTTAGCTTGGAAGTTGGTCTTTACGGCTTTTTCCCATTGGGATCTAGGAGCATTTATTTGAAGTAAAATTTGTTTTGTATTTTTTGTATTTTTATAAACAATTTTATAAACAAGTTAGAGAAAGAATTAGGTAAAAAGGAATTGAAATAAAATTGTTAAAAATATATGAATTTTTGGGCTATTTACATGTATAAAACTCCTTTATTTTTGCGGCTTTTTAGTGTTAATTCATTTTGTACAATTTAATATACAATAATTAGTGTGTTTTATTTACAAGAGTTATTTTGTTAATTTATTGATTTTATGGATATTTATTTGGGATTTTACTCGGGGATTTTGCTAAGATCAAGATATTGCGATGATGAATCGTGGATTCATCACCCCCTATACTTAAACTTTGCTAGTCCTCGAGCAAATAAAGAATGAATAAGTTGGGTTAACCCCTGACTGTGCATGTGAATACAAGACTTGATCCGTTCAAGAACTCTCGGTTTTAGAGATCCTAAAATTCTAAGCTGAACCAAGCTCTAGTCAAAAGGTACCCAATTCCCCTAATCATAAGACTCTCTTTGTATACATATAAAGTAGGGATATGACTTTAAGTGTTGACCGCAGTTACAAGAGTAGAGTCACAACATCACCCAAGGTTCCAGTCCAAGAGACTCTCCTATGGACCCGATCCTCAACACTAGGGAATAAATCATTTCTTGCAATCCAATCCACCGTCTCTTTAGTTGTCAGACTTGAAAGTATAGATGGAAGGCCAGTTGATGGAGGGCATAGGATTGTGTCATTTCTTCTCTCCCTCTCATTGGAACAAGGATCCTCTCAAGTGCCTTATTACGCAACACATTTTTTGGTGTTGATCAGTGCGTCCGTCAAGAGAAGTTGGAGCCGTCTGCACTTGTTTTCCTGGGAGTACACCGGGGTGTGCCTTTTTTGAGTACCTATCGTACCTTCAACACCCAGACTTGTAGCATTTACGATGCGGAGCCCTTTTTTGGTGCAATCCCGACTCCTGGTCCTAATAGCGGTGGTCCAAGTGGACACTTTGAAATGGTTGGGAGCGCTCGCCTTTGGTGGAAGCTCTTTTGATAATTGACTTTGTGGAATGAGAACTTTTCTTTGACGTTTCATTGCTTTGTAGTATTTGTGGCTAGCTCCACTGCTTTTACCAAGAGTTGGCGCACACTGATCAACATTTTTTTATTTTATCACACCCTGGCACATAGGTAAATGTCAAGAGATAGTATAAGAACCATGTTCTCATACTGGCTAAAGATGCTGACACTCAGGTTTCATGAAGCCTTCATTGATTTTATCCCATCCTCGAGCATCATCAAATCAAGTCCAAACTCAAATCCCTCATCCCAGTTCCTCAAGTGAAATTTCAACTCATCTCATCATAACTGCAGTCGTGTACGTGAGGTGCTGATCATATTCTTTAAGGTAGAGACTAAGCATGCAATATAGCACACAAATCTTTCAAACTAGGGAAATGTGAATAATTAAGTCAAGGACCCTAATGACTAAGGCTGGTTAACTCAAAATCTCAAGACCTCATAAACCAAGTGTTCTTGATCATCACTAGTCTTGTGTGAAAGTGGATTGTGTCAGGGATTAAACCAACTTATTAGTTAGTTTTTTTTGATGAATGATTGATTTTTTTTAAGTTTTAGAAAAAGTTTTTTTTTTCAAAAAGGTTTTTTTTCACAAATAAAGGCAAAGAAGTTTTTTTTTGAAAAGATAGGTAAATAAGAAAATACTTTTTTTTTGAAAAGTTTTTTTTATAAAAAGGATTTTTTTTGAAAAGTTTTTTTAAGCAAATAAGGAAAAAGAGTTTTTTTTAGGAAAAAGTTTTTTTTGTTTGTTTTTTTGTTGTTGTTTTTTTACCCATCCCATAGTTATTATATAATATATATAAATACATGAAAGTACGAGGTATGGGTAAAGTATATATGTAATATATACACGCCCCCCTATACTTAGCTTGTGCTATGTCCTCATGGCACTAGGTGACAAAAATCCATAGCTCGTACTAAGTAGAAGTGGGTGAAAAGAAGAGAAGTGAGGGAAAAAAATGTGGATAATACACAATGGGCATCGGCCCCCCTATACTTAGGCTCTGGTCAGCCTAAGTATTGGAAAGAACACAAGAATGGGGGACCAATGAGAATGGGAAAGAATATACAAAAAGAAAATAAAAAGAAGAGAAGGAGCAAATCGGGTCACTCACCCCCCTATACTTAGGATCTAGTCATCCTAAGTATAGCCACAAAATGAAAACGATACAGAACTGGGGCGAGTGATGCGAATCATGAGGGAAGGGGGTGAATAAAGGAAGGAAGATATGTACAAGGAGGAGGAAGAATATACAAGGATCAAGAAGGTTTGTGACGGACCTTCTTGCGGGAGCGATGGGGTGGGAAGTATACACATGTGTCGCTGTCAGAATCGTCCTCCGAAGAATAATAGTGAGGTGTGGGGAACGTCCAACGGGGGTCGACACACGGCTGCTTGCTTAAGTATGGCTTCAGAACAGCCGAACTGAGCTCACTCGTATAGATCACCTCATCCGGACCTGATGAGGACTCCTCAGAAAGTTCCTTCTCTGAAACATCGAAGGTAACCTTCTTAGTCGGTTTTCTAGAACCTGAAGCATCAAGAGGAAGAGGAGATTGATACGTCTTAAGGAGTTCGAGGGAACACCTCAAGGAATCAACACCCGTCTTCTTCTTACCAGATGACCAACTAGAGGATGGAGCAACCGATTTATCAAGATTGGTCAATTTGGTCCCAGTTGTCTCCTTTGGTGTATGTCTTGGATGTGGTGTGTGTGAGGTTCTGACCAGAGGTTCATCATCAGATGAGTCACCATATGCATTGTAATACTCCTGCAGGGTCAGCACACGTCTCTGATAAGGCACAGTCTTCTCAGTTGGCTTGATATTGTTGGGTTCTTGTGTCAGATCATCGAAATGATCAAGGCAATCCACAAAGGTCATGTCTGACTCAATGATAGCTTCTGGTTGTGAGTCCTCTCTAGAAGCTGTCATGGTGGTAGTGCAAGCAGTAGGCGGTGTGTGGTTGTAGGAAGTCTCTAAACCAATGGTCGTCTGGACAGTCAGTATCTCAGGTGTAGTAGAGAGATGGGACTCAACTGTCTCTCGAATGTCATGACTGTCTGCAACTTTACGGGTTACCTTGGAATATCGTGTGTCCTCAAAGATCGGGTGAGGTCGGAGTGCTCCCAATGCAGAGAAATCGATCTCCCAAGTCTCACAATCTATAGTTGCCTTAGACAAGGCTAAGAACGGCTTCCCAAGAATGATTGGAGACTGGGTGAACTCTCCTCGGTGCTCAATGTCAATGATCGTGAAGTCTATCTCTAGTAGAGCACCTTGAAAAGTGACGATGACTGAAATGGTTCCTCTCGACCGTTTAATGGTCTGATCTGCCAACTGAATGATCTCTCTTGACTTCTTGGCAGATCCGAGTTTGAGCTTGGCAAACACGGAGGTCGGGAGGATATTAATCGGTAAGTCATCATTGATTCTTGCATGGGTGAATGTGGTATCTTTGATTTCACAATCAAATCTAGGTAACCGTTTTACTCTGCGGCTCTTGGTTTTTCTCCCTATCATCAAAGATGTGGCCATAGACACTATATGTATCTCAGTCCTTGTTCTCTTATTGCCCGACCTTGTAGGCATCAATTTACTCTTCACAAATCTTTTAAGGTCAGGAAAGTGCTCAATGACCATTATTAAGGGAAGCTCAAAAATCAACTTTCTATCCAATGCTTCCCTAACCGCAGGATCCAATTTTTTTAGATCTTTTCCTTTTTCAATTTTTATGGTATTTTTGGTAGGTGAAGGAGGACTAGGAGAATGTACAGACTCTGATTTGGAGGGAAAGTGGTTAGTAGAAGAGGGAGGTAGAAGGGACTCCAGCTGTACATGACAAGTGGTCAATCTGGTGTCTTCCATGTTTTCAAGATTCAATCCGCAAAATCCACGATCCACATTCCTACCTGGACTCTTGATCGGTCTACAGATGTCATCCTCCAATAAGTTCTCATGACACCTCATGAGAGAAGTCGGCACAATTGGAGGATACTGCTGAGAACTTGGGATCTTATACTCAACACATCTTGACTCAGGCGTGTAATGCTGGGTTGAGTATGACCCATCTGTATGGCAGATGTTGGTCGGAGCCTCATAAGGTGGAGTCAGTAGACAGGGGGTCTGTAGATCGGTCTCATGAGTCCAATCCCCTGTATATGTCGGCTCTCCGAATGGGTGATATGAAGGTTGGTCAATGTGGTCTCTATCACTCAGGTCAATCAAGTCAGGAAGATCATACGGTGCAGGCCTCTCCATTCGGTTTGTCTGGTCGACCATGTTGTACCCTAAGGTTAAGTCGGGATGTATATATGGAAATTGTTGTTCTGTCCCAACTCGAGGTGAAAGTGAGGTATGTGGGGTCAACTGATTATGCCAATCATTCATCTCAGCAGTCACTTGCTCTTTGATTTGTTCCTTGATTCCAGCAAGCGGACGAGAATATAGTGAATCAATCCAAGGTGGTTGTGGGTCAAGGGTGCAAGAATGTGGGGTAGGTGAGAAGGACGAAGAAGTGGAGAAGTCAGTCGGAGTTCTGACTTTGCGGTTGGGGTGTGGGTATGAAGAGGAATGAGAGGGTGGAGATGATCGAAATATGGTCGAAGAAGAATGACGTGGATATGATGACCAAAATTCTGACATCTTGGAAGGGAGATGGGAGAATGAAGCGGATCGAGGAAGAAAGCGTGCAAGTGCACCGAATAACACACAAAACAAACAAACACAAGAGCAAACCCTGAGTTCACCTACTCAACACAGTGATGGTCGCAAAAGTCTGACCGTTTATCTTTTCAGTTTTAATTAGGTGATAAATCAAGATATCAATCCAATTACGCAAGGCTCAAAAGTAGGTTTTGGGCACTATCCTAGGGATGCGTCCTCACCTCTCAACAATCACAATTAGCCAAGCATACAATGAGGGTTTTGCTCTCCCAAAACAAGTGTTAGTTATAATCAGTTTTTTTTGGTCAACTCTGATTAGCAGTCCCGGTTTTAAGTTTGGTTATCACTTGATTAGTCCACCAAACAAAGCACGCCTAACGATCAGTCCCGATTTCCTTTTAACCTAAGTTTCAAAAACCAAGGGAAGGGAGTCGAGAAAAGTCGATGCAAATAATGAAATCAATGATGCATGCCCAGTTCAGAAGACTTACAGTGATCCTCGCGCTCTTCATGCGGGATGCAAGGCAGAATTGAAATTTTATACTAATATGAATGCAAACGAGAAACCGTTCCTAGACAAGCAGTTCTATTAGCGAGTGATGAACAAGTTTAATTTGACTAATAGCCCAGCGGTCTAAGTGCGTCTCGTTAAATGTGATGTGTGGTCCTAAATCTTACGAGCACAAGCAATCAAGATAATCTAATAAAATGCTCTAATAGCCGCGAGTGCAAGTCCTATTCTACGTCAATAAACCACACGACCACGAGCGGGTCCAAAGTCCAGTCCGGATACAAACGCGATCTCTCAAACAAGAGCCGCTGGAAAGAGCGAATTACCTAAGTTATTACAACACAATAATTACAAAAATTTATAAGAAAAATCTCTCGAAGAAAAATTGATTTTCTTGCTCTTCAGCAGTCGGCGCGCGTCGCGTCCGTCGACCTCCGATGCACTCCAAGTCCACCAGGCCCTCGCAAGAAAAATGAGATTTATATTAGAGAGATAAACAACAAGATATATACAAAAATATAAAGAAAAATAATTGCAAACAAAAGGAATAAATACAAGGTGGCTCAGGGGTCAGACTACCCGAGTAAATGAAAAACTAAATTCAAATTTTTAAATTAGTCCCTAAGCCGTTTGCCTCTCTGACAACGGTGCCATCCAATTTAGCCAATTCGTATTTTTCCTAGAATCCTAATCCAGTGATGAATGCAAAACATATTTTTTTAGAATTTTAGGGGTTAACATGCAACAATGAAAAATGCACACTTTTTATGGGTTTTTTCACAATTTATCACACAAACAGTAAGCAAAAACTATGAAAAAATTACTGGAATTAAAACATGATGCAAGGAAGCTACAATATTTTTTTTGGAATTTTTTGACAAGTTATGAATTTTTTATGTATTTTTTAGTGGAAACAGAGTGACAATGAGTAAATAATTTTTATTAAATCCACGTTATCAAATTAGTCAGAGAGAGAATTATCTCAAATAGATAATTCTATGTGCAATCTAGGAGACTTGAAATTTTGTGAAAAGGATGTATATGGATTTAATTAAAAATCAAATACCAAAAACACTCTATAATTTATTTCAGGCACAAGACATCTCCATTTTGGATGAAATTTGGACAAAGTTAAGCACACTTCAAGGCATCACATATAATTTTTTTGAAATTTTTAGAGCAACCGTGTGTGAGATATAAATTTAAGAGCATTGAGTGGGTAAAATATGCAAAGTTTCAGTTAATTATTTTTAATTAATTACCCATGTAACATAAAAATCCAAATAAATACTCAAAACGTACACAATTAGTTGCTCAACACAGTGGTATTTTTCATTGAATATAAAGATGCACAAATGAGGTCCAAACTTAATTACGAACACAGGAGTATCCTTGCAAATTAGAAAACAATATATACAATGCAACTTATGTACAGGGACTTGTTTGTAATATTAGAAATTATACAAGAAATCTATACAATTTTTACAATAAAAAAATGAAGGGAAAAGGACCTTTCTTCTCCCCCTGGGCACGAAGAGAACCCAAAACGGGAGGGGGCGACGGCGGCGAGGAGGCCCGCGACGCGCGGCGCGCGGCGGTGTCTTGGACGGCGCGGGGAGGTGCCGCTCGCTGCGGTGGAGAGCGATTGCGGTGGCGCGGCGTGAAGGGCGGCGGCAGGCCGCTGGACGGAGGAAGGAGGCGGGGTTGCGCACGGCGGCGCTCCGCCGCACGCGAGGCGGAGGAGAGGCGTGTGGTGCCTCCGCGCGCGGTGGAGGCAGAGCGGCCCGCACTGGGGTCGCGGCGGCAGGCGCCGTGCGGCGGTGGAGGAGAGGGGGGTGGGGCGGCGGCGGTTGCTGCTGCTCCACCCGCCTGCGTTTATTTTTTTTAATTTTTTTTAATTTTTTTTAATTTTTTAGTGCTGGAACTATAATACAATTTTTTTTGTTTTAATTTGTTTTATTTTTTTTAAAATTTTCTTTAAACAATAGATAATATGTACACAAAAAGGGGAACAAAATTATAGTGTGAAGATGATAGGGACTATCAAAGGGAGAATTTTTAGGTGGTAATATGATGTGCTAAAAAAAATATTATTGTGGTGAACTAAGTAAATAAAATGTGAGATAAAATAAACAACAAGGAAAAGTAGAGAGATAACTTACCTGGTGTTCGCCGGATTTTCGGAGCAGCTACGCTGGAGTCCTGTCGTCGCCTCGATCCGATTGGCGAAATAAAATCGAAGAGGCTACGCGAGCTCGATGGGGAACTCATGACGCGGAGCGGTGCTCCGCGGATCTCGCCTGAAGGAGGTCGTCGCTTGAGGAAGATGATAAGCTGCTGTCACCGACACCACGTTCCAAGCTCTCTCCTTTTTCTATAAGAATGGCGGATGGGGAAAAATGAGGATGTACATATGATTATAAAGAAGAAAAGAAAGAGAAGTTAGAAAGATGGTGGAGATGAATGGAGGTTATATTATTGGTGGAGTTGAATGGAGGTTAGATGAAGAATGTGGGGTTGAATGGGAGTTGGTGGTAGAATAGAAGACTTGGTGGTTAATGTAGAAATGGAAGTTAGTGTAGAGAATGTGGAAAAAATAAAAGGAAAATAAAATGAAATAAAGTAGGCTACTTATAATACAATAAAATAAAAGATAAGAAAAAGAGTGGAGAATTTACAAAAGAAGACTACAACATGTACATATTTTTTTGTTTGCTTTTTTTTTATATTTTTTTGTCTTTTTAATAGTAGATATGTACAATAGGAAAATACAATAAAATAGTACAATAAAAATACAACACCACGATGATTTTTTTGGATTTTTAGTAATTAAGAAAGATAAAATAAAAAATGAAGAAAGAAAGAATATATACATAATATACAATGTACATCTAGGTCCCAAAAACCCAACTTTTGCAAACGAGCTCCGATTTTAATGAAACCACTTCCGTTGGATAGATAATTTTCTAACTTCAACTTTAAAAGTGAGTTTGGTGAATTTGGAGTTCATACGGAGCGGGAATTTAGCTTGGAAGTTGGTCTTTACGGCTTTTCCCCATTGGGATCTAGGAGCATTTATTTGAAGTAAAATTTGTTTTGTATTTTTTGTATTTTTATAAACAATTTTATAAACAAGTTAGAGAAAGAATTAGGTAAAAAGGAATTGAAATGAAATTGTTAAAAATATATGAAGTTTTGGGCTATTTACATGTATAAATCTCCTTTATTTTTGCGACTCTTTAGTGTTAATTCATTTTGTACAATTTAATATACAATAATTAGTGTGTTTTATTTACAAGACTTATTTTGTTAATTTGTTGATTTTATGGATATTTATTTGGGATTTTACTCGGGGATTTTGCTAAGATCAAGATATTGCGATGATGAATCGTGGATTCATCAGGTATCCAATACCATCCTTTATTTTCCAAGTGAAGTAGCACTCTCTAGTGCTCGATTCCAGCTTACATGCATGGAACCTTATTAGGAAATATAATGTAGTCTCTACCACATATATATACCTGGAAACTAAAAGATAATTATGCTAAGATTAATCATTGATCAAATCATGTCACACAAGATCAATTGTATCTCCGTACAACTCTCTTGAGTTTAGGTGCATTAGGAGGATTGAGATAGGAATGATATTCATATCTCTATAAGGTATTCCTTTGAATTCATCTAATAGGTATAAGCCACCTAGGTTAGATCAAATTCATTTCATCTTCCTTCAAACTTTGGTTCTAAACCAAAATTATGAAATCTTTGAACATTTCAAAGTTTTCTTTGGTGAAGAGAAGAAATCTCATATCATATATAATCACCAATAGATAACACATATCCATGATGTTTACTATGATATAGATGATTCACATACATCAATATGTATGAGATCATGAATACCTTGACATCTTACATCTTTCCCAAAAAAGGGTGTATTGGACATTTTACTATATTCACAAGTATGTAAGATTCGAAATTTTTAGACATTCTAAAGTTTCATCTCTTACTTGTCTATTGATCAAATTAACAGGCATATGTCCAAAACTTGATACTAAATCATTGTCAAATGATCTTTATCCTCCTATTGATCTTATAAGGTTTAACTTTCAGTATTAGAAATCTTAATGAACCATTCATTAACTTTCTAATTTAGTAGAGTCCACTAGATGCCAGATTACTATCTGAAATATGTCCATCATAACTCTTTATGATAGGTTTATTCCAGAATTCATGTTTATTTCCAACATTTAGAAATAAACTATGAGTATATTCCAATATCTAGGTCATAGAGACATTCTCTAAGACTAAGGCTCTCCCACTGAAATTAATAAGTCTATCATTCCAACAGAGATTGTTGCAACAATTGCATCAATATCCATGTGGATAACTATAAACCTTAAGATCAAATTTCTTCAGTCTTCTAAAACATATGCAACCTATTGCAAGTGTTGTTAGAAGATTGAGATACAATTATAGGACTTTATCTTATTCAATAATCAAATCAATATCAATGATTTATGTAGATTATTCTGGTGCTCTATCCGAGTCCTTCTCTAAGGATTCTAGACAGACTTGATAGTCATACTATCATCACACCAACTTATTACAGTATTGGCATTCGTCCAACTCTTTGGATATCATATGGAAGTCATAGAAGTACGGTCAACTCTTTGACTATCCTTCTCATCTTGGGTATGACCCATGCTTCCACTGCGCTCCCTTTATCTATAAACAACCATTGCTTAGGACTAGGGATCTCTTATGTTAAATTCAAAAGAATTCAATGTAGGAGCATTTAACATTTATACATGCTTCATTAAATTCATACAATATGAATATTAAGAAGCTTTATGAATGACTAGAGTATAGACAGTTGAATGATGACACTCATCATGTCTACATCCATCTAGACTCTCAAAACATTGGTTCAGGTAGGTATTCAAACATTTGAATACATCATCTCTTATAGAGATGCCATTCTGCATGATGCACTGAACCATGTCATTCATGATTAAATGTCTAGAGCACATATGTATGCCAAAATATCTTCTTAGGGTTTTATAAGGATTAATTGACAATTACGATCATCATCGACATGTCACTTCCAAAGTACACTCGATGAAAGATCAAGACTATAGAGACATACAAACTCCAAGGTGATGTCTTATTGTCTTATTTAATTGCCATTCCTCATTATGTTGAGGAAACTTGCACATTGCAACCACATACATTATGTGTACAATTGCAAGTACAATATCTGGATCATGAGTCCAATCCATGATATTTTACTTGTTATTATAGAGTATAACATTGAGTGGGTTTAATGAAGGATTATCTGAAATAAGAAATTTGCATAGGGGTATATATATTATATATACATATTTTACTTTGATTTAGGAATTTTATATCAAATTTGTCCTGCCTTGTCAACACTGAAAGTTCATTCCCTTAATCACTTTCAATGTAAGAGATATACTTACCATTATATCTCAAGCAAGATCTGGGATCTCGTTCCTTATCTTTGTTACATCCCAATAATATAAAAACCAGTAACTCGGATAAAAAGAAGCGGGAACACATTCCGTCTTGCAAGTTCAACTTGCATCTCCCAATTCGGTCTTTAACACCCGGGCCCACCACCCTAAGGTGACGTTGACCCATCATTAATTGAACCAACCGTCAACAGACTCAATACTCGTTATACGTAATCCAATATCGCCCCAATAATAGGAGGACCTGATATTGGGGTCACTACGTATACGGCCTTACTCTTTCGAGAAGCGAAGAGCTCGATCCAAATGGATTGTATGCGGTAGCTGTCACTTCAGACAAGCATCTCCTACATACAATATATGGCGACGGAACCCTTCGCCTTGACGGGATACCATGGATGTCACTTATGTGATCCTCCATATCATAGTCAAATTCTAATTAATCATTATGAATCATATTCATTATGATTAATTCTTCCAAAGGAAATAACAACTCTATTCATAATAGAGTGTTTTAATTTTAATTGGATTCCAATTAATCTAATCATATTAAATTAATGATCCAATTAATATCCAACAAACATTCTTAATTGTTACTTGAATTATGGTATTATCTCAAATACATATTATTTTGAATTTTAATAATTTAAAAAATACATCATGATCTCTCAGGCATCATTCGTTCCCTACCCGCTGTTATGGCCAGTACCGGCGGGAGTGGGACGAACTGCAACTGGTGCGACCCTCTACCCTAGCGATCCCCAACTAGACACCATATCCACCTCAGGAAAAAGCAACGCCGAGTCAATCACTTTGTACTTGAGATGATCATCAGTTTTTCAACCGAAATTATACTATATAATATTCATCAAAACCATTTTGATAATATTATAAGGAGATTTGCTATACAGATCCCCAATCCTATTCAAGAAATAAGGTTTTGCATGTAAAAGTTATCCTACAACTATTGTAGGATAAACTAGAGTTTTCATGAAAACAATATTTGTTGAAATGTGTATCAAGCAACTAATTGGTGATCTAGATCTAATCTAATCATTCGTTGGTTGAGTCAATGTCATTTAAGGGAATAAATATTGTTTTAATATTTCTCAAATATTATCCACAATTATTCTAGGAAATTAACTATTAGTTTTGCAATTTTTCTTAAACGACAATCACAAGATTTTGGATAACGATGCAATTTTCAGCAGTGACCCTCACTAACTAAAAATAACATATCTCATTCATTTTAAATCCAAATTAAGCAAAATCAATTTCCATAGATTGATAACTTGATTCAAAAAGGAAACTATGTGATAAACATGCATTTCCAGGCGCTTTAAAACCGTATTTAACATCTTAATCACGTCTCTAATCGCCATCCCCGAAACAATGGATATATAGTCAATAAAACGTTAATATCTTGAGCTAACAAAATCCAAATTATGCAAACTCAAATCCTACTATTTCCTTAATTAATGAATAATATTATCCAATTTAAAATTTCGTATTTAAACATTTTAAACAGGGACAAAAATTTATCACAAGACAGGGATGCAAAACTTGAAATGCTAAAATCTTCACGAACCCAAACGAGCCCGAATCTTCGTATGTTCATGGATCTAATCCAAAACTTTCGACAACATGGCTCTGACATTACTTGAAGGATACGGGAAAAATCCTCAAGCACATCACGGAAGCGTGATGATCGCATCGAATGCGATCAGGAGCGACTAGTCGCACTAGTTGCTCGATGCATCGGAAATTAAAATTTTCTATGTGACAAAATCACATGATCCAAGAACACTTCTCGGATCATTTCATCTAAACCACAAACAAGTAATATGACTACCTCTTGAAGCGTGGTTGCAATCGAGTCTCTAAACAAAGAGACCTCCTGTCTCAAGTCCGATCCGACGGAGGAGACGCTTGCGAGCGCGTGGAAGAGACGCGTGTTTCTCGCAATCTATGATGATGATCCAAGCTACGGATCTCCTGCTCTCGATAAACGAGATACGACGTCTTCTTCATGAGCAATGCACGTCGAAGTAGACGGAGATCCACGAGCAAACGATCCGGTAACATAACAACGACGTTGCGGCGATGGATGATCTCTCTAGGGCATCCATGGTGGATGGCCACATGAGAGATAGAGAGAATAGGCATGTAAAGAGAAAGAGACAGAGAGAGCATTCATTGATGTCGAGTATCTTAGAAGAGAAAGGGGTGCCTCTTCTTATATAGGGTTTTGGGAGTCCACGGATCCCAATCCATGGACAACACACAATCAACGGATGAGATTGATTGTGTCTCTTTCAACGGCTAGAATTATTGTTGGTAAAACACAACAACAAGTGATTTAATTCAAATTAATTATCATTGATAAATCAAAATAATTAATCTCAAATTAAATCACTTTTGACTAGAGATAGGATAATGAGAAGACCATGGTCCTCTCCTAAAAAGGGGGGACGGCTACTCTACTCCTCTAGAGGAGTTGTAGCCGTCCTCTCTTATTAGAGGAGACTTGGTCAATCTCATTGATATATCATGAGATCTCATTATCTCATGATATCTCCTATAACTCTTGTCAAAAATAATTTTCAAAAAAATAATTTCAAATTACCTTTTGGAAAATATCAATCAAGCAATTAAAAAATGTGAATCTCATTCACAACCCAAAACTAAATGTAATTATATTTTCAATTAATCGTTCAATGTGAATCCCATTCACATTAATAATTAATCAGCAAATATAAAACACAATATGCTCTCTCTAATATATTACAAATCACATTTATAATGTATATGATTAATATGGATAGTGTTATCCACATTATTCATATCTATGATAATTAAATCACATTTAATCATCTTGGATCTCCTTTTCTCTTGTGCCTAAATAACATGAATCACATTCACATTATTCATATCTTTGATAATTAAATCACATTTAATTATCTCAGATAACTCTCCTTATAATATGAATCAAATTCATATTATCCATGATAATTAAATCTCATTTAATTATCAATTTTCTCGATGTTCGGATACACATATCAACAATGAAATTATCCATGAACTCTTTCAAGGATAATGCGTTTTCTCCGCAGATACTTGGAGATAAGGACAGGGCAATTGTATTGTTCCACGTATAGTGACTTGGATATTGAGATCACATCTCAAATACAGATCTCGGGCCTCCCATAGATGCTTGATTAAATCAAGACTGCAAATCAAATCTTCTCATTGCATCTGAATCACATTCAGATCAATGTCCAATATTTAGACCAAGATCAGATTACTTCTCTACTGAGAGGAGTCACTAAAATCCAGACCCGTTTCATCACTCCCTAAGAATGGAAGCATCATGGTTATACAATCGTTTATGATCACATCAACCTTAGGTATTCCCAATACCTGTACATCCTGCATACTGGAAGATTCAAAATAAACCCGAAGTATTAGATCAACTTTATACTGTCTACTTTGGGGTTTTATCAGTACGTTGCTCATTTGATCATTGGGAGTTTGTATCGAACATATACTTTCCAAAAGCATATATCATACCTAGGTCTTGATCATATACTTTCCAAAAGTATGTATCAAACCTATAAATTCAGTCAAGCTTCCAAAGCGAGACAACCGTGCGCACATAATTTGATTCTTCCTAATATCTCATGAGTGAGCTAATGTCTTCCGGTTCAGTAATGAACCTGTATGATCCCTTTGAGAGATCGTATTACTCATATGCCCTTATATGTACACCAGCACGCCAGTGTATAGACCTTGGTTAGGTCATCAACCTATTGGTCTGCCAAATGTACATACTCAGACATATAGTAACACATCTGTCTCCAGTCAAAGGATGTGTGCCTGTATCGTGACATCATACGATATAGGACTTTGGTTATCTCGATCTTGTTAAGTCAACTCTTTGACCTAACTAATCTAACACCTCTGAATCTCTATTCCTATGCAGAGGACCTGCATCAAGAGGTCGGTTAGATATCAGCCTATGTGAGAAAGGATTGCCATCTCCTACTCAGGCTGGAGATCATCTCTTAACAATCATTTGACGATTCTTGATAAGTCCTCAATCTAACCCTTTAGATATTCATCCAAGCACCAGCCTCTATGATTCAATAGTTGAATCAACAACTGTATGATTATTAAGATGGCCATGGTACATAACCCTAATTGTACCAAGGGACCTATTATGGAATTAGTTATTCTTCATTTCATATCAGGAATGATATCTGCAATAACATTTATTGCATAATGGCTCGCTGTGGGCTCGCATGTCCAATAGTGAGGGGATTGGTTTTGTCGGTATGAGATGCACACAAGTGGAAACATTTATCCTCGTCTAGGAAGGGAAGCACACCCCAACCCATCCAGTAGCAGAGACGTCTAAAGACAGGAGAGTGTGGATTGCAATAATGCTTCAAAAAAGGTATGGTCTACTAGCTCAAGAGGAAAAACTCCTGATGTAAATGACGCTGTAGATAGTATTTTTGAAAAAGCAAGCAAAAAACTAAAAAAACTAAAAAAATGTACAGTCCTATTTGAAAAAAAATGCATGCCGGAGTGTATATATTTATATAGTCAATAAGCAAGTTTGAGCTTTACAAGTCAATACCCTGTAAGCCTGCAGCTGGATGACTTGACTACATCGGTCAGGCATTCTAGGATAGGTAGCTAGTCTGGCTACCATCTATTCTTCTCTTCACCCCCTCCTCTTGAGCTGGTTGCCACTTGAGCTTAGAACTGAATTCCCCGCTCCTCGAGGAAAGAGTTGCTGGATTGGGGAATCATTGGGTTGTCATGCTGGAGAAGTTAGTCTCTTTGTCATTTCAGTTGGTGCCACCATCACATACACTATACAAGTGAGAGTCATAGTCATTAGGGTTTGCGTATGAGTTGAGGTATTCTGACCTGGCTATAGAGGAGACTTGAGAAGAGTTTTGGGATTCTTGAAGGCTGTTGTAGTTCAAATCGGATCCCTAATAAGGTCCTGCCCACACTAAATTTCCAAGGGTCTGACATAAGCACCAAACTTTGATTTTGTAAAGACAAGTTTGACAATTAAACTTAATCCACTTTATTTCGTTTTCTTTTCTTTGTTTTTTTAGTTTATGCACTTATTGCATAAATGTTCGCTCAGGATTAACAAAGGCAAGTATACGAGGGTGATGAATCTCCATTTTATTCTATCATTTTTGCCTTAAAAACCCTAGGTAATGCTTGTATATACCCTTAATTTGCACAAATTAACATTCATTCATTGTTATATAAATACTACATAAAATACTATTTTAATGCCAATATTATAGAATAAAAAAAGAAAAAAAAAGGAAAAATTGCAAAAGGTATTTTATGACCCTAAACCCCAAGACCTAGGATATTGATGACTAGGTCGACAAGGAATAAAGTTGGGGAGATAAGGGACATTAATACAATAAATATCCATTCATCAAATCATTATTTATGAATTTTTGGGACCCATTTTATTTCTACTTTTATACCTCAAATAAAGAAACTTTGTACATGAAAGTTGTAGATAATAATTTATAGAAAAATATAGAATTTATTTCATACAAAAGTAATACATAATGTAAAAATTATAATCTGAATAAGATTCCTAAATCCCAACTTACCAGACCCATATCTCTCAAATAAACTCTGAATATATCCAAATCACTTTAATTGTATATAAATTTAAGCTATTTAATGAAAGTCGTTTCATAATTGTTGAAGTTAATATGTGAAAGTTAGGTTTTTGGTCCATATTGTATAGTATATCTGGATAAAAATATTCAATTTAATTAATCTTTATTATTTTTATAATTTCACATTTTTATAATTTTATTAATTATTATGTATAAATTGTGGACATATGAAAACCAAAATAAAATAATAAAGAAAACATAAATGAAATAAGTTTATAAAAATATATAGGAAAAATACCTATGCTAATATATGTAATAAACTAAAGTGAATCTCATTCTTTCATTATTCATTCTTCTATATTTTTATACTCTTGTAAATACTATTTATAATCTATTAAAAATACAGAAATAAAATAAAACCAAAAAAAATAATCCAAAATAAATAATATAATTTAATACATAGATACTTATACTATACTTATACATATATATATCACACACATACATACATATATAAGTATATATATTACATCATAAAAATATTTTTGTATACCTAAAAATGTTATAAATATAGAAAATAAGAGAATAATATAATAAAATCAAAAATACAAAAAAAAATGCACAAAACATGGACGAATATACTTATAAATACACCACTAACAATTAACTTGTAATAAATAACATGAAAAAAATAAATAAAAATCGTATTAAAATACTCCAAAAAATAATAAACACTTTTTATTTTATAATAAAAAATTAATAAAAAATTTACTCTATTTAGTTATTTTTTTCTAATAATCCAGACTACTTTGCCCTTTAGCGGGCTGACGTGGCCCAATCAGAGCCAGGTATTGTTGACCTCCAATCAACTACCCTGGCGCCTCTGCCGCCCGTCAGATGCATATTTTCCCCTGATTTCATCCCTTTTTCAAGGGCGTATCATCACTATATCACCCTCAGTCCCTCACATAAGAGTTCACCACTACTCTTCCATGATTCACGCCGACCTTGTAGATCTTGTACATAGCATCAATTCCTCCGTAACCCTAGGTCAATAAGGGTGCCTGCCATGCGTATAAATAAAATCGCCATCCTTCCATTCAAGTTTTGGTCCCTTTCCTGAGCTCTAAAGCCCCTAAACCTTGGTCTAGAGTGTACTCATGTGATAGGGGGAGATCCCCTGAGGACTGGAGCAGCTCCTAGAGGAGGAGGTGCACCCACGGTGGTCATCGCCAACGGCCCTATTCCCTGCCTTTGCTAGCAGGTATAAGAGCTGCTTTTATTGCCTTTTAGGTTGGGTTAGCTTAGGTTTTTAATTTCTGCATCTATTGTAGACGTTTAATTGCTTGATATAGTGTAAACTACTCGGATCGTAGTTTGCCGAAACAGATCTCTGGCGAACTCCATTCATTGTGCTCTGCCAGTCTGCGATCCACCATTGGCCATCATAATCTTTCCCTCATGCTTCCCTATGCATCACTCCCCTTCGCTCACCTAGATCTTCCTCGGATCTGGAGTTCAGTAGCCCCCAATCAACCACTCGCCGGAGCTACTTCCGCTACGTACCACCATATGTTCATTTCACGCCTAATAGGGTTGAGGCATTTTGCCCTCGACCCCTTTTGCTTCCTGTGATGGTTAGACGACCAAAGAACCCGCTGGGGGCCAGTTTGATCCTCGGCGAAGGTACCTGGAGCCCCTAAGTTTCTTCACCCCCTCGAGTGAACTCTGGTGATCGCCAGAGTATTTTGATGCCCCAGCAAATAGAAGACCTTGCCAGGAGACCTTAGGGCCATTCTTGAGCCTTAGAGCACGTTGGAGATGGGAGATTTCACTGGACGAACCTCGCTCAGGCGAGGTTTCTTCCCAGTTCTTCGATTGTCCCTCTCTGCCGTTAGATCGTGCCTAATTGTTCCAACAGAATAGCTACCATATGATCGACATGCACCTGCTCCGTTGATATCACTCTTGAGGTCTAATCAGAACCGTCGATCGTCAACTGGTACTAGCCGTGTAAATCACACCATGCGTAAAAGTGAAGCTCATCCGGCTGCATGATCGCGTACCCTAATGGGGTAATTTACACATCTTCCCCATCACATTTTTGTATTTATTTATTGGTCTTGTAAATAAAATATACCGTGGAAATAAAATGGTGATTTTGCATTGGAGACTCTTGTATTTATTGCATATCACAATTGGGTCCATGCTAGGTCACCTCATGTATCGTCCCACATAAGGTAGCCATTTTGAAAGTTTGCCCTTATGGTTTTTTATATTTCACTATAGTCTAATAATTTTTTATATACATTTTATATTTATGGAAAAACTACAATTGAGCCCTCGTTCTTTATTTTATTTGTAATTATGCCCTTTCCAGTACATGTATTTTTGTTGCTTGAAATTTATTTATTAAAAATATTACACGTGCTCCTATAATCATTCAAAAATAGGATTAGATGCCCATTAACATGTAGTTTTACATCCTATTTTTATTTTGGCATTCTTGGCATTTTAAATGGTTAGTAAAAATCAAAATGAGCACATTTTTGTTCTATCTACAATATAAAATACCAAATAGAAAATATTTTTGAAAAATTCCAAAAAAAATATATGTTTCTATTTTGTCATATTTTATCCAGAAGAAAAACCCCTAAAAATAGAAAAAGGAGAAGATTAAAAATCAAAAAGCTCTAAAATCTAACAAAAAACATAAAAATTCCTCAAAAATCCCAAAAATATTTCGTTCTATTTTATAATTTTTTAATATAAATATCTATATATGAAAATTGATTTGGGTAATTTTGGACCATATTTCTTATTTTTAATATTCAAATCAATTTCGACCTATTATTAGTCCTTGATTGGGATATTTTTATTTTAAAAATCATTAATATTAGAAAAAATTCTAAAAAGTCACAAAACAAAAAATATAAAACCTAAAAACAAATTATTTTCTATATTTTATTTATATTTGTTGGAATTTATAATTCCATTTCTCTATGTGGTGTATATATAGCCATATATGGCCTATTATGTATTAAAAGAAAAAGTAATATAAAAATATAAAATATAAAAAGAAAATACAAAATTATTAAAGGAAAAAACTATAAATTTTAAAGCCAACAAAAAGATAGAATGAAGGACATGTTTGCACATAATACACTTTGTTTTACAATAACTGTAGGCTACCAATTTTGCTCTCTTTGGTTCAAACTCTACATGCTTGCTTTATATGACTTGTGTATTATAGAGAATAATAAATTTTTGCTTCACATTTTTGCTATTCATTGTTTGATTTATTTGTGGGTTAATTGTTGATTGATTCGGGTTTTCTTGTGGGTCTCCATAGCGACCGTGACTCTGCCCTGTGTCAGACATATTTAGACCCCTAACAAAAACCATGTCATCAATATGCATAGTTAACCTATGTAGATAAATTGACACTTAATGTACATATTATTCTCTAAATAATGAATTAGGTAGCTCGTGTCCCTGTGTCCAACCTTATTACACCTACTAAGTAAAAATTCTCCACCTATTTAAAAGAATGATTTATGATAGACCATTTTCACCTCCTGTACTACAACAATTCTACACTATTAAAGAGGTTGAAATGATGTTCATCACTCTATTGTTGGGGATGGTAAGAACTAGGGTTGTATATCCTTGAACCTTTCCAAGATGTTGTCATCCATACCATGACACAAACACTTTTGTAGTATATCCTTGAACCTTTTCCAGGTATCACAAAAAGGCTTATTGGGGAGTTGGGAAAATCTAGTTATGTCTGTCCATATCTGATGAGTTCTAATCAAAGGGTAGAACTTCTTTAAGAACACATCCTTGAACTGACCATAGGTGTTCATCACTATGCCTAGATTCTTTAGCCAGCAATCTAATTTACCTCGTAGGGAAAAAGGAAGGGCAGTGAGCCTAATATAATCCTGGCTAACCCTAGGGTGTTTGAGGTTAGGACATACGAGCTTGAAGTCCCATAGGAATGCATAGGCTTACTCATTAACATTCCCGTTCAAACATGGAAGCAAGTTTAGGAATTGCAGCTTCAACTCATACTCGACTTTTGGCTCTGCGGGACTCAAGTAATTACGTACTCTATACTGTCCTAGATTGTAAGCCGCATCCTTGGGTGCATTGACCCCAACATTCAACTAACTAATCTATGCTCTAAATATAGCATTCTGCAGCTCAGATGCAGCAAGCCTAGCTAATATCATCTGCATAGGGTCCTCACACTATCCCCATGATCATTTTATTTCTTAGGAGGCATCTTGAATGAATTGTCTTTGAAACCTTCATTAAAAAATGGGTTTGAATCAAAAAGGTTGTTGAATTCAAATCAACCTCACCGAGGCGAAGGTCTTCCTCAGTAAGTAGGGAAGAGAGGAAGGGGTTGGTCAGTCTGTGACCATCTTTGACGTGAATGAACCTAGTGTCAAGAGGGTATGAGTCCAGGGAGGTCCAAGAACTGAAAGGACATCAGAAGATGTCCTCTTTGGAGGTTTCAATGATAAGTTCGTGAAGTCCAAACAAAAATCCCCCGATTAGCCATCTTCGATGTCAAAAATGAGCGTACATGAACACGAGAGATTAGGAGAATGTATGCTCTACAGGCACGTAAATGTGCAGAGAAAACTCACACAAATCAAACATAATGCAAATCATTTAAGTTCACGAACTTCACACGTTACGGCTGTAAAGGTTTGTCCGAATTATCTTGTCAATTTTAGTTTGTGGTAAGATAATCTTTTAATACGTTACACACGAGGTGTTGCCTTATGCCTAGCGGTGCTCCTGTATGCTCCCAATCAATGAGGTGATATGCCCGAGCTGTCACGTTTAATATCTGGCCCCAAAGGAGACACACATGCTTACAAAACCGAAACGTACACGAAGGTCAAAGTCAAGCCCTTGCATCTCCTAAGAGCACGAGAGTCAGACCTGGAGATTTAGGGGAGCAAGTCCAAGTATTTGGGCTTTGACCTTAATGCGTGCATCCTTACCCACTCTTCTAGGGTTAAGTACCTGCGTATAATGAGGGCTTTACACACTCGTAAAACAAAGTGTTCATTTTATTTGAAGTTGTTTAGATCAACTTGATCAATTCAGTTCCAATTTGAGAGTATTAGTTATTACTTGAATTTAATGTGAGCACACAATCACACCTATTGTTCAGTCCCTTTTCCTTTTAACCTTAATTTACAAAACATAGGGACGAATCAGAAAATCGAATGCAAGTGAGAAACAATGAGGAATGCTTAGAAGAAGTTATGCTTACAATGATTCCTAGCACTCTCCATGTGTTATGCAAGACATAATTTAAATTTTACACTAGATGCATGTAAGTTGATGAAAAACTGCACCTAAACATGATACTATTATCGAAGAAGAAATTTATTTAAATTTGTCTAAGTAAGTGCATATAATTAGTGATGTAACGAATTTTTTATTAAAGTGTAGCCCAAATTATGAAGGGCACATACATATTTGAATTACACTATCGTGTGCCTATCCAAAATTCGCCACTCAAGTTGAAAACCACTCTCGACACAACCACAATCAAAAGAATAAAAATGCCCGAGCCTTCGATACATTCACGAGCTCTCAAACAAGATCTAATGTAAATGTGAAATTACCTAAATTATTCCAAATTAATCACAAGAATTATTGAAAGAAAAAATAGAATCTCTCTCATAAAATATTCAATCCCCTCGTCTCTTTAGCAGCCGGCTTGTTATAATAAGAGACAACCTCCGATGTGCTTCAAGATGCATCAGCTTCAAGAAAGACGCACTAAGTATACCAGGCCCTCGCATAAAAATAAATATTTATATCGGATAGATACATTATTTGCAAAAATGAGAGAATAAATGTTGAAAAAGAGAAAATAATTATAGAGTTATATTCAAAAGAAATGTTCGGGGGTTAGACTAATCGAAAGATTGGAAAACCTAAGTCAAAATTTTCTAAAATGAGCCTAAGTCATTTGCCTCCCAAGCAATGGTGCCATTTGGTGGATCACCTAAATTCTCATATCTTAATTATGTTCGGTTGTTGTAGTCGGCGATCAGAAAACAATCAAAACCATATGATTAGATAAATCAAGATGTCAAATGCTATATTGTTTTATGTTTTTTTAACATGAACAAGCCCCACGGTCAACTCAAGAAGGCAAATAATCAACTTAAGGTTCAAACTAGCAAACTTAGTGCACTATTTTCAAGAGAGAGTTTTTTGTATTTTTTAATGCAATAAGAAAAATGAATTCAAATGCGAATAAATTGGTTTCTTAAGAAATCCAACAACTTAACCTAATTAAATTTCAATTTTAAAGTAATCTGATGTAGCCAAGCACTAATTTTCTGAGAAACCTAATTCAATAAACAATGCAAAATGCATTTTTATAGAATTTTTGGGATTAAGATGAATGATGAAAAATGAATCTTTTTAAGTTTTTTATGCAATTTCATGAACTAACAGGTTGCAAAATTAATGAAACTTGAATTGAATCTTAAATACGATGAAATGCGCCTACTGTGATTCTTTTATAATTTTCCGACACTATTTGACTTTTTTTTTATAAAATTTCTACTAAAACATTGTGAACGTTAATAATTAATTCTAAAATAATCTACAACAACAAATTATCCAAAACAAAAATATCTCAAATAAGTATTTTAATGTGCAATCCATGAGATTTGAATTATCAAAATGATGTGTGTGTATCAAATTAAAAATCAATTACAAATCATATTTTATGATTTATTTCAAGCACAAGATACCTCCATTTTCAATGATATTTAAGAAGTTAAAGCATAAGCAAACATACAATCACTGAATTTATGGAAATTGTCTGACCAAAATACAAATTACTATTTTACTCAAAGCATCAAATGGGTAAAATTACACTGATTGTCAATATCCGAATTTCACAAAATTATGAATAAATATCAACCGGTTGTAGAATTAATTAAGAAACAACATGCAATTTTTAGAATTAAAAATACATGCCGAAAGAATGTTCAAATTAAAGAACAAACCCATAAGTGTGACTTGCAATAACGAAATAGAAATTCAACCAAAAAAATGTTATGTCTAAGGGCACCTCTTTAATTACCTATACCTTTGAAGGTATTGATGCAAATTTTCTAAAAGAAATGGAGTTGAGGGGAGGGGGCACACACATGAGGGGTCTTCTTCTTCCTCTTCATGGTTTCCAATAGAACCCATTAGAGGATCTCATGTCCATGCGATGGTGAATGATGTATGACGAAAAGGTTGTCCGGTGTGTGCTGGTGCACGTGGCGGTATATCGGAGGCTGTTGGCGTTGAAGACAGTGGATGATCTCGCTGTGAGAAGATGCCAACGAAGATGGGTGTTGTGCACGTGTCGTAGAGGTGTTGTTCTTGGGCTGCAACTGTTGTACAATCATGATGGTGATGAATGAATCTTCGTGCATGCAACTGTTGTAGACTTCAGGTCTTGGTAGGATGTTCGATCAACGGGCGACCTTCACTTGGAGAAATAGAGCTATGACTGAGATCTTCCTCCTTTGATCTATTGTGGTCCCTCCTTGCTATGGTAGCTTTTACGATGGAGAATGTGTGGTTGCTATAGGATTGATGCATGCGAAGTGGAGCACCACACGAGTTAATGAACATGTAGTTAAAATCTCTGCTCGAGCATAAAGCTCAGCCTTGAATGATTAATGGGTTAGATTGAAGGTTGGGAAAAGGTTCCACAAATGTGATGGAGGAAATAAACCTATCCACTGATTGATATTTCAGAGAGGAAAGATGATGATAGGTAGAAAGAAGAAGAAGAGGAAGGAGAATAAGAAGAGAGAAGAGAGGAGAGAGAAGTGGGGAGGGTTCAAGCCAAAACAAGAATCCCATGTTGCAAACAGGGGATTTTTGTCCAATTGTTTAGCAGTGTTATATTTCTATTTAATTGATTCAAGAAATATCCTCGAAAAATTAAATAAAATTCATGATTAGATCTCGCAATGTGTGATTTGTCCATGGAAAGGGAATTTGTTTGGCGATTTGGTGAGTAGGCAAGGTTGAAATGAGGAGAGAGAAAATACAAGGAAGAAGAAGATGAAGAAGAAATACATAGGAAGAAGATGAAGGAAAGGGGGAGATTGCCAGCTAGATGTTGGTGGGAATGCTGGGAAATGAAGTTCTGAATGAGCTTCGGATCTTCGCTCGAAGCCTCGGCAAAGCGGATTTCGAACAATCACTTTAAGGTGGTTGTGACAAGAGGTGTGGACCTCCTGAATCTTGCCTACGATGAAGGGGGTCGTCCCTAGATGATGCGGGCCTGCTGCTGTCACCAGAGGGGTGTCCGGTCTCTCTCCTCTCTCGCATGGAAAAATGGTGGATAAGTTGCAACAAGGGGATGAGAAAGGCTTATGTTTAGGGGACAACAATTATAAGGAGGAGTGTGAGGGCGGTTACGAGGAGATGGGAGATGATTGGGAGTGGAGAGAATGTGGGTTGGTTAGAAGGAGAAGAAGGGTCGCAGGTGGTTGGAGTGGCTTTCTTGGAGAGTGGTTGAAGGAGAACTTGGGGGAATGGGGAGTTGGGTATTAGTGAATGGGTGGGGCAAATGGGAGACTACCAAGTGGCAATAGACTTGACCAAAATAATAGAATGACAAAATAAATCCAAAAAATATAAAAGGAGACTCTAAATGAAAATTGAAAAACATAAAAGTTCTAGATCCAAATAAGATCTATAACTTTCAAGAAGACATCAAACACTAAAAATGAAATATATACATGATAAAATATTTTTGAATATATTTTAATTTCGTAAAATACAAATTTTTTATTGTTATAAATTTTTCTTTGATTTCCATAAGAAGTATATATAAAAGAAAATATATTAAAGTAATAGACACAAAGCTTTTTTTATTTTTAATTATAAAGAAAAAGTGACATAGAATTGAAGAAAGACATAGCATATACAATATATACAAAGTAACAACACATCATTTCTCTTCTTTTTTATTTTTTATTATTATGCTTTTATTAATAAATAAGATAAATGATAAAATATATTAAAAAGAGTTAATACATACATGAAATAGTAAAACGAAGCTAGTGGATATGTACAAGGTATAATTATGTCCCAAAATTGACATTTTGCAAACAAGCTCCGATTTTAGTTAAATCACTTTTATTGGATAGATAACTTTAAGTTGAACTTTAAAAGTGAGTTTGGTGAATTGGGATTCCTTAGGGATCTGAATTCATCTAAGAAGTTGGACTTTATGACTTTTTTGGTTCAAGGAAATTGTAATTCAAAATTGTACATATATATATATATAAAATATAAAAGAATTTTCACGTTGAATAAATTTTCACATAGAATTTTCGATTCAAGAATTTTCACACATTGCCCGACCTCTGAATGAATTATAAGGTAAGGAGGTTGTTGACACGATCCAACGACTCATGTTAAATATCAATATAACTCAATGGTCGTTGTGATCCGATCACTGAGCGTGATCAACGAGGAAAATACAACCACTCAAAAGAAATAAAACAATGAAGAGTAATGCAAGCAGTTCGTTATTTTATTTACCTGGTATAGCCACCAGGGTCGAACATAAGGAGCATGAAAGGAATGCGAAGTAATCAAATTTCAAAGAAATAAAGCAATTTTTAGTGGGTTTTAATAATAAAACATAACAACTAATTAAATATAAAACCATACAACAATCTTTTTGGATTTTTCTAAAGAACCAAAAATAGTCAGAAAATTAGATAAAAATATTTTTTGATTTTAGAGGTTTTAAAATATTTTTGATAAGTTTTATAGATTTTCTAATGTTTTTATAATTTTATAAAAATCAAATAAGGCTCACAAATCAAAATAATGCACAACGGGGACTAAATTACAAATAACATTTTTATGATAAAATATAAGTAAAAAGCTACAAACTAAACTAAAAATGAGTTTTTTGAATTTTTCTTTGATTTTATATGATTTTTATAAGATTTGGTATGTTCTGTAATTTTTAGAGTTTTATAAGGGTTTTTAAACAAAATTATCATTGGAAGTAAAACACACAAAAGGCATCCACAAGAATTTTTATAGAGATTTTATAACATTTATCAAATTTTTATAATTTTATAAGGCAAACAGGGATATTTTTTAGGATTTTTGAATTTTTTAAAAAAGATATGCAAAGAAATCAATCGAACAAAACTAAAGTCAAGATTACACACTAACATGAGACAATGGTAATTTTTACGTGTTTTTTCGAATTAATTTAATATTTATTATGTCCAAAACACAACATGTAATTAAGAATAGTCCATAGGGACCTATTCACGAATTCGTGAAGTTTCTGGATCAAACAGATAACACTATAGAAAATCCAAGGGCCAATAAAGCAAATAATCCAGATGAAGTGTGCGCAACACGTGATCCAGGCTCATAGGGTTATAAGTGTAAATAAAACAAACTTAGCATTCATTCAATAACCTGAAGAAAGTTCAAGGATATAATGCAAATATCCCAGACGAGCACATATGGACTCACGTGCCTCACACTCAACTAGACTGAAATGTAAATAAAAAAATCATGAGGGTCTACCTGCAAAAGTTCTCAACTACAACAATTATTTAATGGACTCAAGCAAAATACTAAAATACACATGGAAAAAAGGGGAATATACCCTTGTAGGCGCGTACGGAGCACGCGGGACGCATGGCAGGCTCTCATGAAGGCAGGTGCTGACGGTTCTGATCTGCTCTACTAAGGATGTTACGGCTCAGGTGAGTGGAGCAGGCGTACGGGTCTGATAAATTCTAATGAGATCAGACGACGCAGAGAATGTCGGCTTTAATTGTTGTTAAATGTGGATCTTTCGCCTCTGAAAAAGGGATTGGATTAATGGTGTAGATGCAATCTGGAAGACGGGTCCCAATCAGAAGGTGGCTGAAGATGTTGGATGAACTCAGCTCGGGCAACCTTCAATCGATCGTGGAGGAAGATCTACAACCCCAATGATGTCACTGAGAGGTCCAACACAGTCGTGAAGCTCCTCCGCGTCCAGTAGTGATCTCTGATGGAGCGGCAGACGGTTGAATGTGCGTGGCGGCGTCATACCACTTGAAGCTACTCTTCATGGTCAGCTGGTGAATAAATTGGGTTCCTTCACGTGAACCAACACTTGCATGAGGTAAAGGGACTCAGGGCACTGCTCTAGTCCAAGTTATTGCATAAGGAGAGAAGCGAAACGGTGAAGGTAATACTTGACTTCCGACGAAGATGGGGGAAGGAAGTCTCGGTCCTAATCTCACTCCGGTGAGTGAGATGTAGGGTGATCAGACTACGTGGGAAGGAGCGAGGCGAGCGAGGTGTTCGATAGTAGTAGATAGATGGTCGAGATGGAGCTCCGACCAGCTTGTCAGAGTAGAGTAACTGGTGGCGACATGAAATGCGAAGATGGAATCAAATGGTGGAAATGCGGAGGATAAAAGCGTTACCTGAAGCTTCCAATAAGCTGAGAAACTCCAGGCAAAGATGATCCGATGGGTCTTAAACTAAACCAAGCTGCGGCTGGCCGGGAGGCTGCACGCGGTGGAGCTCCGGCCACGTAGTGAGCGTCGAGTCTCCAAGCACCTCCAAGCGATCCTAAACCTTTCCTTTGATAGCTGTCACTCTAAGGAAGGTGGCTCAAGAAGAATGGGGGCACGAGGGATGAGCTGGAGAGCTATTGAGGCCAGAGAAGATCTATATAGAATGCCCATGGGTCTAGAATAATCAGGACAAGGAGCGCAACCCTAAGGCAATCCGATCCTCCCTAGGGATCCACGAGAATCACAGATCCTAAGAAAGGAATCGGGCAGTGGAATAGAGGAGAATGGGAGCTTGACCCGATCAGGAAAAATAGGAGAAGAAGCTCCGACAGGAAGGGAATCGGGTAGGGTTAGCTGGGAGGAGATGTTGACCGAGGTCAACGTTCTGTCATGGCCTAATGAAAATTCAACATTTACAAAAATACAAGATAATTCAATAAAAGATAGTAAATGATTTTAAATTAAAAGGTGTATAAAATTAAAAATGTTTATTATTTTATAAACTATTTTTCTGTTGTTTTTAATATTTTTATGAAAAATAAAATAACTTATATAATTATGTAGTATTATATATAGGCGTATTATACCTATGTATCATGTTTGAGTATTTTTGTTTTATTATTTTAACAAAAATACTTTTATTTTATATTTTATTTTTTTACAACATAGTTTTAGGAGTATAAAATAATTTTATTTTATTTTATAAATTAAATAAAGGTAAAATAATTAGTGAATGTGATATGTACATGTGTCTTTTATAAAAAGGTTTGATGAGTTTATTTTTTATTTTTCTTTTATTTTATCTTTATAATATTATTAAAACTATATACATGGGTGTAAAAGAATAAAATAATTTGATTTTATCAAAAATAAATAAATAAATAATATGTACAAGTATAGGTGATATATACAATACATAGTGAACCCTATTTCTCTCTACTTATTTTATTTTGCAATCAGGTCAAGTCTTGACCTTCTCTTGGGATTTGGGTTACTCTATATTTATTCTAATTACATCATTCTTTTTTTATTCTTTTATTTTTGCAAAAATACATGTTATATATGCAATATTAATAATGTCATGTAGAAAGATAAGTTTTACAGGTATTTACAGGTTGTTTTGCCAAAAAGAAGAGCTAAAGTAAAAGAATGAAGAGTGAGAATCATGGATTCATCACCTCCCTATACTTTACCTTTGCTAGTCCCTTAGCAAATACTTATTTGAAAAATAAGTGATAATAAAAACAAAAGAATATAAAAAGAATCAAGCCTAATTATTAAACTTATCTTCATTAAATTGCAGTATGGAGCTCAGTCAGACCTTTGGATTATTAGTTTATCGAAACCTTGGGAAATAGGTTTAAGACTCAATAACCTCTAAGGTTTACAATTCTATGGTCAAGACTCCTTAATAAACCAGGTTAGAACAAATCTACATACGCAAACTCAAATGACTATGCATCATTCCTTGTACCGTGTAAGTGATATGTAGCTCCCTGCCTCAGAAATGACAAAGAAATATCCCCCCTCAATAAGGTAACTCTAATTCCCCAGTCTAGCATCTCTTTCCTCGAGGAGCGGAGTATTCCTTTCTAAGTTCAAGTTCAACCAGCTCAAGGAGAGGGGAAAGAAAAGAATGGATTGTGACCAGTGTTGCCACGTATCCCTTGGAGCAAATCCAGTGTAGCTAAGTCTCCACCTGCAAGCTTCCATGAGATGAGAAGGTGGAATACATAGGCTTTGCTTATTCACTTTATACACTCCAGCAGACATTTTATTTTCAATCTAGCTTGTCCCCCTTTTCGGAGTTTTTCTAATTTTGTAAATTTTTTTGATGTGAATATATACAAAATATTTACATGGTGCATCGTGTACTTAAGGAATTTTTCCTCTTGAGCCAGTAGACTGTCCCTCTTTTGAAGTATTATTGCAACCCATAGACTCCTGTCTTTATACCTCAATGCTACTATACTAGGTTGAGATGCACATCCCTCCCTAGAGGAAGACAAGAGGTTTTGCCTAGAGTACTTCCCTCATATGCTACCCCAAGCCAAAGAATTCTGCCTCCTCACCACCTCATCCGTGTTGAGCTACATGTAAGGTGTGTGTCCAAATCAAGCCATTATCTCTGAGAGTCATGCGTGCGTTGTTAAATGTTCTACTTAGGCTCATCAAGATGACATGTGAACATAGCCTAGTAGATTCAAAGAATTAAGTCACTATGGACCTGAAAATTCTTAACCCCAAATCCTATAAGGTTCCTGTGAAGTTAGGTGGATTAAGGTCTTAACCAATCTCCAATTTCCAATTTAATTCCAAACTAGTTTAAATATCAACTATGATTCAATCAAATATGTACAAAACTCTTTTTATGCAGTTTTTCAAAATATGCAAATTTTTACGAAAAATATTTGAATGCAAGGAAGAAGGAAAGTTTTGTAAAGTATTTTCAAATATTTACATAAATTTTTGCAAACTTTTATTTTTCATACATTTTTCAAAAATTTTGTACAATATACATAATATTGATAAAAAAATATTTACAAACATTTTATAATCAAAACAATTTTACAAACATTTATACAAAAATAGTTTTTACAAAAAGCTATTTACAAACATTTATGTACAAGAAAAATTTTAAAGATTTTGTGATTTTTAGTTTTATGATTTTCAACCACTTTATTTATGTACACAATGTACTCAAAATACTAGTTATGGCTAAAGTATATATACAATATATACAACACCCCCTATACTTAGCTCGAACGATGTCCTTAGAGTGATCAAAGAGCAATGAAAAGAAGACATAACTCGTGTTGAGTATTGGGAAGTGAAAAGCATGCTATACTGCAACGACGAGTACAAGAATGTAATGAATAGAGGTCAATGATCCCCCTATACTTATAATCAAGTAATCCTAAGTATAGAAGTCTGTACATAAAGGGAAAACTGAGGGTTATGATGTACAACGTTTACCTCCCTTACTTAGGGTAAAATATCCCTAAGTATAGGCAACAAAACAGAGGTAAAAATAATCAAATGAGTAATCACATGTCTGATACCCCCCGATATTTATGGAAAAACACATCCTAAGTATAACATAATCATGTAATGGAGATGGGGTGTTAGACAGAAAGAATGAATGATATGGACAACTGGATCTATACAACTGCAGAAGAGAAGTGATAATCATGCATGAGATACAAATGATGTGAGTCGAAGACAAAATCTCATGAAAAATGAATAGGGGCAACGTTAACGATCAATGGATTATAATCAAGATATGGATTCAGGCACTGACTATTAAGATGAAAGGTGGAATCAGATGACAACTCAGAAATGTCGATGCTTCCGTTGTCATGCACCTTTCTGGCCATGTATGGTCCCTTCCATTTTCTTTGGAATTTCCCTGGAAATACTCAACCTCGCATTAAATAGCCATACTCTCTTATTCATCTTAAACTGTTTATGGCTGATATGAGAATCATGCCATATATTCACTCTCTCCTTGTATTGTAGGCTACTCGAAAAGGATGTTTCCCTCAACTCCTCCAGAATGCCAACTCTGCTTTCCTCTGATCTCCTGCACTCTTGGGATCCAATAATAACTTAGTGACTACCCAAAGTGACTTGTGCTTGATCTCCACGGGTAAATGGTATGACTTACCATAAACGATACGAAAGGTAGACATACCCAAAGGTGTCTTGAAGGAGGTCTGATAGGCCCACAAGATCGAGTCCAAAAGCTGTGACCAATCCATTCAGTCTGGGCGGACAACCTTCTAAAATATAGTCTTGATCTCCCTGTTCGTTATTTCAGCAAGGCCATTGGTCTGAGGGTGATATGTTGTGGCAACACGATGGTCAATCCTAAACTCGTTAGCAAGGGCCTTTACCTTGTCGTTGATAAAGTGAGCCCCCCCATCAGATATCAAAACTCTAGGTACCCTGAACCGTGAGATGATGTTTTTCCTCAAAAATCTGCATACGATCTTAGCATCTGCGGTTCGAGCGAGGATGGCCTCAACCCAACGTCTCACATAATCCACAGCAAGCAGAATGTACTCGAGTCCCTAACTCTTAGGGAATGTGCCCATGAAATTAATGACCCATAGGTCAAAAACCTCACAGAAGTGAATGTGCTACATCGGTATCATATCACGCTGTCCACAGATGCCCATCCTTTGACAGTCAGTACACCTCTTCACAAATTCATCAGAATCCTTGAAGAGGGTAGGCCACCATAGGACAGATTGGAGCACTTTCTGTGATGTCCTCCTCCCAGAATGATGTCCTCCTGCCTCAAGCTTGTGGCAGTATGTGAGGATGCTATGGTTCTCCTCTTGAGGAATACACCGACACCAGACACTATCCCCTCCTTCATAATAAAGGATGGGATCCTCCAAATGGTATGACTTGGCTTTCGTAAGGAAAGTCTCAAGTCACTGTCTAGGCCAACCTTGTCGAACTTTCTTGGCAACAAGATAGGTCACAATGTCAGTGTACCATGGAAATGAGGCGATAGCAAGGATTGCCTCGTCTAGGAAGGCCTCTGTAATAGGTGCAATATGACCAAAATACTCAAGGTTCTCTAAATGGTAGAGGTGATATGCCTCAACATTCTTAACTCAAGGCTTATCCTTAATCTCTATGTCAAACTCCTGGAGTAGAAGGATCCATCTGGTCAATCTGGCTTTGGCATCCTTCTTTTCCATGAGGTACCGGATGGCGGTATGATCTATAAATATTGTCACTTGGGATCCAAGAATATAAGATCTGAACTTGTCCAAAGCAATGACTACGGCTAGCATCTCCTTCTCAGTCATAGTATAATTCTGTTGAGCGGCGTCCAAAGTCCAATTGTTTATGGCATATGGTAATCCATCCCTCCTCTGTCCTAGCACAACCCCTATGGAAAAATCAGAAGCATCCTTCATGATCTCGAATGGGAGAGCCCAATTGGGTGGTTGATGGACAAGAGCCTCGACAACTAATGCCAGGAGTCTCAAATGATGCTAAATACTTATCATCTACAATGAACTCAGTGTCTTTCATCAGCAGATCTGTAAGCGATCGGGCAATACGACTGAAATACTGAATGAATATTCGGTAGAAATCGACATACCCTAGAAAAGACCGCAACTGTCGCAAATTGGATGGTGGATTGAGTTTCTTGATGATATCCACCTTGGCTGAATTGACCTCCATGCCTCTGTTGGAGATAATATGGCAAGCACCGTCCCCTGAGTCACCATGAAGTGACTTTTCTCCCAAGATAATACAAGATGGACCTCTATGCAGCGCTGAAGTCAACGGTCTAGGCAGTCAAGACATGCATCGAACCCATCGCCATATACCGAAAAGTCATAAATGAAGACCTCTAAAAAATTCACCCACCTTGTCCGAAAAGATGGAAAGCACGCACCTTTGAAATGTAGCCACGACATTACATAAACCAAAGGTCATCTGTTTAAAAGCATACATCCTAAACGGACAGGTGAATGTCGTTTTCTCCTAGTCTTCGGGTGCTATGACCACCTGGTTATATCCGGAGTACCCGTCAAGGAAACAATAATGACTCTTCCCAGCTAGCCTCACGATAATGTGAGCAATAAATGTCAGCAGGAAATGATCCTTCTTGGTGGCCTAATTCAATCGTCCGTAGTCCACACAGACCCTCCGGGAAGTGGGTTCCCAGGTAGCTATCACCTCTCCAGACTCGCTCACAATTGTAGTGAAACCTATCTTATTGGGTACCACATGTAATGAACTAATCCACTTGGAGTCGGAGATGGGGTAGAAAAAATCGACGCTGCACCATTTTTATATCATCTTCATGACCACATATCAAAGATTCGGGTTCAACGGATGCTGGAACTCATGTGTGGGCTTGCCGTCCTCTTCGAGATAGATATGGTGGGAGCACAGTGCCAGACTAATCCCCTGGAGATCAGCTATACTCGATCCAATCGCTTTGCGGTTCCTTTCATGAACCTCAATTAAACGAGATTCTTGATCTCCAGTCAAATCTGCTGAGATAATGACTGGGAACATCTCGGGCTCACCCACAAGGAATCTGTACTTCATCGACTACGACAAGGTCTTCAGCTCTGGACAACTGGGAGCTGACAAATTTGGATTTTGAAATGTCTTAGTGAAGGCTACCAGATCTGCATGTGAGAACTCTTGTTGTATGTGAAAATTTAACAAAGGTGGCCCTGCTGGTGTATATGTAGTCTATGTTGGCTTACTCTCCATCCTAGCTGTTGGCTCTGTGGGATCTAGATAAGGTAAATAATCATCAAAGTCATCCCAATCAATGCCTGAATCCGAGGGATCTGAATCATAAGAACATGAAATATACTCTACTTCGCTATCCTGACCATGATCATCAACCTTAAATATGTCCGGTGCCAAGAGTGTGTTATCCGAACTCTAATCTGCTACAATATGTAAATCTACATTGTATGAAGGTAAGATAAGAGTTCGTGATATGGTGTCTAACCAAACTAGTTCATCATCTGTGACCACCAAATTGCACTCATGGTGGACGTCTCTCTCTACATCTATCATCTGCTCTGAATCACTTGATTGCTTAGAGCAGATTGAATCTCTTGCTCTGGTATCCTCCATCATCTCTATTTGTACACTTTCACCCTCGACGTAAAAGTATACCTTCCCACTATAATGATCGGACACCACCTTGGCTGTGGCCAAGAATGTGCGTTCTAGTATGATGGGGGTATCTGTCGCAGACTCAGGGATCTCTATGTCTAATACAACAAAGTCCATGGAGAATTTCAGGACTTGAATTGTGACAACTACATCCTTCCATAACCCCTTCGACCTCTTGACAGATCGATCAACAAACTAAAGGATTGTTCTACTCTATCGAAAATGGCCGAACTCAAATCGGTCAAGTAAGGCTGCTGAAAGGAGGTTAATAGAAGACCCACTATCTAATAGGGTACGATCGAACCACTGCTCATGGATATGGCATCTGACATATGGAGCTCCTGCATTGGGTCTCTTAGCTGGAAATCAGTTCTGAAGGGCGAAGCAAGTGGCATGAGTAAGCACATGAATCTCTGCATTGTGGTTCCTTCTCTTCCTGCGGATGGTGGTCTTCTCTCTCAAATTATTCTGGAAGAGGGGGATGTGCTCTAGTGCCTCATGTAGAGCCATCTATATCTGAAATTGATCAATCATCTGCTGGCTGAACTCTAGCTGTTGTTTCTTTTTTGTATTTTCTGATTTATTCCCCTTTACTAAGAGGAGTACTTGAGGGAAGGGGATGACTTGACCCTCTCCAGAAAGATGAGGGTCAAGAATAGGCTCCTCTGCATGTAGAAGAGTAGAATCCACACCAATATCGTCATGCAATACATATGGACTCGTAGGGGATACATAAACCTTTTCTTTATTCATATTTTTGTTCTTTTCCATTTTTACACTTTTTTTTGTATTTTTCTAAAACTGTCTTTGGACACAGAAGGAAGTAACACAACAGAAGGAAAATTGGTGGCATCAGTACCACCCACAACATCTAGACTTGTGGCATCAGTACCACGCTTTGGCCAATGAACTGGAATACTGGTGGCGTCACCGTCTGTGTACGGAATTGCGGCGGCCTTAGTACCGTCAGCTGGATCAACATCCTTTGTGGCTCCAGCGCCAGCATCATCATCATCATAGGCAGCGTCAGTACCGCTTCCATCCTCGTCTGGCACTCTAGAATCTCCAAGTGGTCATCAATCAGACGAGGCATCGCCGGCTAGCATCCTACCGCTCCTAAGTGTCACAAAATCGGCATCAAATACATAGGAAGAAATATCACCCAAAGTATCACTAGGAGTGGTAATCTCTGTAAACTGTACCTGCTCAAATTTCCTCTTAAGATTTTTTGGGTTAGGTTCAATCTGAGCGGGTATGGCAGCCTTGCCCTTGATAATCTCCCTCATCTCATGGCGGAACTTGTCTATCTCTCGTCGGAAGGATTCCTGCTTGTCAAAATGTAGCTGCGCGAGGTCATCAAGGGCTGGGTTCTCATAAATAGGTCCGTAAGAACTGGATGGGTTGCCTCCCTGGAAATGAGGTTGAGACTGTTGCTGGTAATGAGGGTAAGGCTGGGAGTACTGCTAAGGCTGTTGTGGCTACCTCTAATGTTGTCCCTGATGGTAGGGACGAGGACCCTACTGGTGTTGCTGCCGGTACTACTGGGAGTGATGGGGTTGTTGCTGCTACTAGCTGCTCTGTCAGACCTAAGCTGGAGGCTAGTGTTGGGATGATGTGCCTCCGATAGATTATCAGAAACGCGGGTGATCACGATGGATCCCGAGCTACTGTTGGTACTGGTTGTACCAAACCTCGGTTAATTCCATAAATGGCTCCTACTACTAGAAATGTGGCGGGGGAAGAACTACTAGGGGCTGATCCGGCTGGTAGACCACCATCTATGTGTCCTGAGATGGTGGTGGTGGGGAGGAGTGCTGCAGCGGCTGGACTGGCTCTGCCTGAATGTGGTGGACCTGTCGGTACATGGCAGATGGTTGAGTGGAGATGCAGCTGTTGGGATCAACCCCTGACCTAAGACGGAATTGAGGAGCTGTCTGTTCCTCTTGGTGACACATGATCTGAGTCTTCAGGTCACTCAAAGTTTGTGCCAACTTATCGATCTGGGCAAGGCCCTGGCACTGCTTCTTCTCAATGATCTCTATAAGGTCTAGTTTCTCGCTGATGATTCCCATATCAGCGGCTGAGGACTTGGCCTATGCTGCTGTTGACAAAGTAGAAGGACCTGCATCGACCCGTGCAATCCTCTGATAAGACACGACATGTGGGAGGGGCTTCCCCTGAGTGTAAACCCTAGTCTGGGACATCACCGTTTAATTTTCTGCCATCTCATCGTAGATGGACCAGACTTGGTCCTCATCCTTGGCAAAATAGGACCCTCCACACGAGGCATTTACTCACCCTTGCAGCTCTGGTGTCATCCCACAAAAGAAGATCTGGACAAGGTTGGGCTTTCATATCTCATGATGTGGACATTGGTCGATGAGCTCTTGGAATAGATCCCAAGCCTCGTGAAACTGCTCGTTTGAGATCATAGTGAATTGCTAATCATGGCCCCTGCTGCATTGGTCCGGCCGAGTGGGTATTACTTGTTCAAGTACTCGGTCTAGAGGTGCTCTCAAGTAGTGACAAACCTCCCCAAATGCTTCAGCCAATAGGTTGCTCTGTCAACTAAGGAGAACAGGAAAGCGATCATCTTGATCGTGTCCTCATCCAAAAATCTATCATGGATCGTGCTGCATATCATCTTGAACTCCTGCAGATGGAGGTGCAACTCCTCAATGGCTCACCCATGGAACTTGGGCAATAGATGGATGGTCTGGGGGCGAAGCTCGATGTCACTCGGGATCTCCAGAAGCTAAATCCAACGGTGGATGAGGGATGCACAAGGGTTGTGCAACTGCCTCATCATCTGTACTAGCCTAACTGGCTCCGGCTGGTCATTCGGGCGTCTATCTCCTCCTCTAGTTGCTGGTATCTCCCCACCGGCTGGTCTCTACGGCTCTACTCGGTCGGCTCGCATCTGTGTTAGCTATCGTCACACCTCTACCATAAATGCTCCCTGGTCTCTGATATGTCGTTTCATGGTCTCCAAGGAGGCTAATAGTGTGTTGTTGAGGATGGCCTGGTCAAGTACGCATGCTGATCCCTGCGGCTGCTCATCGGTGCGTTCCTCACTACTAGCCATCTCTTGGGTCTCTGCAAAGGCAAAAGACCCCAACTCAAGTTCCGTCAAGTGAACATATAATTATCCTAGCCTCTGCTCTGGACCCTCAGGACTGGTAGAAGGGTGGTCAAGGGGGAACATGGTTGTAGCGAACTCGAGATCAAAGAGCAGGTCTGGGCTCTTTGAAGCCGCCCTAGATGAATGGAGAGGAGTGCTCGAAAGAGGTGTTGTTAAAGGTAGCCTAAGGGACCTCCTTCCCATCATCATGATGTAGGGATTTGTAAATATTAGATCTGGAAAGCAAACAAGATGTGAAGTCAAACCCCTTTTTCACCAACTCAACACTCGAGTTGATGACCATGAAAGATTGGTCGTTAATCTTGTAAAATTTCATTAAGGTGATAAATCAATCTATCAGAGCGATTAAGTGAGATGTTGGGAACCCAATGCTCCCATGAGACTATCCAGAATCTTGCAACTAGTTTATCCCAACCAGTATGGGTGCAGACCGTTTACCGGCTACCCGATCTGCCCAATCTGCTAAGGAAGTCCCAGACTCACTACTGGCTACTCGGTGAAATCCTCACTAGAGAACAACTAGCAACAAGACCAGTAGTCTGAAAGGAGTTTGGGTATGGCTCTAGCCTAGCGTGCGGGTCACTCTCTCGCTGTAGATGAATCAACCAATGAGGGGTGACTCTCCCCTAAAAAAGGATTTTTAAGTGAAGTGTAGTTTAGGGTCATGTTTACATTAGTAGTCCCAATTTTATTTTGTTTTCTCCTTTTAGGTATTTCTGAAATAAGACAAAGCCTAACAAGTTTTTCAATTTCCTTGGTTATTTTGACTGAAATAAAACAGGGGGAGGAAGTCGAAAAAGCCTATGCGCGATCAAACACGATGATGCATGCAGAGATAGAAATGCATACCTGTCTCCAGCACTCTACATGCAGGGTGATCTGTGCATAAAAGTATAGACAGGAAATAAACTACCTATATGATGCATGAGGAAATCAACCTTAGATGAGAAATTTCTATTAATCGTGAAGCACAAGTAGCTAACTATCAGGAAGTGAGATCGGAGTCCGGTCTTCGATGCCGATCGGTGCCCACTACAATGGCTCCTGCCAGTGCTGTATATGACCTCTCTCAGCATGTGGTCTCTAATTCCAAAAAGTTAACTTTTTTAATTTTATTTTATCTAAGTCCAATTACGATCTATAGGAACAGATAAGTAATTAGGTGTGGGGCCTTATATAATTACATCACAATCAATGGAAATTCCTAAGTCGAGGGGCTAAATCCTGGAGAATTGAAAATAAATAAAAGCGATAAAAGAAAACCATGAAAAGCTGCGGTGAGGTCCCCTGAGTACACTGGTGCTCGGTGAAACATACCCCGAAGTGTCGAAGTGTACAAGCAAGTTTCCAAATCTATAATAATAATAATAATAATGTCTGTAGAAATAAAACTAATCTATCTAAACTAACTACTTTCTCTCTCTCTCTCTCTCTCTCTCTCTCTCTCTCTGTCTCTCTCCTTTTGCTCCTCCTCAGATGCAGGCTCGTCCAACAGAAAGCTGAAGCGTCCCTTGGGTAGTTCCTCACACGAAAAGTTAAAAAAAAGATGTCAGAAGGCAGTTATATCAAATAGATAATAAAATGGACAAAAGTGAAAAACGAGCAAAAATGAAATAAGACTACTGAGCCGTGCTCCCCCGCAACGATGCTATTCTGTTAATGCAATCGAGCGACTCGGGTTAAGTATCAAGATAACTCAATCGTCGTTGTGACCCGAATCATCGAGCATGATCGATGAAAAAAATAAAACCACTCAAAAGAAAACAAACAATGAAGCGTAATGTAAGCAATTCGCTATTTTATTTACCTGGCATAGCCTCCAAGGTCGAATACAAGGAGCACGAAAGGAATATGAAGTAGTGAAAGTTCAATGAATTAAAACATTTTTTAGTGGTTTTTAAATTTTTAGATTTTAAATAAGAAAACAAAACATCAAAAATAAAATAAAACCACACAACAATCTTTCTGATTTTTCTAAAGAACCAAAAATAATCAAAAAAATAAGATAAAAATATTTTTGGATTTTAAAGGTGTTAAATTCTTTTTGTTTATTTTTCTAGATTTTTCTGATGTTTTTGTAACTTTATAAAAATCAAACAAGGCTTAAAAATCAAAACAGTGCACAACTAAGATTAAATTGCAAATTAAAAATATTTAATATGCCCCAAAGTCCTAATAGCAATTTGGTAATAAAATATAAGTAAAAAGCTACAAATAGAAACTAAAAATGGAATTTTCGGATTTTTCAATGATTTCATATGATTTTTGTAAGATTTTGAATGTTTTGTAATTTTTAGATTTTTATAAGGATTTCTCAAACAAAATTAACATTTGAAGTAAACCACAAAAAAGGCATCCACAAGAATTTTTATGGAATTTTTAAAAACTTTTTTGAATTTTTGTAATTTTATTTATCAAACAAGGATATTTTTTAGGGTTTTTGAATTTTAAAAATTAGAAAATCCAAATAAACCAATCCAATAAAATTATAGTAAAGATTACACACTAATATGAGCCAATGGTAATTATTACATAATTTTTTGAATTAATTTAATATATATTAAGTCCAAAGCACAACATGTAATTAAGCACAATTCACATGGACCTATTCGTGAATTCTTTAAGTTTCTGGACCAAACAGATAACACTATAGAAAAGCCAAGGGCCAATAATGCAAATAATCTAGAAAAAGTGCACACAACACGTGATCTAGGCTTACAGTGTTATAAGTGCAAATAAAGCAAACTTACCATTCATTCAATAACCAGTAGAGAGTTCAAGACATAAATGCAAATATCCCAGACAACCACGTGTGGACTGACGTGCCTCAAACTCAACTAAACTGAAATGTAAATGACAAAAATGCGAGGGTCTAACTGCAAAAGTTCTCAACTACAACAATTATTTAAAGGACTCAAGCATACCGAAATACATAGGGAAAAAAGGGGAATATACCCTTGTAGGCATGTGCGGAGCACACAGGTCGCATGACAGGCTCTCGTGAAGGTGGGTGCTGATGGTTCTGATCTGCTCTACTACGGATCTGACGGCTCAGGCGAGTGGAGCTGGCGTACGGGTCTGATGACTTCTGATGAGATCAGATGGCATAGAGAATGTCGGCTCTGATGGCCATTAAACATGTATCTGACGCCTCTGAAAAAGGGTTTGGATGAATGGTGGAGACACAATCTAGAAGATGAGGTCCCGATCAGACGATGGCTGATGTTGTTGGATGAACTTGGCTCGAGCGGCCTTCAATCGACCGTGGAGGAAGATCCACATCCCAAATGACATCACTGAGAGGTCTAGTACTGTCGTGAGGCTCCTCTGCTTCTAGTGGTGGTCTCTGATGGAGTGACGGACGGATGGATATGTGTGGCGGCCACACCACCAGGAGCTACTCCGCCTGGTTAGCTGGTGAATCAATTGGGTTCCTTCGTGCAAACCAACACCTGTAGAAGGTAGAGGGACTTGGGGCGCAACTCTGGTCCAAGTTATTGCATAAGGAGAGAAGCGAAATGGTGCAGGTCATACTTGACTTCTGACGGAGATGGGAGAAGGAAGTCTTGATCCTAATCTCACTCCGGTAAGTGGGATGTAGTGTGATCAAACTGCATGGGAAGGAGCGAGGCGAGCATGGGGTTTTATCGGAGAGGATAGATGGTCAAGATGGAGCTCTGACCGTCTGGTCGGAGCAGAGTAACTAGCGATGATGTGAAATGAGAAAATGTAATCAAATATGGGAAATGTGGAGGATAAAAGCGTTACCGGAAGCTACCAATAAGCTGAGAAACTCCAGGAGAAGATGATCCGATGGGTCTTGGCGTCAACCAAGCTACAGCTGGCGGGGATGCTTCACGCGGCGAAGCTCCGACCACGTAGTGAGCGTCGAGTCTCTAAGCATCCCCGAGCGATCCTAAACCTCTCCTTCAGTAGCTATCACTCTAAGGATGGTAGCTTGGGAAGAATGGGGCATGGGAGACGAGCTGGAGAGCTATGGAGATGGAAGGAGATCTTATATAGGATGCCTAGGGGTCTAGAAGAATCAGGACAAGGAGTGCAACCCTAAGGCAATCTGATCCTCCCTAGGCATCCACAGGAATCATAGATCCTAGGAGAGGAATCATGCAGTGTAATCGAGGAGAATGGGGCCCTGACTCAATTAGGAAAAATAGGAGAAGAAGCTCCGACAGGAAAGGAATCAGGTCGGGTCAGTTGGGAGGAGACATTGACCGAGGTCAGCGTTCTAATGTGGCCTAATGAAAATTCAACAGTTAAAAAAATACAAGATAATTCAATAAAAACAGTAAATGATTTTAAATTAGAAAGTGTATAAAATAGAAAATGTTTATTATTTTACAAACTATTTTTTGTGCTTTTTAATTATTTTTATGGAAAAAAATAACATAAATACAATATATAGTATTATAAACAGATATATTGTACATATGTATTATGTAAAAGTATTTTTATTTTATTATTTATACAAAAATACTTTTATTTAATATTTTATTTATTTACAACATAATTTTAGGATTATAAAATAATTTTTATTTAATTTTTATAAATAAATTAAAGGTAAAATAATCAGTGAATGTGATATGTACACGTGTCTTTTATAAAAAGGTTTGATGAGTTTATTTTTTGTTTTTCTTTTATTTTTCTGATTTTTATTTTATTTTTATAATATTATTAAAACTACATACAAGGTTGTAAAAGAACAAAATAAATTTATTTTATCAAAAATAAATAAATAAATAATATGTACAAATATAGGTGATATATACAATACATAGTGGACCCTATCTCTCTCTACTTAATTTTATTTTGCGATCAGGTCAAGTATTGACCTTCTCTTATGGTTTGGGTCACTCTATATTTATTCTAAATACATCATTCTTTTTTTCTTTATTCTTTTATTTTTGCAAAAATACATGCTAAATATGCAATATTAGCAATGCCATATAGAAAGCTAAGTTATTATATTTAAAAGTATTTACAAGGTGTTTTGCCAAAAAGAAGAGCTAAAATAAAAGAATGAAGAGTGAGAATCAGGGATTCATTAGAGACATACTTTATCATTGATGACAAAGTCCTCCTAGCCTTCAATCAATTGAAGATCTCGTTTGTCAAGCGCTTATCCTACAACCACATGATTGATCTCTCCCATTCGAGATCATGAAGGATGCTTCTAATTTCATTGTTGGGGCTTTTATAGGAAACACATGGAAGGACTTCCATTTGCAATTCACTATGCCAACAAGACATTGGATGAGGCCCAAAAGAATAATACTGAAACTGAAAAATAATTGATGGTTGTGCTTTTTTCCTTAGAAAAATTCAGATCACATCTTCTTGGATCTAAACTTATCATCTTCACTAACCACTCTGCCATCAGGTATCTTAACGAAAAGAAGGATGCCAAATCCTGTATGCTTCATTGGATCCTTCTGCTCTAGCAATTCGATTTGAAAATAAGAGACAAACCTAGAGTTAAAAATGTGGTGGCAGATCACCTTTATAGAAAAGAATGCCCATTTATTTCCCTGGGTGACGCAACAATCTAAGACACTTTTTTAGATGAGTTGATCTTGAGTGTTGCCTCACTCACGTGGTATGTCTATATTGTGAACCACCTTGTTTCTGAGGTAGTCCCACAAGATTGGAACATGTAGAAGAAGGAAAAAGTTTTGTATGACATCCTTTTTCTACTAGTGGGAAGATCCGTACCTTTTCAGGGAAGGTGCAAACTGTATCTGGAGATGGTGTATCCCTCAATAAGAATACACTAGTGTCCTCGAGCACTGTCATATGCTCGAAGTAGGAGGATACCATTCTAGATATCAGATGACAGCCAAGGTAAAGTAGTGTGGCCTCTCGTGGCCTACACTATTTGAGGATGCAACAACATATGTGAAAGGTTGCACTGACTGTCAGAAGATGGGAGGGACCCTTGGTTCCAAAGACTACATGCCTCTTAAGTACATCCATATTTCAATATTTTTGATGCTTGGGGAGTTGGCTTTATGGGCCTATTTCCCAATAGTTAGGGTTATGAGTATATCTTTCATGTCATCAACTATGTGAGTTCTTGGGTGAAAGCTATTCCTACCCGAGCTGTTGATAGCCATACGGTATGTTGCTTTTGCAAGGACAACATTATCTCTCATTTCGAGATCCGAAAATCTTGATATCATTCAAGTGTAGTCATTTTGTGAACAAAGAAGTCAAAAAGCTTTCCAAGGAGTATGGTATCGATCATCGTGTCACATCTCCTTACCATCTGCAATCAAATGGCTTGGTTAAACTATCCAATAGGGAGATAAAGACTATATTGCAGAAGCTTGTACGACCTGATATGAAGAACTAGCCTCAACCTTGATTCTGTTATCTGGGCTTATCACACGAACTACAAGAGTCCTCTTGAGATGTCTCCCTATCATATTGTTTAGGGGAAGAAATACCACCTGCATGTTGAATTATTTCATAAATCATTGTAGGTAGTGAATATCTGCAATCTGACTAAAAGAAAGTGGTCAGAATCAAAAATAAAAACTAGATCAACTCTTGGAATTCCGTGATTATGCCTATTATAACATACTAATGTACACTGAAAATGTAAGTCATTGGTTCGACAAGCACATCTGAAGTAAGACTTTCGAACCACGACAAAAAGTTTGGTTGTTTTATGCAAAGTAGCAGATATTTCCATGTAAATTGAAGAGCAAGTGGAAAGAGTCCTATATTATAAAGATTGTGTGTGACAATGGCAGTATCTTGATATCATAATTATCATCTGATACACATTCATTCATCATCAACGGATAGTTGCTGAAGCCGTATATAGAGCATTGCACATTCATGTCTGTGGTCAATTCCATCAACATGGCATTGATTACTCAAAATGCTCGAGATACCTAACATCCAGTCTTGAAGGAGCATGCGGTGTCCAACACATCAGATCTGGCAGTTGTTGTATTGACCCTCTCTCAACTCTCGATACTCAAACAATTCGAGTAAGTCAACATTGAACCCACAAATGATATATAGCAATGAAAATATGTGAGATGAAATTTATTATACACTACAAAATGTGTATAGTAGACAAGTAGTAGGGGTCGAACCACTGTGAACAGTGGATGATAGGTATATATATTAATAATAAATAGTTATAATTATTTTTGTATTTTTTAGTCTTTTTCTAATTTTTGTGGGTTTTTAATTATATGTGAATTTTTATGAAATTTTATGTGTCTTATATTTTTTATATTTTAAAATTTCTAAATTTTATTTTTTTTGAATTTTTAAAATTTTCATTTCTTTTTATTATTAAAATATAATATATATATTTATATTGAATAATAAAGATATTAATACAATATAAGTAATATATATATAATATATATAAGATATATGAGGTTTTATATTTTTTAAATTTACTTAAATATATTCAAAATACATAAATAAAATATTTTAGTCTTTTACTATTTTTCAAAGTTTTTTTATAAGTTTTATATAATTTTTGCTAATTTATTTGACTTTTTAGAGTATTAAAAGGTGTAAAACAATGCAAAAATTAAATATATGAAATTGATTTAGGTTTTAAAAATAGATCATATTGTCTGAAATTACAAAACTAATTTTAATATGTACTATATATAATAAGGAAAATATAAAATAGAAATTATTATTTTAGGATTTTAAATTAATTTTTACAGAATTTTATAGTGTTTTTAAGGTTTTGTAATTTTTAATGTTTTTGTTTTGCATTTTTTAGTGATTTTTGTATATATATTAATATATAATACAACTAATATAATTTTTACTAATTTTTGGGTATTTTTTCTGTTTTTATGGATTTTAATAATTTGGCAAGAAATAAAAGCTCCTTTTTGATTTGCAGAAAATAGGAAATTGAGTAATATGCTTAAACAAAAATATGCATGTATACACCATTTTAAAAGACTCCTACTACAATTTTCCTATAATTATTAGAGCACACAAGCTATTTATTAAAAATAAAATTCAAGAAATAAACTATAACAATTGAAAAGGACCTATTTGTAATTTAATAAATTAAACCATTTCAGAATCGATCTAGAAAATCTTGGGTTACGCACACAATTTTTATAGAGAAACACGTGCCCCACACGTAATGCGGGAGGATAGATGTAATATACCGAACGTTTTGGGATATTAGTGCAATTTCTATAAATATATTTAATCACTACTTAATATTTATAGGACTACGTATAAATATAAAAATGCGTCAGGGAACAAGTGTTATTTACCCCTTATTGCACGTTATCCAATGACAGGTTGATCTTCACTTACACGTGTGGATGACTAGGATGATGTGGTAATGATTTGTTGATGTAGTGCCAAGATTGGATCTGGGATCTGATCAAATGCCTGGCATGAACCTCATCAGATTGATGCTACTATGCTTGGAACCCATTCTTAATCGAACCGTGATGAAGCCCCCCTGAAGAATTAGGGGTGAACACATGCGGGGCAAGTTTTAATCTCACATATCTCATGACTCCGACTCCTCTTGTAGTGCTAATGGGCTCATGATGATCTTAGGAGGAATCTGCTACGACAAAGGTGATCAAATCGATTCGGGCCGCATCGATAGGGGCTTGGAGCTTAGTGAAGGAAGCTTTCTCCTAGAGCTCCTGTTCCATGTTAAATACTCCCCAAAAGGGGGTATTCAAGGCTCAATCCTTCACAGGAAGTCAGGGGGACAAGGGCAAAACTTTTGGCCCTCTTATTGGGTGAAAAAAGGTGAGAATGAAGTGGTGCGGAGAAGCTCTAGTGATAGATGAAGGACGAGATCAATTCATTGATTTGGAAAGGATCGGAGTGATCTAAGGTGATAAATGTAATGGAGAAGCGTAGAGGAAGGAAATGGGTTGCTCAAGGGGGTTGGAGACATGTAGAATCACTACGAAGTAGGTCACCGGAGCTGAAGCCCTGGGGAGCGATGATATGACTAAACTACACTAATTAACTAAAAATACAAAACTAATGCTACCGTTAATCAAAGAAATGAAAATGCAAAGAAAATGACAGATCTAACAGCTCACACTTGACCCTAGTGGCCAAGGAGCAGAGAGCTCCACCTGGAGGTACTCTGGTGGGGCTAGACCGCTTAAATCTCCACCTTATCGACATCATGAAGGCAAGGAACGACACCTGCTATTCGGAGGGACTCAACCAAGATGTCCTTTTTGGGTTACAGTAGACAAAGAAGTATCAAAACCAAAAAATGGGAGGAAGGTCTTATTTATGGACAGAGGGAGGTATTGCCATCGATGGAGTGTTCGTTTGATCATGCCAGATGTACGTCAAGATGAGAAATCGTGATGCACACATGTTTGCTGAAGACATCGAGGTCCATCGAGCAGTGCATCTTAACCAAAAATGTGGACAAGATAGGGGGGTTAGTTGAGATGCATGAGTCTAATAGAGGGATGGAGTGGAGATCAGACAGTTGACCGGGGGTCAATTGTCCATGCAAGGGGGATTAGTCCATGTCGGACTAATACACGATAATACAGAAGAGAAAAAGGAAAAATAAATAAAAAAATACCTATTTGTTATTATTTTTATTTATTTTTATAACACTATTTATTAGCTGTTAATTTTACAAGTATATTCATAGGAATATTTACCTATATTTTAAGTCTTTATTTTTATTTTGTATTTTGTATTTTCATATTATATATACATATTTTATATATTTATAATATACTTAAATGCATATTTACATATTTTTTCTTTTTTATAATCTTATTTACATGCATAGATAAATGTGTATATACATTATATGCATAGTATACCTATATATTACATTATATTATTTATTTTAATTTATTTTTAATTCTTTTATTTTATTTTTATATTATTAATAATATTTACAAGCATTTAAAAATATAATAATAGTAAAAATATAATAAATAAATAAAATGAATAAAATATGCTGGTATACAGTACAATGGGGCCCTAGAAAGCTCGCTTTTGTATCTTAACTCCAATTTTAATGAAACAACCATCATTAGATAGATAATTTTATTTTAAGAATAATAAAAGTGAATTTGATGAATTTTGACTCATATGGAGGAGATACTGATCATTGAAATTCAGTTTGCGGCTTTCATCTATATGTCCCAATCACAATGTGCATTATTTTTCTTAGAAATTATTTTTATACTTTTCTATACAATAATATGTGCAACTTTCATGTTGAAACATCATTTATTTTGATCATGCAAAATGAATAATAAAATAGTGAAATAATTTCTATTTTTGATGAATTAAATTAGGGTTTGAGTATATTTTCTGCACAGTTAATTGGCCCTATCTCCCCATACTTTATTCTCGACCGGCCACGTCAAAATTGACCTAGTCTCGGGGTTCAGGGTCATTTATTATCTTTGATACTTCATTTATTTTTATTTTATTTTCCTTTATTCTTTTATTTTGGAATTAAATAACCGTATTCGACCAGCATTTATAGGTTAAATAATGAATGCTATATTATGTATATTAATGTTATTTTCATGCATTTACCTAGGAATTTAAGGCCAAAATAAATGAATAAATGTGATGAAATGGAGAGTCATAACCCCCTATAACTTCCTTCACTAGTCTCTAGCAAACAGTTATGATAATGAGTGCCCTAAAAAGAAAATAAATAAAAGAAAAGGAAAGAAGTTAGAATGATTTTGATTCTTAAACTTATCTTCATAAAATGAAAGTTTGGAGCTTAGTTAAGATATTTAGATTGCTCATTTATTCAGAACCACATTCAGGTTAGCAATTGTGACACAACTGCCCTTGGGTTCCATGTTCCTCTATTCAATTCAACCCCATAGGCCAATCAGAACTATCCTTTCATGCATATACTCTTGTAACCTTAAAATGGAAGGTACCATGTGTGTGAATTGTGTTATCTCTTCCCGTATAAACAATTAAACTATGAAGATGTCTCCTCCTCTGGTAACTTGTCATCGGGGAGATGGATGTTTCCTTTTGATTTCAAGTACGTGCTAGTGCACAACTAAAAAGGGTGAAGCTAGAAGATAGAGAACACTAGAAACAAACTAGTGTAGTTGCATTTTCTAGTGAAGCTCGACCACTATAATCAAGTCTCCATCAAGAAGCAGTCCTTTTTGGAAGCTCAAATTTTTTAGAATTTTTGGTACATGCTCCTTTTTAGATATTTCTTTATATGGCATTGCTCTACATTCTTATTTTTCCCTAACAGATATAAAATCTTTTGTTTAGCCATGTCTTGGGGTCCTAGAAAAATTGTTCTAGCATATCATTCCTCATCCGAAGATTATTTCAGTCCATTCTACGGTCGTTAGATGCCTACACTACCAGACGAAAAGGTGTTGAAGTACCAGTTTCATCATCCCCCAAGAATGGTTCCTGAGCCACCCATGACAAAGTGGCCTAGTATTGTTATGGCTTACACTCCAAGATATTTCAACAATACATCTTGGTTGAGCTGCGTGCTAAGTGTGGGGTCTCATGTTAACACATTAACTCGAGTCGTACGGATTACATGAAAGGTTCTAGTTAGACACATTGAATCAACTCATGAACATAGTCTATAGAATCTAAAGAATTATTTATTATATTTACAAAGTATTTTGATAATTTTATACATATTTAGAGTGTATTCCTTACAGTTGACTAGTGTATACCCTCACACAATATAGTATATTATCCACATTATTAAACATACGAAAGTACGAGTTATGGCTAAAGAATTTACAACCTATATATGACCCCCTATACTTAGCGTGAACTATGTTCTCGTTGTGATCAAAGAGTAGAAATGAAGACATAACTCGTGTCGAGTATAGAAAAGCCTATAATACAATGAGTGAGTAAAAGAATGAGAAGTCGATCATCCCCCTATACTTAGGATGAACTAATCCTTGGTATAACAGACTGTACACTAAACATGAATCATCGAGGATTAGAATATAACAAATCAATAGCACAACATGTCTTCCCCTGTACTTAGGATGAAGGATCCCTAAGTAAAGAATAGGACATCAATAGATGTGGAGACAAGCGAGAGAATAAATGAAGAATAATCTGAATACACTCATCCCTCTATATTTAGGGTGAAGTATATCATTAGTATAGCACAAATGTCTGGGATGAATGAAATACAAAAGAATGAAAAATTGAAAAAGAAATGAAAATAATAAAAGAAGAAGACTAATCAAAAATATTTTTCGAGGAATTGTCTTATTCACTACAGTTGTTGAGAGATCTTCATCAAATATAACCTGAATAGAATTGAGAACGACCAGGAATGTATCATGTCCTAGATACGGCTTCAGTAATTGACCGTTAACTACAAATGGCTCTACGTCAGATGGCAATTTGGATATGTGAATGGTTCCATGGTCGTGCACAGTTCTAACGAGGAATGGCCATGTCTATTTAATTTCCTGGGAATATCTTCAACTTCGCATCAAATAACCAGACTTTCTGTCAACGGTCGAAAGCATTTCGTCTGATGTTCCCATTTGCCAATGTTTGAACTTCTCCATGTACATCAAGCGGTTATTGTACGCATAGTCTTAGAATTCCAAGAGCTTGTTCAGATCCACTTTTCATTCTGACAACCTTTCTATGAGTCGAGGTTACATATTTTTATTGTCCGAAGAGATTTATGAATTAATTCCACTGGCATATGGCATGGTTTCCATATACAAGACGGTAGGTCAATGTGCCCAATGGAGACTTGTAGGTGATTTGATAAACCCATAGAGCTGAATCAGAAGTTGTGACCAGTTCTTACTATCCAACCTAACAAGTTTCTGCAGAATCATCTTGATCTTTATATTAGATAATCGTCAAAATCATTAGACTAAGGATTATAAGGAGATGTGACACAATGATTGAGGATGTATTCCTTCACTAATTTTTTCACTTATATATTGATGAAATGCTACCCCCCTCTGAAATGAGGATCTTTGGAATCCTGAACCATGAAATGATGTTATCTTTAGAAATCTGATAGACTGTTCGGCTATCAGCGTAACGAGTGGGAATAGCTTCTACCCAACGACTCAGGTAATCAACGACAAGAAGTATGTATTCATATACTTGACTGTTACGAAATGGGACAATGAAATCAATGGCACAAGCATCGAACTTATTAGAAATCTAAATATATTTGAGGGGAATGGATTCTTTCAAATAGAGGGTTCCTTCTATTTTCTTACAATCTGCGCAGTCTTTGACAACTATTGTGGCATCCTTAAATAGTGTGGGCTACTAGAGGCCACACTGTAATATCTTTTGAAAACCTTTGCAAAAATCTGTGTAAAATATCTTTCAAACCCTTGAAAAATACTCCTTTGTAAATGTTTGTGAATGTATTAAACTATTTCAAAAATTCCATAAAAAAATGCAAAATTTCAAAATCCTAAAATTTTACAACACTTCTTGAAAAAACCATAAACAATCCAAAATCAGAAAACTATTTCACATAAGTACTTTCATGCATTGCATAAGGAATTTTCTGAATGATTTTTAACAATTGAACAAGCCTGAATAAAATTTTATGACTAGAGCTTGGTCTAGACCTTAATCCACTTAATTCCATAGGAATCCTATAGGAACTGGAAATAAGGTCTTTCAGGTCAATGAGACTTAATTCTTTGAGTCCACAAGACTATGTTCACATGTCATATTGATTAGCCTAAGTAGAGTATTTCGAAGCACATGCATAACTCTTGCTGATAATGATCTGACTTGAACACCACACTTTACACTTAACTCAACTCTGAGGAAGTAGTAAGGGCATGATTCGTTAGCTTGAGGAGGAACACGCATGCAAACATTCGTAGTCACAATAAGTGGTCAGAGCCCTGATAAATCACATATTTATCATTATTAAGCATCATTATTATCTCTCTTTCTTATGTAAACAACCAAGATTCGTTAACAATTAACATAATTTAATAAACTATGTGTTGCAATTGTTAACCTTAATTATCTTGTATTATCTAACATATTATTATGCTATTATTTATGTATTTCTTTCTCACTAAAAATCAAATAAAAATTAGGATAAAATTCTACATAATTAATATAATCTAAAATAGAATTCACCATACAAAAATGATAAAAGAAAAATAAAAGAAAATGTTTTTTATTGTTCTCATTTCTTGTTTAGTTTTATCTATGTAATGATGAATTTTCTTTCTTTGATTTCTACACAAAAGTTGTAGATCTCATTGAGGTCTACAACTTCCATGTTTACCATTTTTCTAATTCATTTTCTATCTAATTCTTTTTTATTTTTTAAGCATTTACTCATTTTCCTATTTTCTGATAGGGCCATGTGGCCCAATCCTATCTCGACGTGCGGTCGTCTCTTTATATCATTTCGCCTTTGTTATCAACCGTCCATCTCCTTTTGATGATTCAATCACTATCGTTGCTTGGTGCCTAAGCCTCAACCCTTTGATCAGATCCCAGATCAGATCAAATCCTTAATATCCCTCCTAAAGGATGTCCATTGGATCTTGATCCAACTACCATCTTATCGCCTTCAACCTCCCAACTTCCAGGTCAAAACGTCTTAACCCTTCGCACTTTGCCATCTTCACTCTTTTTTCCCTTCCATCTCCGATAACCTCTATCTTCGATTCAACCACAAAATCATTTACCTAACTTCCTCGTTCCACACTAGTCACTTAGACTTCTTTGTTCCTATCTCCTTTTCCAAGTGGTGGTGGTTGAAACCACCGCTTGGAACCGCACTTCGCCAACTTCCACCTTCACTCTTCCCCCACCTCTATAACTGACTATCCGCCCCTTGTGTGAGTCTCCCTTGAGCAATCCTACCCCTTTGGTGACAGAGAGTGGGACTGAGATTAAGCGATGATGGGTGGTTGACTCCGACGAATTCCTTGATGTTAACACCAAGATGTAGTGCATCATGCGCTTACTCGAGTTCAATCCCTTGTCAGGATTGTTAAGTGAAAATATACAAATCTTTTGAACTTTATGTTGGCCCTGATCCATCATCATTGCACGCATTCCCAGTGTGCTTGATCGCTTCTTCATCAGTGTGATCATCTCGACCCATCTTCATATTCCACGTGAATAAGAACCCATTTAGGGATTGATCTTCTGCGACATTCAATCCTCCATTTCGTCTCTTAAGCATCTGAAAAGATTCAAAATTGCATGGTCTTCATTGATAATACATGCAGGTACAAAAAAGGGTGGTTGGTCTGAGAATTCAAGTCACCCTCGATTTCAAGCTACTCCTCCAACGAGCAGCCATCATTCTAGAGTTTCGAACCTTCCCACGTCTTCCTGCACAAATGAGCATCTTCGCAAGGTAGTAGTAAAACTTCCCAGACCTTCAGGTAGTGCGAGAAGTAATTGAGGAGTAGTAGTGAAGCTACTGGAGCGCATGCCTCTCCGACGCACGTGGAGGAGGAAGAGGACATCCTCAAGCAGCAGATACCGTTAGATCAGCCATATTGGGTGTGATCCAATGGTTGACAGTTAACCACATCTTCAGTCCGAGCCTTAGATTCAGACCGGAGCTTCGGATCTCCTGAGCCTGCTGCGAACCTTCAAAGAGTGCCATGTCATTCCGATCTTGCCCCAACGAGCCTAGTTTTCGCACGTGATTCATTACACGTGCCTCTGGATAAATTGCAGAAGCATCCATCAAGATCTTCAAAACTGTAGATAAGTCCTCCCACCTATGAAGAAATTGCAATCTTACCCTTGTGGGTTTCTGTTATTTAACATGAGTCCACTTTTGGACTTATTTGTTGTAAAACTTAATATTTTTCTTACAGTCGTGCTCTTGGATTAAATAATGAATAATTTTTTATTCCTTTAACCAAATTAAGTGATTTTGGACTTGTTGGAAAGCTTGTTTAATTCTCTACTTGTTTGCGTGTTTGTATAATTTATTTGACACTTACTATATGCATTATCTATTAGAGAACTTTATTGATATTTTTGCTCCTTAATTGAATTGAATGTTGATATCTTGTATATGAATTGATCCATTAAAGCCGTGAATTGATTTATTCATTGATTAGGACCATTAATCTATTTAGTGGTATCTTCATTCCTAATTAGTTCATCAATAATTAACTACGCGTATTCATCTTCCCATTAAGAACATGCAAATCAAGTTTTGATTAATTTGATGAGTTGAGATCTATTCACCTTATTACTTGGATTGTTTTTCATTGAATAAATGTTTCATTGATAAATTCGGGAGCTTTGTCGTTATGTGTGTTATTGTATATTATCTTTGTATCATTATTTTCGTTTAAATTAAAGACATAAAAAATCTTTTAAAAATTGCACTACTTTGGATTTTGCATTAACTTACCCTAGATATCCTCTCAACCACTTACTTAAGTATTTGATACTTGAAGTAAATCATAGAAGTGCTCGTATCCTTGTGTTCGACCATGGACTTCCTAGGTAGAAATTAAAGAAGAAACGCTTCGTAGAGATACTTCTCTCAGTTTTGCATGGTTCATTAAGTGCCTTCGCTACAACGGATACTTATTATCATATGCATTTAGTGTTTCATTAGATGGCGCCGTTGCTAGGGATTTGGCATATTTTGTGATTTATTTAGGTTAGAAGATTTATTTTAGCGATTTTTAGGTTTATTTAGGTTAAGTTTATTTGTTGTGATTGTTTATATCTTGTTTGTCACCTTGTTGTTGACTAGTCTCTTAATTAAGCTAATATATCTTTTTTTGAGAATTATCTTACCATATGACTATTTTGTGGAAAGACCGTGAAATCGACGAAAGTCGAAGTGAACGGAAACTAGAAGCTTCATTTGGGGAGTCCACTTTGCAATCAACTTGGAAAGCTAGCTCAAATCATTTAACCGAGCTTAATATCATAATTTTTACTCAATATTTTTTTGTAATAATTTGTAGTATTAATTTCCCTTTATAGTGATTCTTATATAAGATGTTGCGCATGTAAAAAGGTTGTTATTTATTTTTCATTATGTGTGGAGAGTGATACTCAACTTAAGTGGCAAATTAGGTTCGAGCACTATGCCAAATAGAAAGATCTTAGGTTACTATTGCTTCATCTACTTCTTAACTTAGGACATACAACTTGATCTCATAAGATTCACAATTGCAAAAATCTTAGGATTTTCATGAGACACATGTAAAACAACGTTCTATCTAGCCAAACTAAATCAAATTCTTCATCGCTAATAGAAATATTATTTTGGTACAGATTTTCTCGATTTGCATCATACAGTGTAAGCACTTACAAATTTCATTTTGCATCTACATGGAGAGTGTTGGGAATCACTGTAATTATTCCAAACAACTGCATACATCATTTATTTATGATTGCATTCTGTTTTCAGCTATCTCCCTCGATTTTTTCCAACCTAGGATGAAAGGAAAATGGACTGCACGTTAGGCATTGATTGTGGTCAAATAATTCAGAGTGATAACCAACTCTAAAATTGGGACTGAATTGATGCAAATTGACCTTTAAATTTGGAATAAAATCAATCTTATATTGCAGGTAGTAAAATCCACATTATTTGTAGGTACTTACACCTAGACAGAGTGGGTGAGGATGGATCCCTATGGTTAGAGATCAAAACCTTGGACATATGCCGTAAGTCTCCAAGTCCGACTCTTGCAGATTTGGGAGTTGCAAGTGGTTTCCTTCGACCTTAGAAAAACATTTTCATCTTCTGCACTTATAGGTTTGTTTTGGGTTGTGATATTGAACCTGTCAGCCTAGGCAGATCACTGCATTGATTGAGGACCTATTAAGACTTCGAATGGGTGTAGTAGGAGAATCCATGTGAGCTTGCAAAAGAATGTTTAAATCACTAACTTAAAACTGCCATGATAATAAATAAGTAGAACTCTTATGGCTTTCACGAGTTGAATTGGTGAACATATTCAAAGGGATTTGTTAGAATTGTATTGTATGAGTTGATTCCACATATTTATGTGAACTGTAGTTACTAGATTTTGTTTTTTAATCGATCATTCTCATATTCATACTCTTTTGAAATCAAAAATAGATAAATGGCCATAATTTTGTTCAGGCTTCACGAACTTGTCATTAAGCCGTCCAAATATCACGTCTTCCGAGGTCCAATCCCCTTCTTCTCATGAACCTTCCTAGATTATAAATAATCCTTGTTTCGATCCAATGTCTCATGATTCATTCTTAAGTGGTGGTTACATCCCAACCAACCCCTTTCTTTCTTCTCTTCTCACCGAGGAAGACCATTGACTTAGTGAGATCAATCCAATTTCCATGTCTTCATCAAGATCTCGCTCCAATCCACTTTTTCATGAAGGTTTAGAAGACACATTCAAGATTCCTACTAAGATATAAAAAGGAGAGGAGGAAGAACGAGAGGGTCCAATACATGAAGTACTGCCTAGGCTAGCAAAATCTGAGAAGAATGCAACACTTATGAGAGAACAACTTCGCCAGTTATAGTTCGGTGTAGATGCACCAATGGATGTGGCATACAACCCCGGGCAATATTAGATGACTAATTTATTGATTACAGTCGAACCTGAAGTAGAATCCGAGTTGAAGCCACCGTTCTTGAATTTGATCCCTCATTTTCATGAGAATGCACATGAGGAGCCATACACATTCCATAGGAATTTTGAGTTGGTATGTACTAACCTTAGGCATCCAAGGGTTAGCAAAGATTACATTAAATTCAAAGCCCTTCCTTTTTCCTTGAAGGATAAGGTTGACTATTGGATGAAGAACCTGGGGGTAGTTATAACTACCTTTGTGCAGTTCAACGACCTCTTTTTGAAGAAGTTATAGCCTCTGAGTATAACTAATTTGATGCACTCACGCATCATGAGTTTCTTCCAACATCCCAATGAAGCATTCTGTAATACATGGGAGAGATTCAAAGAACTCTTACAGAAGTATCCTTGTCATGGCATAGAGCCTAACATCCTATTTCAATTAGTTTATTGCCATCTACATCTTGAGGTATAGAGTTTTGTTAGTGCTTCTTGTGGAGGCAACTATACTTCACGAGGTGCGGACACTGTCTAGAAGGTGTTCGAGCAGATGGCCAAGATGAGCAGAGCACAGACCGTGAGTAGAGATCAGTTAGAGATCCCCATACCACTCTTTTTGAAAGGGGAGCAAAGAATACAGTTGATCCTTTTGACATGGTCATCATAGCAGATAAACTAACAATAGTTGAGAGGATTGATATGCAGATGGATGAGTGGGACAACAACTTATCCAAACTGCCAAAACATATGGTAGATCTTTTTGAGAAGGTATCCAAGATGAGGATACCTACCGTGATTGCATCTGCTGCTCCCATGTACCGTGTTCATCATATTCAGGAGAAACAGATGTCAGGGTGACCCCAGCCATGGGTAGAGGACCAACCTATTGCCCATTCTTGTCAGGTGTGGGAGGTAAATGATGAGTGGAAAACTAATGCCCTCCCAGGAAGCGGAGTTCTGAGGATCGTTTCCCATACCAGCATCCCCAGAACTTCTACAATACATAATTTAATCCTACACCTCTTCTAGCACCACAGAGCTTTGGAGCTCATCCTTCACAGGCACAAGGCAACAGCAGCAGTACGTTCGTTAGAAGACATACCAGTCAAGCCAACATGACACCCATGTTCAACATTCTACCAAGTAGCAACAGTTTCATGGCCACCATGTCCAATCTTCACGTTCTTCTTATCCTTCTTGATAGCAACAATACTCATCTTCAGGTTCCACAATTTTTCAGAGGAAGATTCTTGAGGAGTTGCATTCGTACATGAATGAAGTACGGGATTTAAGGGTTGATCTCAACCATATATCCCATTTTACATGGACACATTACCCCATGTACATCCATTCCCACCCAAGTTCAGGCAAATCCCAATAACCTGAACAAGACTCAATAGTAGTAGCATTCTTTTGATCATGTATACTAATCTGGTTCACAAAATCTTGGCATGAGATTTTTCCATTTGATTGTATCAATAATATGTCTCTTAGGAGCAAACAGATAGTGGTTGTACCTGATCAGGCGAGGGACATGGAGAAGATCGATTCTGGCACTCACCCAGAGGATTCTTCAGAGGACGATGAGGCGAGTCATCTTCAACAACATCTTCATCATGAGGCAGGGATGTCCAAGAGAAGAGAGAGGAAGATTCAAAGTACGAGACCCACACGGTAGCACGAGGAAGATTCAGATTCTTCTGAGAACCTTGTACCTTCAGTAGAGGAGAATGCACATTCAACATGCATTCCCCAATCTTTAGTAGATAATTCAGTTTTAAATTCCAAATTTAATGTTAAAGATTCAGTTGTGAAGAACTAGTTTCTTGTAATAAAAGGCATATTTCAGTTTATGATTCTGATTCTTCACATTCCTCTTCTACTTATGCTATCCCTTCCCCCCATGCTCTTACGGTAGGAAAACTCAGCATGAAGAAGATTCAAGGAGACGATCCTATAATGTCATGATTCTGTAAAGATAATATTATGGTTAATGTACCATTGATGAGTATATGGCCAGTAATCCTGCATTTTACAGAAATACTTAAAAGTGAGATGCACACCTACAAGAATTAGTAGGAAGAAACCAAATAGTTATGTAAAGACTCATGTTTTATCGGTGGCCACTACTTTTTTGTCTCAAGAACCAGCAATTACATAGAAAGAAGAGGTACTTGGGTGCACATTAAGTGGTGAGTCATATCGATGACATTGCGTTTGCACATACTCTCTCGGATAGTGTTTGTTTGTTCAATCTTTTACCTTATGCTTTGTATGAGAAACTAAAGTTGGCCCCCCTTCGAATATCATGAGCCCTACTATATTTTGCAGATAAATTGTTGAAGAAGGCTAAGGGTGAGATCAAGAACGTTATCATTTCGATTGACGAACAAGACTATAGAGTGGACTTCACCATCCTTGACATGGATATCCCTAATCACTGGAGAGAATCACATATCATCCTTGGATGGCCATTCCTTAGGACGACTGGTGCTTCTTTTGATTATCAGATAGGGATTATGAAGTTTCATTCTCCTGGTGGAGAAGTGGAGCTACAGATGAAGTAGATGAAATGGCAAAGACCTGACTCTTAGTAGAGCATAGATTTCTCTTCATCATCTAAGGCAAATTGCAGACTTGTTAGCAAAGTTGGGATATGGAAGAAGAACATGACAGGACTGAGCGAGACCCTTTCATTTGGAGATGATAGTGTACAATATTCAGTTTGCGAGGTTGTGCTTGGTTTCTTGGGAGATAGATCATCTATCTATTCCTTGGATGACGTAGATTTTTTTAGATGTGTCAGTTCCTATCCGTATGGAACAATCAAAGGAATTAGATTTCGAGTCGGACACGGCTTTTGATGAATTACCGTATTTCTTTAACGATCTGATTCCTTGTTCTATTCAGTTGGTGAATAACGCTATAGAGACAACATCACCACCATGAAGCATGGAAACAGATTCAGCTTCAGTTCAGCCAGATTTGATTGATTGATGATGGAACCAGATTCAGCTTCCTACACTGAAGTATTCTTTTCTTGCGGGACCTAAGAATAGATTTCCTATCATCATTAGTTATAGGTTGACTGTAAAATAGGAGTCTAGGTTACTTGAAGTGTTAGAGAAGAATCGTAAGGCAATAGGTTGGACGGTGTTGGATCTCATGGGTATAAAACCCACACTCTGTTCACACCACATTTTTATTGAGGATAATGCTAGACCTTCCTTTGAGTTCCATTGGAGTGTTAATCCAAATCTATGGGAAGTAGTTAAGAAAGAGATTGAGAAGTGGTGTGGAGTGGGATTTATTTACCCAATCTCTAACTCCAAATGGGTGGCCGGCCTACATGTTGTCCCGAAGAAGTCGGGCATTCAGATGGTCACCAATGCGGAGGGAGTTGAGATAGTGACACGAGTACCCACATCGTGGCACATCTATGTCAAGAACCCACCAAGAAAGATCACTTTCCCCTACCTTTTATTGATCAGATTTTGGAGAGACTAGTGGAGAAAGAATTCTTCTGCTTTTTTAAAGGGTACTTAGGCTACAATCAGGTAGCCATCACCCCTAAAAATGAGGAAAAGACCCCTTTTACTTGTCCTTTAGGCACACATGCATTCAGGAGGATGCCTTTTGGGCTATGCAATGCCCCGAGTACTTTTCAGCGTGCATGATTGTCATGTTCATCTAAATGGTGAGGGATTTTCAAGAGGTCTTCATGGAAGATTTTCGAAATGGTGAGGGATTTTCAAGAGGTCTTCATGGAAGATTTCTCAATCCATGATGATTCATTTGATGCATGTTTAGCGCACTCGGATCGAGTGCTTCGGAGGTGTATAGAGGTGAATCGGGTGCTCTCCTGAGAGAAAAGTCATTTTATGGTTAAGGAGGGTATTATGTTGGGTATGTAATCTCCAAGAAAGGAATGGAGGTTGACTCCGCCAATGTGGATGTGATCAAGAAACTTGATCCACCAACTAACATCAAGTCAGTGAGGTCATTTTTATGGCACGTGGGATTTTATAGATGATTCATTCAAGAATTTTCTATGATTGCCCGACCATTGATTGTCTTTTAGGGAAGGACACCGAGTTCATTTTAAATCATAAATGGATATAGACCTTTGAGCTCCTTAAAAGAAAGATTTGTGACTTGACAATTCTCTCAGGTCTTGATTGGTCTCTTCCCTTTGCAATCATGATTGATGCATTAGATTTTACTTTAAGAGCCGTATTGCGACAATGGTGAGATTAGATCCCATTTGCGATTCACTACACAAGTAAAGTAATTCAGCACAAAAGAATTATACAGTGACTGAAAATGAAATGCTCGTAGTAGTATGGGCTTTAGAGAAGCTTAGGTCTTACATCATGGGAGCGAAGGTGACTATCTACACAAATCATTCAACCATTAGGTATCTCATGGAAAAGAAGTACGTGAAGGCACATCTTCTTAGGTGGATTTTTTTACTATAAGAATTTGATTTGGAGATTAAGGATAAGCCCGGTGTCAAGAATGTAGTGGCCAATCATCTTTCTATAGTTGAGTTGAAGGATTCCGCTGTCTTTGAGTTGACCAAAGAGACTTTTCCAGTTGCGTCGATTTGTGTTGTCTATTTACTCCCTTGGTTTGCCAACATGGTGAACTATCTTATCTCCAAGTAAATTCCCCATGGTTGGACTAGGAGCAGTATTGACCGACTTAACATGGATTCGAGGAGCTACCATTGGGAGGACCCATTCCTTTTCTTTGAGGTCCTTGTGTCTTCTGGGTTGTGTATTCCTCGGGAGGAATAATAGAGTGTCCTCATGTATTGTCATTCACGTGAGGATGGAGGACACCATTCAGGAAAAAGGGCTACACACAATGTGTTACAATGAGGATTATTTTGGCTGACCTTTGTAGAGATGCCATGATTTTGTACGGTCATGGCCAGTTTGCCAAAGAATGGGTGGGACACTTAGTTATAGAGATGAGATGTCCATGCACCCTGTGATTTTCTATGATGTATTTGATGCATGGGTCATATATTTCATGGGTCCCATTCCCACTAGTCATGGATTTGAGTACATCTTATTGGCACATGATTATCTTTCTAGGTGGGTGGAGGCTATCCCAACCCGAGTCACTGACAATAGGACTGTTTGTATGTTTATTAAGGAGCATATCATTTCTAGGTTCGGGGTACCGAAGGTTTTGATTTCAGATAGGGTAGGCATTTTTTGAATAGAGAGATGAAATTATTCGCGAAGGACTATCATTTTGAGCATAGAGTTGCTAGTCCTTATCACCCACAATGGAATAGTGTGGCCGAAGTTTCCAATTGGGAGATGAAGAGTATTCTTCAGAAGTTAGTCTGTCCAAATAGGAATATCTGGTCTCAGTTGTTGGACTAGGTTCTATGGCCCTACATGATGGCTTACAAGACCCCTTTGGGTACTTTTCCTTTTAGGATGATTTATGGCAAGCCATGCCATTTGCTCGCTGAAGTGATTCACAAGTCTGAGTTGAGTGAGCAATAAAGAAGATCAACTGGAGTTGTCACATGGGTAAGCTTTGCAGAGACCTAAACCTTAACGTGCTAGTGGATATTCATAATAAAGCATACGAAAACTATTTGATCTATAAGGAGAAAGTTAGTAAGTGGCATGATTTGCATATTAGATACAAGAACATTGTCCCGGGACAAAAGGTATGATTGTTAAACGCTAAGTTACGAATTTTCAATGGGAAATTAGAATCCAAATATACGGGTCATTATATAGTTAAGGAAGTGCATTCAAATGGCAGTGTAGAGAGTGCAGATCTTTCAGATGGTGTGCCTTCCTTCTTGGTAAATAGTCAACTATTAAAGCATTTTGTTGTTTCCAATGAACGGCTGACTTCTATTGAAGTGATTGACTTCATGCTAGTTGATTAGGTACAACATGAAGTTGCAGTAGAAGATTCAACATCTATCAGATTCATATTTTTATGACTTTATTCTTTTAGGGTTTAGTTTGTCCTATCTACATACTCTTATTCCAAAACTAGGCTATTTCCAACCTAAATATAGGGGGGACCTGACCTTTCGTTGCACAATCTTTATTTTCTCTTATATTGGTCTCTCGACTTTCTTTTTCCTTTATTTTTCATACATAGGCTATTTTCACCCTAAGTATAAGGGGTCGATTCGTTATGTTCTTTATTGATTTTTATACTCACTTTTCCATACACCTTACTTATTGATCCAACTCTTGTACATTTCTTTATCTTTAGCATGAGCTATGGCTTCATATCACTCTGTGCTATGAGGACATAACAAAAGCTAAGTATAGGGGGTGTACTGCATATATTTCATATATACTTTAGCCATATCTCGTGGTTTTATCTTTGTCAAACTTTTGGGTTTATGGGTATATATTATTTTTGAACTGAGATTTATGCAAATTATTTTGAAAAGGGATTTGAAAACTTTTATATGTCTATTTAACATGGTTTCCAAAAATATTTTACATATGTTTGTGAAAATATGATTTGACATGTTTTGAAAATCTTTGTAAAGTTTTTGGAAAACATATACTTTTGTGACATGGTTTGTAAAAAGTTTTCAAATTTTTTTTAAACTTTATGGGGGAAAATGGAAATAACTTGTAAATAAAGACTAATTCTTGTGCCTCTTCAGTTTCTACCATATGTCTTGAGTACCTGAGAGGGTGTGACTGTTCACTAAACCATCAGGTTGTACTGTTTATATGGTTGTCTAGCCTTCGGTCTGTCACAGAGTTGAGCATGGAAGTGAGTCTGTATCTAAACTCTAAATTTTGGGAAATCATGTTGACAAAGAGTTCTTTGAGAAGATGTTGCCTCTTAAGGACGATAGCATTTTACTAGAGGAGTAAGATATGGAGGAGCCTACACCATTCCTTGAGGATATTCAGTCATCTGAGTGTCATTGTATTTGTAATTTAGGTCATCCTTTTGTGTCTAATTTCTTTTCTTGAGCAAAACCCATAGGTCTATTGTAGGAGCCAAGGGTTGGATATGTCTTCCTTCAATTTTGGAGAAATTTAGGTCTTCCCATGTTGATATGAATATTACTTTTGAGGAAGAATGGCATCATTCTAGATGATTCATTGTCTAAGTTGATGAAAATATTTCTTATTCAGATTCAGAGATTAACTCTTTGAAGAAAAAGAAAGTGAAGCATAAGGCAGCTTGTAATTTCAAGCCTCAAAGATTCAAGCCATATCTTTGATATTGAGGGAATGAAGTTGTGTGTTTGGGTATTCTATTGCTGTTAGTTTTGTTTTAGTCTGTGGTTTTTCTTGTGCATACATGTTCTGCCCAATAAAAATTCTTCAAATAATGCCTAATTTGTTAATCTATTAACTTGTTGATTTGTTGTTTTTTCGTTGACACTTATATTGTTCACTCAAGGCTTGAGATGTTTTCTAACACTTGGTTTATGAGGTTCAAATACTTAGAGTTAACCTGTCTTGATCATTACGGTCTTAGACTTAAAATTTACACTTCCCTAGTTTGAATGATTTGTGTGCTATATTGCATACTCAGTCTCTTCCTTTAAAAGAATATGACTATCACTCACTTGCATGACTGCTTTCATGATTGAGATGAGTTGAGGTTCCATTTGAGGAACTGGGAGTTGAGATTTAAGTTTGGACCCAATTTTATGTTACTCGAGGATGGGATGCGATTAATGATGGCTTCATGAAACCCGAGTGTAAACATTTTAGCCGGTATGGGACATGATTCTCATATTATCTCTTGACTTTGACCTAAAGTGCCAAGGTGGCATGACATAAAATTAATAAATTGATCAGTGTACACCAATCCTCAATAAAAGCAATGGATTTATCCAAAAATAAGGAAAGTTGCCTCATATAAAAAAATGAAATGAATTGAAAATGATGAAAAGCTTGTCACATTACAATGCTACATCATCATGAGCTTACATTCAAGGCGAGCGCTCCCATCCTTTTAAGCGTGCACTTAGACCAAGTCTTGCACTTTGTGATTCAGACTACTACCACAAAAAGGTCTCTGCATTGTTAGCAATAAAAGTCTGGGTGCAAGTATATTAGATACATAAAAAAGACGCACCCCGGTGTACACACTGGAAAAAAGTAAGGACGACTTAGTCTCTTTTGACGTACACAATGATTAACTAAAAAATAAAATTGTGTTGGCACTTGAGAGATACCTTCTTCCAATGAGAGAGAGAAAAGAAAAGACACGATCCTAGTACCTCTATTATTTGGCCTGTTGAAATACTGCAAATGTTCCCAACAGGAGGGTCGTACGTGTCATAAGGCGGACACACAGTCGTCGAAGTGATCACTCTCAAAGATCAAATGGGTTAAATCAATGGATGTGTATCAAAATTTATTATACCCTATAATGAATGTGTATAGTGGACAAGCAGGTTGGGGTCGAACTCAGGGAACACACGTGTAGCATGAGTATTTTATTTACAAATAAATAAATTATGTATAAATGTATACATATATGCACACTATTTTCTTAGGTTTTTAATATAACATTTTTTAGTTAATTTTTTTTATTTTTAAATATTTTTTATGTACTTTTTTAAATAATTATCAAAAATTTATTATAATAAATAGTATTATAACTATAAGGTAATACTATAATATATAAATATATAAAACACTATAAGGTAATATACATATGAATATAGGTAAAAATAATCAAAGTAGCAAAATAAGATATTTTTGTGGTTTTTAATAGTTTTCTGCTATTTTTGGAATTTTTCAAGTCTTTTTTCAATTTTTTATGTATTTTTAAATTCCAAAATATCGCAAAACATGGATTAAAAAATAGATCGAATTATTTTCAGATTTAAAAATACTAAATAAGTCCAAATATTTTCGAAACTATTTTTTATATATTATAATGTATATAAGTAAAAATATAGGATAGGAACAAATATTTTTGGATTTTTAGATGAATTTTTATAATTTTTATAGGATATTAAAGCTTTAAAATTTTTATCATTTTCTTTTTATTTTTTAAGGGTTTTTGGTGGGGAACTATAAGGTACTATAGTATAATATATCTAATTTGTTTGGAATTTTTTGAACATGTTATATATATATTGTATTTTCTAAAGGAAACAGGGAATATCTATGCAATATTTAATTTTTAATCAATAGGAAAATGATATAAAATGCAAATAATTACATGACATGAAAGAACATGCATCCATTACCTCATTCTATTTTTTCATGATTTTTGTAGCTCAGATTATATTTATAAGAATTAAAGAAACTTGCATAAAAATACTTGAACTAGTAGGGGTATATTTCAATTAAAAATAAATGCAAAGGGAACAATGTAAATTACCCAAAATTTTATAACCAATCTTTGAAGTTCATATATTCAGCAACAATTAAAAGAACCCATAGGGGTTTACATGCATTTTTTACAAAATAACAAATGCAGGTACACAGTACTACTAGGGACTATTTTGCAATATTAGAAATGTTAAAGGGGGTACATGCAAATTGTCGACTAATTTTTAAGCAGTATGATATATTTACAGGAACTTTTAACTATTACAATAATTTGGAGGGTGGTCTTCGATATTTACCCCTTAAGCGGCTCATATATGGTTGTTGTCGTGCCACCTCATGGACGATCGTGTTGTAGGAAGGGCACACCATTTTAATTAAATTAGATGGCCCAGGTTAGATCTGGGCTACGATTCTTGATCCTACGACTCTTGGGTGGTCTCCAAGAACATGAAGAACTCGTGCTCTAATGACCTTCAATCTCTGATTTCTTCCTCATCTGAGCTCGAGTCTTCACGCTAACAGGCGCATCTTCTTCCTAGAAGTCCTCCATGTGTGTTGATCCCCTCCAAATGGTTCGAGGAGGTGTCGATGATGAACTAGAGCTCCTCCTTCCATCCCAGGTCCTGGAGATACTCCAGGTCTTCGTACATGCACCAAAGGGTCCCTAGACTATGAGACCTGCACCAAAATGTTCTGCGTTCTGAGGCGATGCTTCTTGATGATAGGTGAAGCTTTTGCGCAAAATAGGTGATGGAATGGTGAAGCCTTGGTGAGTAGAAGAGGCTAAGCTTTGATTGATCGATTCCATTAAGGAATCAAAGGGATAAGTTGGGCATTTCACGAAGAAATGGAAGGAGATGGAGGTGGGAGAGAAAGATGGGTCGAAAACAAGGAGAGTATGACGGACTCGACATGGAGCTCAAGCTCCAGGTTGACACAAAATCTTGATTTTAAACTAACATAGTGGATTAATGAATAAATTGAATGAAAAATTAAAATTTAAGCTAGAAGTTTAGCTAGAAATGTGAAGAAAAAGGGGCCTCAATAAGAAGGGTGTCCGAGAAGCAGAACCTTTGGCATCTTGGCCAGAGATGGCTGGATCACCTAATCTGTCGTTCCTCCTCGCTGGAGAAGGCAACTATGCGAAGTTGTCACCTCCACAAAGCTTAAGGGCACACTCTGAGTGGTTGAGATCAGCTAAAAAGGGATCAACAAGAAAAAGTTGGATCTGGGGATATATTTATATGTGACGTTTTGATGAGTTTCCAGGGATGGTAGCGTAAAATCGAGTTGTTGGTTGGTGAGGATTTGGGCATGGATGAAGATCGTGGGTGATCGGGTTGTACATAGGTGGAAGGCTTGAGGCGAGAGGAGGAAGATGGAGGCAGGAAGAAATCGACGAAGTTGGGCTGCTCGTGACTCTCACATGGGTCAGAGGAGGTTGAGTTTTGACCAACCAGGAATTAGAGAAATGGACATTTCTTATAAATCAATAGCAAATAGAAAATTAATTAATTAATTTATAATTATAAAAGAAAGAATGTTTCTAATTTTATATAGTATTTTATATTTATTTTTATTTATTTTTTTGACTTACTTTATTATATATTACTTTTTACAAGTATACATATAGGTATATTTATATATTTTATATGTATTTTATTTTTACTTTGTATTTTTGATTTTATTAAATTATATACATATTTTACTTATTTAGATTTAATTTAAATACACTTAATTATATTTTTATTATATTTTCTGATATAGGATGTACACTTAAATAAATAAAGGTTTTATTATATAGGTTTGTGTACATCATATTCATCTATGTATTTTGTACACTTATTTATTGGTATTTTAATTGCTTTATTCTAGTTTTATAATGTATATATGTTATAAATAATATTTAAACAATTATATAAATATAAAAAAAATAAAGATATTTATATAGGATAAATAAAATGAATAAAATATACATGTATATTGCATAATTTGGGCCCAAAACTTACCTTTTGCATCTTAGCTCCAAATTGAATCAAACTACCTTATTAAATAGCTAATTAAATGTTATATATAATTAAAGGTTTGATTTTGGTCCATTTTGATACAATGTGGAGAAGATAAAGATCTGCGATGTTTTATTTAAGGCTTTTTTTATTTTATGTGTCCCGGGCACATTGTGCATTATTTTTCTATGAAATCAATTTTGTATTTTTACTTATATTTTTATTGACATGGTTTATTTTCAAAGTTTATTGATATGATGTGTAAATAATAAAGAATGAAATAGGTCCGAAAAGTTAACTTTTGGCCTATCTTTGTAGGGTTTTCATGCTGTGTTTTTTTGTACAATTCGCCACCCTATATCCCCCTACTTTATTCTTTGTCAACTAAGTCATCATGAAGACTGAGTCTCGAGGGCTAGGTTCACTCAACACCTATGGTGTCTCATTTCTTTTTCTTTTTTTCCTTTACTCTTTAATATTGGACTTAAATATAATAGATACGTGGTAGTTTATAAAGTATTTTGTACAAATTCAAGAATGATTATTTTGATAAATTAATGATAAATACATGCATGTAGCTAGGGATTTAAGGCCAAAATGAAATAATAAAGGTGATAAAATGGAGATTGATCACCCCTCTATACTTGCCTTTGCTAGTCCCTAGCAAACACTTATGCCTATAAGTGCAGAAAAGAGAAATAAAGAATAGAAAAAGAAATAACTTGGAATAATGTTTGACTTTTAAACTCGTCTTAATAAAGTCAAAGTTTGGAGCTCAGAGAAGGCGTTTGGAGTAATGGTGTGTTCGGAACTACATGGAATTTAGGAAGTGTAACACAACAACCCTTAAGTTCCATACTCCTATCATCCAGTCCAATTCATAGCCAGGTCAGAACCGTCTCTCAATTGCATACTCATGCTACCATGAAGTGATAGAACCATGTGTGTGAAATTGTTCAGCTCTCCCAAGACAAAACCATTGAACTATCAAGGCGTCGGCTCTTCTGGTAACTCATCCTCGTCGAGACAGATATTCCCTTTAAGGTCAGGTGCTCCCTGTCTTTACAATTGAATGGCGGAAGAAGTTAGAAGAACGGTAAAAGAAGTGGAAATGGACTAGTGTAGTCTTCATTCCATTGTGAAGTCGATCAATGTCACCGATTCTTCACCAAGAAGCATGCTTTCTTTCTGAAGCTCAAATTTTTGTGGAATTTTTGGGTGTAGGCTTCATTGGATATTTTCTTTGACTTTGTACATCTTCTGCACTCTTGATTCCGCCCCGGTGGATATAACTTCCTTTATTCCACCCCTTTTTTAGGGTCTTAGTGAAAGTTGCGTCGGTAGACCATTCCTCATCCGAAGAATTGTATTAGTCCACCTCTTGTCTTTAGATATCATTGTTACCAAAAGAAGTGGGTTACAATACCAGTGTTGACAATCTATGAAAATGGATCTTGACCCACCCTTGACGAAGTGGCCTTGCATTGTCCCGATTGATGAATCCATAATTCATTATCTTTATTCGTTTATTTTAACCAAAATTATTTACAAAACATCTGTAAATATGTGTTAAAATTAATAAAGTGCCATTCACCATGAGTTTGTCAATAATTTATAATTAAAATTTATTTATCCAAAATAAAAGAATAAAGAAGAAAAGAAATAGAAAGGAAATAAAAAGAAGCATGTAATTATGCAATAAGTATAGACTAACCCAAATCTTGAGATCAAATCAATGATTGACTTGATCGATAAGGAATAAAATAGGGGGAGATAGGGTCTTCATTTATCCAAAATTCCCATTGTGCATATCATCTACTATTTATTCTATAAATACTCTTCACTATTCTCCTGTATATATCTTTGTACTATTTACTAATAAAATGATCTCAAAGTAAGTTATTTTCTCAATAAAACTTGTAAATAATAAGGTGTTGTAAATAACAAAATTAATTGTAAAATCACTGTGTAAATAAAATAAAAGAAAACTAATTAGTTATTGTGTAAATATGTCAAAAGTGTGCATAATGGGTATAAGGCTATATTTATTTAACATATATAAATAAGTTATAAAAATCAAACAAAAATATATTTATATGCATTAAATTATTTTTTAAATAAATAAAATATAAAATATAATGTACTTTTATAAAAATAATAAAATAAAAATATTCAAATATTGTACATAGGCATAAATACTTGTACATATTAATGTATACTTTATATAATATTATTTGTATTATTAAAATTATTAAAAATCAGAAAATATTGTAAAATAACTAACATTTTTCATTTTGATCATTTTCTACTTTGGCCATTTACTATTTTAATTTGATATTTCATTTCTTTTTGAAAATAAAAATTTTCTATTGGTCAGCCCAAGTCCGTTGACCCAGGTTAATCTCCTCCCTTCTCCAGATCTGACTCGGTTGGACCTCGCCAGATCTTTCTTCTCCATATTCTCCGGTCCGAGTCCGATCACCATTTGCCTCGAAATGCTCGCCCAATTCTTCACTAAGGATCCACAATCCTCGCAGATACCTAGGTTTTGTCAGATCCTCCTTGATTCGTATGAATCCTATTTACTCTTCCAAAGACCTAGGAGCCCTATTTAATGCCTTCATCAGCCTCGCCGTGCCTCGAGCTTGCTTTTTGCTGCTTTATTGTTCCACCAGAGCCCTTAAGGCAGTGACAAGATCTTGAGGAACCATTTGGTGATCGGTTTAGTGGATGATTGAGTCAATGCTCGTACGTGGCCAGAGCTCTTGATCGTGTTCAGCCTCCTCAGCCTCCCGTAGCTGGGTCGAGGCCAGGACCTCGCCAATTACCTCAACGCATCAGCCTTCCAACGTTTCTTCGTCAGGTACCCTTAATTTCTTGTTTTTTGTCATATTTCTTGCGATTGAGGGTTTCTGCCACTGTCTGCTTCCTCGCCTCCGCCCACCAAGTCGGGGGATCCTCCTGATCATCTACCTGCATTAATAGGCCTTCTGCATCATCATACACTTTTCTACACTTCTTGAACACCCTAAATTTCCTCTGTAGGACCGAGATTAGGTCTTGACTTCCTTGCCCCATGTACGCTGGATGTCACCTCCATCTCCACGCCACATCTTTACTTTTTGTTCCCAAATAACTACTGCCGAGCTTTTACCCTCGAGCGTCAAGTATTTTTGCATGTCTAGGTCCATGAGAGGATCTCGAATTGAGTCCCTACCGGAGTGGCAGAGGAGCTCCAGATATTCATCGAGCTTCACTCCAAGTCATTGTAGTTCTTCATTCGTTGTGAACCTTCTCCAGCAAGGTGTTGGACCCTTTTGCCACTAGATCGAGACTTTGTAGCTCCAGATTTCACCAATCAAAAGGAAGGAGGCAAAGCCTTTAAATTGTTTTTCCAGATCCATCTCGCGGATGGAGTGGCGCACGCCCATATCTGATCTAAGCCACACGACCATGCCCAAATAGCAACCATAGGATCAGACCTAGGTCCAATCCATGCCGCATGTCACCTCCCTTTTGTCCTATACCGTCAAATTTGCACCAGCATCGTACTAGAGCCGTCAGATCCATCTCACATGCGCCACACATCTTTAGTGGTATATTCCTCTTTACCCCCTTTATTTATGTCATTTACTTTTTAGGATAATAAATGTAAAATGTAGTTATGAACTTTTTGTAGTAGAGACCTCGTAGTTTTTAAGAATTGCACTTTAGTCCAGCTGAACTGAACTAATGTGCGTGTTCACGTGTTGTTTGTGGAATATTTGCTTGTTTTCTCTTAAGCTTTCTTGCATTAATGAAATTGAAGAAACAATTAAAATTTGCATTTACATCCTTGTGAGCCCTGAATCATGTGTGACACACATTTTTACTGGACATTTTGTGCGTGTGACCCCAAGTTTCTATTACATGTTATTCAATGGGCCCTAGAACTTAAAGTAATTGCTATTAGGTCCTTATGTATCTAATAATTTTATTTTGTTTCTTTTTTATTGAAGTAAATGTTAAATTGTCTCCACAAATTCCATAAAAATTCTCTGTAGCTCCTGCTAATATGTGTAATTTTTGTTGGCTGAATTTATTTTATTTAGTATTATTTAAAATTCAAAATCGACTAAAAATCCCAGTTTACTTCAAAAAAATTCATAAAAGTATTGTAAATACTCCTAAAATTTTTAAAAAAGTAAGATAGCTCTTTTTTTACTTATTTCTTTTTATTTCCAAATTTCATCTTATTTGCTTTTATAAAACTCTAAAATTTAGTAAAACCCAAAAAAATCATAAAAGTCATAAAAATCACATAAAATATTTTAAAAACCCTAAAATTGTAGTTTTATCTCTGTTTGCATACATTTAAATATAATTTTTTTATTAAAAATGATTTCTAGGAGTTTTGTGCCTATTTTCATTTTTTTATTTCGAAAAATACTCTTGGTTGTGCACTTTGTTGGATTTCTTGATTTCTTATTTTTATAAAATCCTAAAAAATCTAAAAATCAAAGAAAAATTAGGAAAATAGTATAAACCTATCAAAAACACAAAATTATTTTTACTAAAATGTTCTGAACATTTCTACTATTTTTTAAAAATACAAAAAGAGTGGTTATGTGTACTTTATTCATTGTCTTTATTTGCTTTACCTTGATAATAAAAAATAAAATTTTGTAATATTAAATATCATTAAAAACTCAAAATCAGAGATATAAAAAAACCCGTAAAAAATAAAAAAGATAAACAATTCACAAGAATCCAAGAGTAGTTTGCTTTGAGTTTCCTCTTTCATTTCTTTGACTCTTTATTGAATTGAATAATCCTTGCTTAATAATTGTTGCCTCCTTGAATTCGACCCTAGGAGCTATACCATGTTAAAAGATAATAGCTTATACCACTCTCTTTTACTTGCTTGATTCGTTTTGTTGCTGAATAATTTTCTCGATATCGGCTTTGTTAATTTAGGGACAATGACACTATTAATTGCTTAATTTCATTAACTCAACCTTGGTCAATCGGGTTGATATCAGAATGGCGTCATTGCCGGGAGGCATGGCGAGGGTAGTTAATTCTTCTTTTCCTACTGCTCTTGGTTTGTGTATATACTTGTTTTGCATTTTATTTTTGTCTATATTTATGTCACTTGTTTCTTTTATTTCTATTTATATTTGTATATATCATTATTCTTTATTTTCTTTCTTTTTATTTGCTTGTATTTTCATAACATATGATGCATTTCTTGTTTCATCATTGTTACGAGGGCCTATAGAGTGAGGGAGGCCATCTTAGGAGAGACGACACACCTGAGTGAGGTAGAGGATGGGTGTTCTACACCGACTGACTAGAGAGAGCAACCTAGGAGGAGCAGGAGGAGCATAAGACCGTCTTAGTTCTTAAATTTCTTTCAGTCATTTTATTTCATTTTTGTAAATAATTTGTAATATTTTTTGGTATTTGCCATTTTTTGATTTTCTGAGCAAATATTTACCTTTGTATTGCGGGTTCTGTTTCACCGGCACTTGGTGGACCTCATCGTGTTTTGTTTTCTTCACTTCTTTATTTGTTTCACATGGTTTTTTTGTGCTTGAGCCCCAAGATTTAAGTTTCTATTTGATTGAGCCATGTAGCATTAGGTCCAAAGCCCCTAACAGAATATAGTTCCTATAGAACTTACCTGGACTTAGATAAATAAATATGTGCCTCACGTTAATAAAAATTTATGTTTAGGATGGTTTTCGCATTGCATTCATTTAGATTAGTTTAATTTTTATGCATGGATCATATTGTATGCAGACTGCTGGAGCAAGGTACGCCTTCTATCTGGTGCATGCATTCATAGATTTTCGTCGCATAGACTTTTCCGACTTCTTCCATTGATTTCTTTCACCTAGGAAATAAAGTAATCAGAAAAACTGTTAGGTGATTTATTTTAAAATACTAAAAAAAAGTCTCAACAAAATAAAATTGGGTCTGGTATAAGAAAACTTGACTGTAAAATAAACGTAATGATCACATTCCTTATTTTTGGGAGAGTAACCTCCTCCTTGTTTGCAGGTATTCTCCAGACAAAGTGAGGCATGTACATAAAAGGAATAGTGCCCAAATCACCGGACTTGTGCCCTAAGCGCTTGGACTTTGAATCTCGGGTCCTGTTATTGTTGCAAGTACTTGTCACAAACATTAGCAGAAGTAGTCGTGTGGATAAGGTGGTGGATTTCCTTAGAACTACTCCTGAGCTCTTATGTGGATAGTTCTCTGCTTGTGGGATTCATCGACTTATTCACGATCTACTCTAAGAGACTACTCCTATGAGCTTGCTAATATATCTGTTTGATCACCTAATTCTACAATTGGAAAGATTAATGACCGAGCTTTCACGGTCCTCATTACGTTGAGTTGGTAAATTTGGGGGGTTTGTTTTCTTATGCATTATTGTTTAGTCCAGATCTAATATTCACTTTCTTCCACATCATGATGATGGGAAGGCATTCTCTTCAGCTACCTCTGGTATCACCGCATCACAGCACCCATGTCCGTTCATCTAGGGCGGTTCCAGAGAGCTTTGACCCTCTCTCAGAACCTGAGTATTCTACATCTTTCTTCTTCTTCCTTCCTGACACAACACTGAGATACAACAATAGTCAGAGCAGATCTTTATTGTCTTGGCAACACCTAAGGTCAACTTTTTTTCATTTTCTGAGTCTGACAAGATGGTCTGAGAACAGAGAGAATGAGCATCAAGAGATTCTCGTTCTATTTGATCAGTCTACGATCAATAACAACCTCCTGGCATCCCGAGAGGCGATAAAGAGATAGATCTAGGACAATAGGTTACTGATAATAGAGGTTAGGATGAAGCTTACGTGGATCATAGATGCTAGAGTTGAGAGACACAATGGTGGACAAGAGATTCCTAGAGACAGAGCTGAGGACCTAGTAGAGGATAAAGATAGACGCCATGAAGAGGCTAGAGTAGAGAGACCCCTACGCACCATGAGGGAGTTGGACAACCTTGGTTCAACTCTCACTCATAGGTTGATTCAGTTGCCAGCGATTCTCGGTGATTTTGAGCTCAGGCCCCAGACGATCCGGTTGTTGCCCAAGTTCCATGGGAATTCCATAGAGGAGTCGCATCTCCACTTACAGGAGTTCGAGATGATCTGTAGTACCATCTACGATAGGCTAGTGCATGCGGATACCATCAACTTGATAGCCTTCCCATTCTCGTTAGTTGACAGAGCAGCCTACTGGATGAAGCACTTGGGGAGGGTTGTCACTACTTGGGAGCAGTTGAGGATCAAGCACGTCAACAAGTACTGTCCACTCAGTCGGAGCAACGCAATGAGAGCTATGATCAGTAACTTCACAATGATCCCAAATGAGCAGTTCCACAAGGCTTGGGACTGATTCAGATAGCTCATTAACAGGTGTCCCCACCATGATATTAGCAATCCCAACTTGGTACAGAGTTTCTTTTGTAGGCTAACACCTAAGTTGTAGGGGCTTATCAATGCTTCTTGTGGATGATCCAATTTCTCCAAGGATGAGGATCAGGTCAGGGTCATCTATAAGGAGATGGCTGAGAACAACACTTCTTTGACCAAGAACTGTGTCTTTAATCATGGGAAGACTCCCCACTAGGCGTTGTTGCGTCACAAAATTGCATACATTAAGGTGGGATCATCTTCATCATCTTCCATAGCGGCAACACTAGTAGAGTCATCAGCTGTCAACATAGGCATTATCAACCATAAGTTGGTGTGCATGGAGATCATTGAGAAGAAGACATGCCATGGCCTGGACAAGCTCAACAAGATTGATGAGCTGGCCCAGAATTTTGTGACCTGAAGATGCAGATCATGTACCTTCAAGAGACACCGATGGCTTCTTTGCCATCATCAAGGTCACATGCTAATCAGGGGAGTAGATCTTCATAGCCATCCCCCACATACATACAAGTCCACGTCATTCAGGTGGAGCATGTTCAACCAACTCCATAGAACCAGTTGCTACCACCCTCGCCATATACACAGATGGTGGTGTACCACAGTGATCGGCCATTGGTGTCCCTTCCCCCACATTTGCACGAGTAGTCGGAGCCGTTGACGGAAGTCAACGGGATTTGGTATTCCCCCTACCAGCAGCATCCATGTATATGCCGTGATCACCCAAGCTTCAGATGGTCCACATGAGGTGCGTAGTCCCAGTAGCTGCCTCTGACGCAGCCTGGACAAGGATCACACCAGTCAGGATAACCCCATTACTCTCAACATTCTATTCCTAGACCCCGGTACCATGGTCAACAGTTAGAGGCAACAATAGCCTCACTCCCAATTCTAGCAGCCCCCCTCACTCTTACTCATAACAGCAACATGGCAAACCTCAACACCTTAAGAGAGGCACCCCATCTAGTTCCCATGCACCCTTGTTTAAGAACCCAGCTTTAGACGACCTCGCATGCATGCTTATAGAGCAACAAACCACATTCAGGGTAAGAGATGGATGAGTTCCACTAGGAGATGAGAGAGATCATCAAGGGAAAGGTCACCATACCTATATAAATTGAGCTAAATCCGAAAAACCTAAAGAGGAAATCTGAGCAGGTACAATCGATAGAGTCCGCCACTCTTAGTGAGGTACTTGTCAATATTCGTTGTTTATTTTATGCTAATTTTGTGACACTTAGGAGCGGTAGGAAGCCAGCAAGCAACACCTTATCTAGGGGACATCCAGATGCAGATCCTAGAGCACCAGATGGAGTAGAGAGCGGTGATGATGTAGCAGTCCATGATGATGGTGGTACTGATGACACCCATTTTACCGATGATCTAGATGATGGTGCTAATGTCGTTTACTCTCCAAATGCTGCAGATGGTGATGGTGCTGCCACTAGTATTCCACATGATGGGCCAGAGCATAGTACGAATGCCACTTATTCAGATGTTGTAGGTGGTTATGATGCCACCAAGATTCCATGTATAGATGATCTAGTTGTTTTTACTACCATCCCCATTTCTGAGGATGATGTGTCCAAAAAAATTAAAAAAATGACAAATTTAAAAACAAAAAGATGAATAAAGGAAAGGTTTATGTTTCTTCTCTGAGTCCATTTGATGTGATGATTGATGATGCTTATATGAATTCCATCCATTTGTATGCTTAAAGACTAATTCCTACTCTAGACCATCTAGTTCCTAATGAGGGTATATCCATCCCCTTCCCTCAACTCTAATGGGGGATGGAAAGAAATAGAAAAACCAAAAAGAGACAGTATCTAGAGTTCAACAAGAATATGATAGACATATTCCACATTCAGCTGAATCTATATAAGGCAGTGAAGCACATCGCTCTCTTCCAAGAGAATATCAAAGAGTAGACCACATTCCATAGGAAAAAGAGGTGTGACAATGCAAAAGAGATCCATGTGCTTACCTGTGCCACATGCTTCTCTAACCAGAACCGTTTGCCAACAAAGAGGCCAGATGCAAGGCTCCGTATGTCATATGCCACATTCACGAGAACAGGTTCGATCCGACTCTATTAGATATCGACCCTTCTATTAACCTTCTTCCGACATCCTTACTCGACTGCTTCGAGCTTGATCCTCTCAAACAGAGCAGGACCATACTTCAAATTGTAGACAGATCTGTCACGAGGCCAAAGGGGTTACTGAACGACATTGTCTTTACCATCCAGGGCTTGAAATTCCCCGTGGACTTCATCATGTTGGACATGGTGATCCCTAAGTGTTTGATAGATGCACCGATCACATTAGGCCAACCTTTCCTGGCAACAACAAAGGTTATGTCTGATCATGATAGAAGGAAGGTATACTTTCACGTCGAGGGCGAAAGCATACGAATAGAGATGATTGGGGAACTGAGAGCCAGAGATTCAGCCAGCTCAGAGCAGACGATGGATTCAGAGCTAAACATACACCATGAGTGCAACTTCGTGATGATAAATGATGAAGTAGTTTAGGCAGATGAGGATTCACGAGCTCTAGTCACATCTCCAGAGTTAGTAGATTTACATATGTTAACTGACAAGAGTTAGGAGAGCACACTTTTGGAGTGGGATACCGCAGATGCTGGTGATGATGATTCGGATGACGAAGCATATTATATTTCTTATAATACTGATTCCTCCGACTCAGACACAGATTTTGACTGGCAAGATTTTGATGAGTATCTACCGTGTTTGATGTCTACAAAGCCAAGGCCAGGATGGAGACAGTGCCCGTGCAGTTGATAGAGAAACCAGCAGGGCCATCTTCATCGAGTTCAGAGATACAAAGAGAGTTTTCACATTCATATCTAGTAGCTTTTACACAAACATTTCAAAGGCCATATTTACCAGCTCCACATGCCAAAAATTGAAGACCTTGTCATAGAGCATGAAGTACAGGTTCCTTGTTGTAGAGCCAGATATGTTTCCAGTCATTATCTCAACAGATTTGACTGATGACCAAGAATATCATTTAATGGTGGTTATTGAGATAAGTTGCAAGGCAATTGGTTGGTTTGTAGAATATCTCCAGTGGATATGTCTGGCTCTATGCTCCCATCACATCTATCTCAAGGATGGTGACAAGCCATCGTAAATTTCAACACAGGTTGAACCCAAATTTTCGAGAGGTGGTTATGAAGGAAATATCCAAGTGGTGGAGCACCGATTTTATACCCCATGTCTGACTCCAAACGGGTCAGTCCATTTTATGTGGTACCCAAGAAAATGGGTATAACTAGAATTATGAATGAGGATGGAGAGGAGATAGCTACCCTTGTACCTACTTCTTGGCAGGTCTGTGTGGACTATTGATAATTGAATCAGGCCACCAAGAAGGATCACTTCCCACTACCATTCATTGATCAAATTATTGAGAAATTAGCTGGGAAGAGTCACTACTGCTTTCTTGATGGGTACTCGGAGTATAATCAAGTGTCCATTGCGCTCGAAGACAAGGACAAGGTGATATTCACATGTCCATTTGGGACATATTCTTTTATACGGATGTCCTTTGGAATACGTAACACCTCAGCTTCATTCCAAAGGTGCATGCTTTCCATCTTTTCAGACATGGTGGGTGGATATTTAGAGGTCTTCATGGAAGATTTTTCGGTGTATGACGACCGCTTTGATGCTTGTCTTTCTTTCTTAGACTGTATGCTTCAACGATGCATTGAGGTCAACATTATTCTTTCTTGGGAGAAGAGTAACTTTATGATGACTCGAGAGACGCTCCTTGGTCACATCATCTCCAACAAGGGCATGGAGGTTGATCTTTCCATGGTGGATATCATCAACAAGCTCAATCTGTCGTCCAATTTGAAGTAGTTACGGATTTTCTGAGGCAAGTCGATTTTGAATCGACTGTTCATTGAGGACTTCAGTCATATTGCCCGACCGCTTACTGATCTTCTCATAAATGACATCGATTTCCTTGTAGACGATAAGGGTCTTTCATCATTTGAGACTCTCGTGAACCTGGTTGTTCAGGCTTCTGTTCTTGAACAATCGGATTGGTCTCTCCCATTCGAGATCATGATGGATGCCTCAGATTTTATCATAGTGGATGTTTTAGGATAGAGGAGAGATGGTTTACATTTTGTCATTTACTATGCTAGAAGAACTTTGGATGCCACCCAATGGAACTACACTATTACGGAAAAAGAGATGCTAGCAGTAATCTTTGCTTTAGCGAAGTTCAGATCTTACATTCTTGGATATAGAGTGACTATATACACTGATCATACAGCCATCCGATACTTAATGGGTAAGAAGGATGCTAAGGCATGATTGAGTATATGGATCCTTCTACTCTAGGAGTTTGATATTGAGATTAACGATAAGTCTGGAGTCAAGAATGTGGTGGCGGATCACCTTTCTTTATTAGAGCATCTTGAGGATTCAAAGACAATCACACCTATTACTGTGACTATCCCAAATGAGGCGATTCTTTCTATCACCTCTCTCCATTGATATGCTGACATTGTGAACTATCTTGTTTCCAAGAAAGTTCCACAAGGTTGGACTAGGTAGTGACTTGATACTTTCCTCGAGAAAGCTATGTTGTACCACTAGAAGGATCCCACACTTTACCACGAAGGAGGGGATAGTGTCTGGAGACAGTGTATTCCTCAAGAGGAGAACCATATCTTCCACACCTATTGACACAAGCTTGAGGCAGGAGGACATCACTCAGGGAGAAGGACAACGCAAAAGGTTCTCCAATCCAACCTTTGGTGGTAAACACTCTTCAAGGATTCAGATGAATTCATGAAGTGGTGTACAAATTGTTAAAGAATGGGTAGTTTTGGTCATAGAGACACGACGATGATGCATCCCATTCACTTATGTGAGGTTTTTGATGTATGTCACATCGATTTTATGGGACCATTATTGAAAAGTCAGGGGTTTGAGTACATTTTGTTAGTTGTAGATTATGTGAGTCGTTGGGTTGATGCCATCCATTCTCAAGCCGCTGGTGCTAGGACTATTTGCAGAGTTCTTAGGAAGAATATCATATCAAGGTCCAGGGTCCCTAGAGTTCTAATGTCTGACAGGGGTACTCATTTCATCAACAACAAGGTAAGGGCCCTTGCTAACGAGTTTAGCATAGACCATAGAGTTGTACACCATATCATCCACGAACGAATGGACTTGTTGAGGTTTCTAATCGGAAGATCAAGATGATATTGCAGAAGGTTGTCCACCTAGACCGAGAGGATTGGTCACAGCTTTTGGACTCGGTCTTGTGGGCCTATAGGACATCCTTCAAGACTCCTTTGGGGCCATCTCCATTTCGACTCGTTTAAGGAAAGCAATGCCACTTACTTGTTTAGATCAAGCACAAGTCACTATGGCCAGTCACGGAGATATTATTGGATCCAAAGAGTGTAGGATATCATAGGAGAGCATAGTTGGCAGCCTTGGAGGAGCTTATAGATATAGCCTTTTCGAGTAGCCTACAATATAAGTACAGAGTGAAGACATGGCATGATTGACACATCAGCCACAAGCAGTTTGAGCCAAATCAGAGGGTATGGCTATTTGATGCTAGATTGAGATTATTTTCATGGAAGTTGTAGAGCAAATGTAAGGGATCGTATCTAGTCAAGAAGGTGAACTACAATGACAGTATTGACATATCCGAATTTTCTTCTGCGTCCACCTTTTGGGTCAATGGTCAGCGCCTAAAGCCTTTTCTCGATCATGACCCATTGACCGTTGATGTTCCCGGATCCATTTTATATGAGGTGTATCCTTTTGATTCTCGTATTTGGGACATCCGACCCTAAGTATAGGGGAGGAAATATCTGTTTTTCATTTCCTTGATTATTCTTTCGCTTGTCCATCAACTATTGATATTCTATTCTATACTTAGGGTTCTTTTACCCTAAGTACAGAGGGGACATGTCGAGTCATTGATTTCATGTACATTATCTTCCTCTGTCTTCCTCGCTTGTATAGTCTTCTATACTTAGTATTATTTGATCCTAAGTATAGGGGAAATCACTGAATTCTATTCATTTCGTTCGTTATTCTTTGAGTTATTGTAGTATAATATTCTTTTCACTTTTCTATACTTAGCATGAGTTACATCTTCCTCTGTCGCTCTTTAATCATTATGAGGACATAGTTCGAGCTAAGTATAGCGGGTGTCACATTTATTATATATAGACTTTAGCCATAACTCTTACTTTGGTGTCAATAATATAGCTATTATTTATAAATATGGAACAAAAGTGTTATAAAAAATGTTGGCAAAAATGTTTGTAAACTCTTTTCTAAAATTTGTTGTACAAATCTTTTGTAAAACATTGTGTAAAATTGTTTGTAAAAATTTTGTAAAATGATATGCAAACTCCTTATAAAAATGTTTGTAAAAACCTTTGTATAATTATTTTTGTACAAATTTTGTAAAATGTTTTTGAAATTGTTTTGTTTGTAACATTTTTGTAAATTATTTTTGGATTAAAATATGTATATTGTAAAAATATTTGTAAAATATGTGAAAATAAAATATTTGAAAAAAATTGTAAAATTGTTTGTAAATTATTTGTATATATTTTGTAAGAATGTTTTTCAAAAAATGAAGTGTAAAATAGTTTGTAAAATGATTTTGTAAAATGTTTTATAAATTTTTATAAAATATTTTGTCATGTGGGATATAATTTATGGGATACAAAATTTATTTTTGTATATACGCGTACATTAAAAACCCTAATCTACACATAATTCTTTGTAAATAAATCTCCGTAACAAAGTCAGTTTGAGATTTTGTAAATAAAATCCACTAACTAATATATATAGATTTTGTATAAAGTTTTTGTATAAAAATCTGTGTAAATATGTACACGGTTTTGCAAATGATTGTAAGCACTTTCTTTAATTTTCTTTTTTATTTTTAAATACCAAAAAAATTGAAAAATTTAAAAAATTTTAAAAAAATTTGCATATCTTGAAAAATTCCCACAAAAAGAAGTTTTTGTAAATATATGTATTTGCATGTGCATATGCATGTTTTAGAATCATTGTTGACATTTAAATCATCCTGGAATAAAATTGAAGAATGGAGTTGGTTAAAACCTTAATCAACTTAACTTCAAAGGAACCATATAGGATTTGGAGTTGAGACTTTTCAAGTTAAGCGACTTAATTCTTTGAGTACACAAGTCTATATTCACATGTCATCTTGGTTGTTCTTTGTAGAATATTTCGAGGCACGCTTGACCCTTACAAACAATGGCTTGACTTGGACATACACTTTTCACGTAGTTCAACACATATGAGGTGGTGAGGAGGAAGGATCCTATGGCATGGAGTAGCACACGGGTGTGTAACAACTAGTGGAAACACTCGTCTTGTCTAGGGATGGTAGTGCATCTCAACATGGTCTAGTGACGACGATGTCTAATGATAGGACACGGTAGGTTGCAATAATGCTTAAAAAAGAGGGATAGTCTACTGGCTCAAGAAGAAAAACTCTTTATGTACATGTTACAAATGTTGTATATATGCTAAAAAATGCAAAAACTCCAAAAAAGGCACATTCCTGATTGAAAATAAAATGCATGCGGGAGTGTATATAGAAAAATAATGAAAGCTTATGTGATTCAAAATCTCATCCCATGAAAGCTTGCAACTGGAGACTTGGCTACACTGGTCAAGCTCCGTGGGATACGTGTCTACACTAGCCATGATCCATTCTCTTCTTTCCCCCTCTTCTTGAACTAGTTGTACTTGAACTTAGAAGGGAATACCCCACTCCTCGAGTAAAGAGTTGCTAGACCAAGGGACTAGAGTTACCTTATTGAGGGAGGTTGTTTCTTTTCCACTTTTGAGGTGGGGAGATATATTCGACATACACCATACAAGTATAGATCATAGTCATGAGAGTTTGCATACGTAGACTTGTTCTTACCTGACTGTTGAGGCGACCTGATCATAGAATTGTGGAACTTAATGATTGTTGAGTCTTAAATCTATTTCCCAATAAGGTTCTGCCAAAATTACAATCCAAAGGTCTGACCGAGCTTCATACTTTAACTTTATGAAGATAATTTTAATAATCGACATTAACTCTCCTTTCTTCCCTTTTATTTTCTCTATTTTTGTTTTCACTTCTTTTTCAAAATAAATGTTTGCTAAGGGACTAGCAAAGTTAAAGTATATGGGAATGATTAATCCATAATTCATCATCTTTATTCTTGTATTTTAGAAAAATTCATTAGCAAAACATCGAAAAATATAGGGGACTATCATTCACCATGAGTTTGTTAATAATTTATAATTAACATTTATTCATCCAAAATAAAATAATAACCAACAAAAGAAAAATAAAGGAAATAAAAAGAAGGTTGTAATTGTGTAATAAGTACAGATTGACCCAAACCCCTAGATTAGGTTAGGATTGATGTGATCGACAAGGAATAAAGTAGGAAGAGATAGGATCCTCATTTATCCAAAATTCCCATTGTACATATCATCGACTATTTATTCTGTAAATACTCTTCACTATTCTCCCATATATATCTTTGTACTATTTACTAGTAAAATGATCTCAAAGTAAGTTATTTTCTCAATAAAACCTATAAACAATAAGGTGCTGTAAAAAACAAATTAATTGTAACAATGTGTAAATAAAATAAAAACAAAAATATGTCAAAAGTATGCATAAATGGTATAAGATAATATTTATTTATCCTATATAAATAAGTTATAAAAACCAAAAAAATATATTTATATGCCTTAAATTATTTTGTAACAAATAAAATATAAAATATAATGTACTTTTGTAAAAATAATAAAATAAAAATATTTAAATATTGTACATAGATATAGTATACCTATACATATTAATGTATATTATATATAGTGTTATATATATTATTAAAATTATGAAAAATCATAAAATAATAGTTTGTAAAATAACTAAAATTTTTCTTTTTGATCATTTTCTATTTTAAGGCCATTTATTATTTTAATTTGATTTTTTCTTTTCTTTTTTGAGAATAAAATTTTCCTACTAGTCGGCCTAGGTCCGTTGACCCGGGTCAACTCCTCCCTTCTCAAGATCCGACCCGGTTGGACCTCGTCAGATCTCTCTTCTCCATTCTCTCTATCCCAGGTCAAATCGCCATTTGCCTTGAAACGCAAGGCTGATTCTTTGCCAAGGATCACCGATCTTCATAGATACCTAGGTTTCACCGGATCCTCCTTGGTTCGTGTGAACCCTCTCAACTCTTCCAAGGACATGGGATCCCTATTTAATGCCTTCATTAGCCCTGTCGTGCCTCCAACTCGCTCCGTGCCACTTTCTTGATCCACAAAAGCCCTTAGGGCAGTGATAGGGTCCTGAGGAACTCTTTGATGATTGGTTTAGTGGTCGATTAATTAATGCTCATAGGTGGTCGGGGCTCTCTCCACCACACTCAACCACCTCAGCCTCTCACAGCTGGGTCGAGGCCCAGAACTTGTCGATCACCTCCCCACATCCGCCTTCCAACCTTGATACAACAAGTACCCTTAGTCCTCGTCTTTTGTTGTATTTCCTTCGATTTAGGGTCACTACCGCCATACGCTTTCTTGCCTCCGACCACCTGATCTGGGGCTCCTCTAGATCATCTACCTGCATCGATACACTCGCTACATCACCATCCACCTTCCCACGCATCTTCATCACCCTAAATCTCCTTTGTAGGAGCAATATTAGGTCCCGGCTTCCTTCCCCTAGTATGCCAGAAGTCACCTCCATATCTCTGTTGCTTCTTTTATTTTAATTCCTAAAAAACCACTGTTGAGTTTTCACCCTTGAGTCACGAGTATTTCTGCGGGTGTAGGTCCACGAGAGTATCTCGAATCGAGTCCCTACAGGGGTGGTGAAGGAGCTCTGGGTGATAGGAGCTCCAGATAATCATCGAGCTTCCTTCCAACTATCACAGCTCTTCGTTCAAAGCAAAACTTCTCCATCAAGCTGCTGGATCCTTTGGTTGGCCGATCGAGACATTGTAGCTCCATATTTCACTGATCGAAAGGAAGCCAACGAAGTGTTCAAGTTATTCTTCCAAAGCCATCTAGCATCGTCGGATGGAGAGGTATGCACATAGATCTGATATGAGCTGCACGACCGTGCCTAAATAGCAGTGCTCAGATTAGACCTAGGTCATATACACATCGTACGCGACCACCCTCTTGTCCTACACCATCAAATTTGCTCCAACACTGTACTAGAGCCATGAGATCCATCTCATGTGCGCCACACGCCTGTAGGGGTATATTCTGCTTTACCCCCTTCATTTATGTCATTTATTTTTCAGGACAATAAATGTAAAAAGTAGTTATAAACTTTTTACAATAGAGACCTCATAGGTTTTCATAATTGCACTTTAGTCTAGCTGAGCTGAACTCACGAGCATGTTCATGTGTTGTTTGTGGCATATTTTCTTATTTTCTCTAGAGCTTTCATGTGTTTATGAAATCAAAGAAACTTTTGAAATTTGCATTTACATATTTGTGAGCCCTGAATCACATGTGACACAAGTTTTAATGGTCTTTTTGCGCGTGTGACCCTGAGTTTCTATTGCATGTTATTCATCAGGCCCTAGAACTTAAAGTAATTGTAATTAGATCCGTTTGTAACTAGTAATTTTATTTTGCTACTTTTTAATTGCAATTATTATTAAATTGGCTCCAAAAATTCCATAAAAATTCTCTATAGCTCCTGCTAATATTTTATTTGCATGGTAATGTTTCTTGGCTGAATTTTTTATTTAGTATTATTAAAAATTTAAAAATCAACTAAAAAGTCCCTGTTTGTATTTAAAAATTCATAAAAATTGAAAATGCTCCTAAAATTCTAAAAAATTTAAGGTAACTTTACTTTTACTTATTTGATTTTCTATCCAAATTTCATCTTATTTACTTTTATAAGAATTAAAAAATACACAAGACACTTAAAACATCTTAAAAATCATATAAAATCTTTTAAAAAACTAAAATTGTATTTCTTGTCTTTGTTTGTATATATTTAAATATATTTTTTTAAAATTGATTTCCAAGAGTTTTGGGTTTATATTACATTTTAATTCAAAAAGTATTCATAATTGTGCACTATTTGTTGGATTTCTCAGTTTTGATTTTTAAAAATCCTAAAAAATCCAAAAATCCCATAATATTAAAAAATAGTATAAAATAATCAAAAATACAAAAAATATTTTTACTTAAACTTTTTGGGCATTTCTACTATATTTGAAAAATACAAAAGGAATGGTTGTGTGTCCTTTATTCATTGTCTTTATTTGCTTTGCCTTGATAATTACAAATATAAAAATTTGCACAAATACTCAATATCAGAAAAAATAAAAAATATAAAAACCCTTAAAAATTTAAAATGATAAAAATTCACTAGAATCTAAGAGTAGTTTGCTTTGAGTTTGCTCTTTCATTTCTTTGACTTTTCATTGAACTGAATAACCATTGCTTAATAATTGTTGCTTCCTTGAGTTCCACCTTGGGAGCTATACCAGGTTAATAAATAATAACTTATACCATTCTCTTTTACTTGCTTGATTTGTTTTGTGGTTCAATAATTTTCTTGATATTGGCTTGGTTAATTGAGGTACAATGATACTATTAATTGCTTAATCCATTAACTTAACCCTAGTCAATTGGGTTGATACCACCGACTTAGACTCAAAGATTTTTCAACAGTTAATACGAGTTGAGATAAGTGCTAGGAGCGAGGTTTCCAGTCAAGTCACTCTCTCAAGAGTCTTACGGATGTTATGAAGGGTTCTATTTAGGCATTTTGAATTGACTCATGAACAAAGTTTTATGGAACCTAAAGAATTAAGTCAAAGTGACCTAAAATATCTCCACTTACAATCCTTAATGGGTTCCTCTGAAATTAATTATATTATGGTTTATTCCAAGCTCCAATCTTTAGACTATATTTGGACATGTTCAATTGTCTATGTTCTTCCGAAAGATACAAATGATATGTATAATACAAGAAAATATTTTTCTGAAATAATTTTCTGATTTTGAAGTTTTTATTGAATTGTGAAAAAGTTTTACAAATTTTTATGCAATTTTCAAAAAGATTTTTGCAAATGTTTTTGGGATTTTTAGTTTTCCAAAAATTTTAGGGATTTTTCAAAAACAAACTTTATGGTAAAGAAGTAAGTATAGATATTTACATGGGAGTGCATCTTTTTATTTTCAAGGATATGGATTTAGGAATTTACATGAGGTATTTATAAGTATTTAATTATTATTTACAGGTTAATGTGTTAGGTTTGCAAAAGATTTTTATTTGCTTGGATTATGTACATAGTTCTCAAAATAATTTGAAAATATTTTTGCAAATATTTTGAAAACTTTATTTTGCAAATAAATGTGACAAGTAATTTTTGCAAACATTTAAAAAGTTCGAAAATCATTTTGCAATGATTTTTCAAATAGTGTATATAAATTTTTCAGACTTATTTTTTCAAACCATTTGTAAATAGATTTTCAAAACCTTTTCTTTCAAATAATGAAAAGAAGTTTTTACAAACAAAACATTCTTACAAAGGTTGAAAATGTTTTACAGAATATTTTCCAAACAATTTTCAAATGATTTTCAAACCATTTTTCAGAAATTTTGCAAAACATTTTTACCAAATTTATTAATCGGTATATGCAAAGTAGTTTATTGAATTTAATAGAATTATTTTATTTACAATTATTTAAATAAATTTTAGTCATACTTATTGAAAATAAGAAATACGAGTTATGGCTAAAATATATACTTAGTATATTGACCCTCATATACATAGCTTGAGATATGTCCTCATAGATTGAAGAGAAAAGGAAGACAAAACTCGTACTACGTATATAAAAAGTCTATACTACAACAACTCAATAAAGAATAAGAAGTCGATTGTACCCCCATACATAGGATCAACCAATCTTAAGTATAGCAGATTGTATTCTACATGCAAGGAGGGTCGCGGGTGGGAACGAATAAATGACTCATCGGATCGGCATGTCTCCCCTATACTAAGCATAAAATATCCCTAAGTGAAGACATATTATCAAGAGTTGAGGAGACAGGTGAGGGATCGAAAAATGAATAACCCAAGGGCGCTCAACCCCTATACTTAGGATAAAGCATATCCTAAGTATAACACAAATGAATGGGGTGACGACAACACAGAAGAAAGAATTTGAAGAATAAAAACGAAAAGAAGAAATGATTAAATAATAAAAAGTATTTTTCTGTGCCTCGTCTGCTTTTACTCATATTGCAGTGTTGAGCTCTCCATCATGGACCACCTGAATCGAATCTACCAAGAACAAGCATGTATAATGTTTAAGAAAAGTCTTAAGTAATTTCCCATTGATCATAAATGGTTGTGTGTCAACTGACAATCCAGATATCACAATGCTTCCATTGTCACGCATATGCTTCATTGTAAAAAGCTCGATTCGATTGCTCTTCAGTTTCCCTCGGAATAATTTAAGTTTTGCATCAAACAACCAAACCTTCTATTCCAGTTCAAATGTCTTGCGACAAATGTATGTGTCGTGCCACTTCTTGACCTTCTCCTTATACATCAGGCTATTGTCGTATGCATACTCACAAAAATCATGGAGTCGATTCAGATCTGACTTTCTGTTCTTTCCAGCCTTCTTGGAATCCAAATTACAGACATTAATTGCCCATTTGAAATACTGCAAATATTCCCAAGAGGAGGGTTGCATGTGTCATACAAGACAGATATGTAGTTGTAGAAGTGACCACTCTCAAAGACCAAATGCAATAAATCAGCAATCAACCCACAAATACTAATGAAATCATAAAAGCAGGGGATGTGGATCAAAAATTATTACATCGTACGATGAATATGTATAGTAGACAAGCAGGTAATGGTCAAACATAGAGAACACACGTGTAGCAAGGGTACTTTACTTATAAATAAATAAAATATGTATAAACGTATATATATATATATGCATACTATTTACATAAGTTTAATGGGTTTTTAATATAACAATTTTATTTAATTTTGTAACTTTTTAAAGAAAATTTTCTAATATACTTTTTTTATTTTAAAGTAATTATAAATATAATTATAATAATAAATAGTATTATAACGTATATGTTACTAGATATAGATATATAATACACTATAGGGTAATATACTTATAAATAAATGTAAAAATAGTTAAAATATCAAAAGAAAATGTTTTGTGTTTTTTTATAATTTTATACTATTTTTATTATTTTCAAGTTTTTTTCCAATTTTTATGTATTTTTAAAGTCCAAAATATCCTAAAAAGAGATTAAAATAATAGGTCCAATTGTTTTGAGATTTAAAATACTAAATAAGTCTAAAAATTCTCAAAACTATTTTTTATATATGCATATAAGTAAAAATATAGGAACGGAACAAATATTTTTGGATTTTTAGAAAAGTTTTTGTACTTTTTATTGGATTTTGGAGCTTTTTAATTTGTTATCTTTTTCTTTGTCTGATTTTAGGGTTTTTGATCTGGAGCTATATGATTATACTATACTATATTTATTTGAAATTTTTGGAACTTGTTATATATATTTTTTTGTATTTTCTAAAGTAAATAGGGAATATCTGTATAATATTTGATTTTTAATTAGTAGGAGAAGGGCACAAAATGTAAATCTAATTACATGGCATGCAATAACATGCATCCAGGCACCTCATCCTACTTTTTCATGATTTGTGGAACTCAGATGATTTTTATAAAAATTAAAGAAACGTGTACAACACTACTTAAATTAACAGGGGTATATTTGCTATAAAAAATAAATGTATTAGGAACAGTGCAAATTACCCAAAAGATTATGACTAATATCTGAAGTTTACATATTAAACAACAATTAAAATAATCGATAGGGGTTTGCATGCATGTTTTACAAAACAACACATGCATGTACACATGACTAGTAGGGACTATTATGCAATATTAGAAATGTTCAAGGGGTACATGCAAATTGTCCAATAATTTGTAAGCGGTATGGGATATTTATAGGACCTTTTAAGTATTACAAAAATACGAAGGGGGTCTTTGATATTTAACCTTAAGTGGCTCAGATCTTGCCGTTATAGTACGACCACATGGACGATCGTGCAGTATGACGGGCGCACCATTTTAATTAAAGTGGAAGGTCCAGATTAGATCTGGGTCGCACTTCTTGATCCTACAGCTCCTTGGTGGTCTCCAAGAACACAAAGAACTCATTCTCTATTGACATGCAATCTTTGATTTCTTCCTCGTCTGAGCTCGAGTCTTCACGCTAACAGATACATCTTCATCGTGGAAGTACTCTACGTGTGTTGATCCTGTTCAAATGGTCCGAGGAGGTGTTGATGATGAACTAGAACTCATCCTTCCATCCCAGTTCCTATAGATACACTAGGTCTTCGTGAGTGCACCATAGGGGTCTCCAGACTATGAGATCTTCACGAAAATGTTCTACGGTCTGAGGCGATGCTTCTCGATCGATAGATAAAGCTTTTGCGCAAAATAGGTGATGGAATAGTGATGCTCCGACGAGCAAAAGAGGTTGAGCTTCGATGGCTCGATTCCATTCAGGAATCAAGGGGATAAGTTGGGCATTTCGCGGAGAAATGGAAGGAAATGGAGATGGCAGTGAAAGATGGGTCGAAAATAAGTAGAGCACGACTAAATCGGCTTGGAGCTCAAGCTCCAGGTTTACACAAAATCATGATTTTAACATAGCCTACTGGATTAACAGATAAATTTAATGCGAAATTAAAATTTAAGCTAGATGTTTACCTAGATATGCGGAGAAAAATGGGGCCTCGATCGGAAGGGTGTCCAAGAAGCAGAACCTCCGGTGACTTGGTCGTAGATGGCTGGATCACCTAATCCGTCGTTCCTCCTTGTTGCAGAAGGAAGCTATGTGAAGATGTCACGTCCATGAAGCTTAAGGGCATACTCTGAGGGGTTGAGATCAGCTAAAAAAGAATAAAAAAATCAAAAGTTGGATCTGGGGGTATATTTATAGGCGAGGTTTCGATGAGTTTCGAGGGACGGTAGCGTGAAATCGAGTGGGGGTTGGTGAGGAATTGGGCATGGGCAAAGATCCTAGGGTGATCAGGCTATACGGAGGTGGAAGTCTCGAGGCGAGAGGAAGAATATGAAGGCGTGGAGAAATCGACGAAGTTGGGCTGCTCGTGACTTTGACAAGGGTTAGAGGCAGTTGAGGTGAAGTTGACCGTATGTCAACAAAAGGAGGCTCCTTGTTGGTCCACCTAGACCAACAAGGAATTAGGGAAATGAATAATAAAATCGATAAAAAAATTAGAAATTGAATTAATTAAATTATGGTTATAAAACAAAAAGAAATTTTAATTTTATGTAGTATTTTATACATATTTTTATGTTTATGACTTACTTTACTATATGTTACTTTTTAAAAGTATACATATAGGTATATTTATCTATATTTTATGTATTCCATTTTTTTGTATTTTTGATTTTATTATTTAATGCACATATATTATATATTTAGAACTTATTTGAATACAATTGAATATATTTTTATTGTATTTTTCTGAGATAGTATGTACACTTAAATAAATAAAGGTATTTATTATATAGGTCTATGTACATCATATTCATCTATGTATTTTGTACACTTATTTATTTATTGGTATTTTAATTTGTTTTATTCTAGTTTTATTATGTATATGTGTTATGAATAATATTTACAAAATTATAGAAGTATAAAAAATATAAAAAATATATAAAGAATAAATAAAATGAATAAAATATACATGTATATTGCACTATATGGGTCCAAAACCTAACTTTTGCATCTTAGATCTAAATCGAAGGAAACCACCCTCACTAAATGGCTAATTAAAGTTATATACAATTAAAGGTGATTTTGGTCCATTTTGATATTATTATAGAGAAGATACAAGTCTGTGAATTTTTATTTATGGCTTTTTATTTTATATTTTTGGGTACACTGTGCATTATTTTTCTATGAAGTCAATTTTGTGTTTTTACTTGTATTTTTATCTACAAGTTTTGTGTTTAAAGTTTATTGATTTTATGTGTAAATAATAAAGAATAAAATAGGTCCCAACAGTTAATTATTGACCTATTTTTGTAGGGTTGTCAAACTATGTTTTCTGTACAATTCGCCACCCCATCTCCCCCTAGTTTTTTCCTCGTCGACTAAGGCATTATGATGACTGAGTCTCGGGTGCCAGGGTCACTCAATACATATGGTGTCTCATTTATTTTTATTTTCTTCATTTACTCTTTACTTTTGGGCTTAAATACAATAGATATACAATATTTTATACAATATTTTGTACAAATTAAAGAATGCTTATTTTGACAAATGAATTATATATAAATGCATTTAGCTAGGGATTTAAGGCCAAAATGAAAGAATAAAGGTGATGAAATGGATATTCATCACCTTCCATCTACACTTTTAAGTTTGACAAACTAAATTGATGTGGATTGAAGCAAGACTAAATTTAATCCCTAGTGTTGAGGGTTTGGTCCTTAGGAGAGTCTCTAGTATTGGAACTTTAGAGCACATCTAGATTGTACTCTCGTGAATGCAGTCAACACAATAATTCATACATCTTACTATATATTGGTACATTGAGAGTCTGATAACTAGAGGAGTGGAATTCCTTTTGATTAGGGAAAGTTCAGCTTACAGTCTTAAGATCCTACAAACCATGTGTTCTAGGCCATTCAAGCCTTGTTCTTGCACATGCACATGTCAGGGGAATTTACTAAAATTTACTAACTCTCTAATTGATTCTTTATTTATAAGCTCGAGGACGAGCTTAGCTTAAGTATATGGGGGTGATAAATCCCTTATTTGTCATCAATAAACATCACTATTATCTCTCTTGCTTAAGTAAACAACCATGATTCAATGACAATTAACATAATATAATAATCTATGTGTTGTAACTAATTATCCTTAATTAGCTTGTATCATCTAACAAATTATTGTGCTATTATTTTATGTATTTCTTTCTCATTAAAATCCAAATACAACTTTGGGAAAAAATCACACATAATTAATACAATCTAAAATATAATCCAAAAATACAAAAAAAAAAGATAAAAGAAAATAAAAGAAAATATGTTTTATTCTTCCCATTACCTGTTTAATTTTTATCTATAAATAAATGACATTTTTCTCCTTAATTTCTCAACTTTCATGTTTACCATTTTTTAAATTCATTTTATATATAATTCTTTTTATATTTTAAAGCATTTACTCTTTTTCCTATTTTTTAATTGGGCCACATGGCCCAATCCTATCTCGGCATGTGGTCGGCTCTTTATATCATCTGCCTTCGTCATTTGTCGTCCATCTCCTTTTGATGATTTAATCACTACCGTTGCATGGAGCCTAAGACTCAACCCTTCGATCTGATCCTAGATGAGATCGTAGCCTTAAGATCCTGCTGAAGGATGCCAGTTGGATCTTGATCCAACAGACATCTTCTCGCCTTCAATCTCCCAACTTCCAGGTCAAAGGGTCGCAACCCTTCACACCTCGCCATCTTCGCTCTTTTTTCCATTCCATCTATGATAACCTCCATCTTCGATTCAACCACCAAATCATACTCCTAGCTTCTTGGTTCCATGAAAGTCACTTAGTCTTCTTCATTCCTTTCTCCATTTCCAACTAGAGGTGGTTGAAACCATGACCTAGAACCGCACTTTGCCAACTTACACCATCACAAAAACTCTTCCTCTACCTCTGTAACCAACTATCTGCCCCTTGGGAGAGTCTCCCTTGTGTAAACCTACCATTTCGGTGATAGAGAATGGGACTGAGATTAAGCGAGTATGGGTGGTTGCCTCCGGCAAGATCCTTGGTGTTAACACCAAGCTGTAGTGCTTTAGGCGCTTGCTCGAGCTTCAATACCTTGCGAAGATTGTTATGTGAAGATCTATAAAGCTTTTGAACTTAATGTTGGATCTAATCATCATCAAATCTCCATCATCTTCAAATCCACATTCCCAGACCTTGGATAACTTCACCTTGATTCCATCATCCTCGTGTGTATTCCCATTGAGCTTGATCGCCTTTTCATCAGTGTGATGATCTTGACTCATCTTCTTATTCCACATGAATAATAACCCATCTAGATCATGATCTTCTGCGACATTCAGTCGACCATTTTATCCCTTAACAATAATCCCAGAAGATTCACAATTGATGGTCTTCGGTGCTAATCCCTACAGGTACAAAGAATGGTCATTGATCAGAGAATTCAAGTCACCTCTGATCTTAGGCTAATCCTCTGATGAGAAACCATCATTCTAGAGTTTTGGAACATACCACATTGTCCTACATGAATGAGCATCTTCACGAGATAGTTGTGAAACTTCCTAGACCTTCAGGCAGTGCGAGAAGGCATGGAGGAGGAGCAGAGAAGCCATCAGAGCACATGCTCCTCCACTGCACACAGAGGAGGAAGAGGACATCCTTGAGCAACATATACTATTAGATCGACCATATTGGGAGTGACCAACAGTTGATAGAGAACCACGTCTTCAGCCCGAGCCTTAGCTTCAGACTGAACTCGGAACACTCAAGCCTTCTGCGAACCTTAAGAGAGTGCCATGTCATTTTGAACTTGCCCACCGAGTCTAGTCCTTGCTTGTGATTCACGTGCCTCTGGATAAATTGCGGAAGCATCCCTCAATATCTTCAAAACTGTAGATAAGTCTTCTTGAATGTGAAGAAATTGCAATCGTAACATAGCAGGTTTCTATTATTTAACTTGAGTCCATTTTTTGACATATTTATTGTCAAACTTAATAGTTTTCTTATAGTTATGCCCCTGGATTAAACGATGTATAACTTTTGATTTCTTTATCCAAATTAAGTGATTTTGAACTCATTGGAAAGCTTGTTTAATTCTCTATATGTTTGCGTGTTTGGATGATTTATTTTACATTTATTCACGCATTAACTATTAGATAACTTTATTGGCATTTTTGTCTCCTTAATTGAATTGAATATTGATATCATGTGTGATAATTGATCCATTAAAGCTGTGAATTTATTAATTCATTGATTAATCTATTGATTAATATCTTTATTTCTGATTAGTTCATTAGTAGTTAATTACTCGGAATCATCTTCCCATTAAGAACATGAAAATCAAGCTTTGAATAATTTGATGAATTGAGATCTATTCACCTTGTTAATTGGATTGTTTATCGTTGACTAATGTTTCATTGATAAATTCAAGAGCTTTGTTATTATGTGTGTTATAGTGTATTATCTCTGTGTCTTTATTTTCATTTAAATTAAAAGAAAAAAAATCTTTTAAAAATTGCACTACTTTGTATTTTGCATTAACTTACCCTGGATATCATCTAAACTACTTACTTAAATATTGATACTTGAATTAAATCATAGAATTGCTCGTGTCCTTGTGTTCGACCCTGGACTTCCCTAGTATAAATTGAAATCGAGAAACTCTTCGTAGAGATAATTCTCTCGATTCTATATGGTTTGATAAGAGTCTGTTCTCCAAGAGTTACTTATTATCATATGCATTTAGCATTTCATTATGCCCTTAACCCACTCTAGTGGCTTGGACTCTAAAGACAGGATGTTTGTGGGTTGCAATAAAGCTTCAAAAGAGTAATAGTCTACTGGCTCAAGAGGAAAAATTCCTTATGTATATGTTGTTATATATATAGTACAATTTAAAAAATCCAAAGTAAAAAAACTCCAAAAAGATATAATACGAAAAAGTCAAAGAAAATCAAATCTTGTCGGAGTATATATAAAATAAGCAAGGCATTTTGTTACAAAATCAAATTTTAAGATTGCCTGCAGCAGGGGACTTGGCTATTGATGACACAGATTTTGCAAGGGTCTAAAATGTTATCCTCATGGAATCAAAGATCGACCTCTCACTAAACCACGTGGTCAATCAATAATAAACCCGCACAATAAATAAATCAAGCAAGGCAAGATAGTATGAACAATTTAATATACCCTACTATATAATGACAAGCAAGTATTGGTCGAACTCAGGAAACAAGGGTTTAGAGCAATGGAAAATAGAACTATCAATCACAAAGAATTTGTATTTTTGAATACTTAGCAATTTCTGGTATTTGTGGGTTTGTAATATATATTAATTGTTTTTAATTTATATTTTTTCTTTTCTTTTATATTTTTTTATTTTGATTTTTTTTCATTTTATAAAAGACATATAAGAGTACATAAGGCTATATATACAATATAGGGTAATATAGGAATAAATACAACTAAAAATAAATAAAAATACAGAACTAAACATTTATGGGTTTTATTTTTTACTATTTTTGTGATTTTTGAAGATTTTTTGCTATTTTTATGGATTAAAGTCAAAAATATCCCAAATCAGGGATTAATAAAATAGGTCGAATTGAAATGGAATTAAAAATAAATAATATCCAAAATTTTCCAAATAAATTTTAATATATATATATAATGATTAAAGAAAATTATAAAATAAAAATGATGTTTTTGGAATTTTTAGGAATTTTATGGATTTTTAAAATGATTTTAGGCCTTTTATATTTTTAAGGTTTTTTACAATTTTAATGATTTTTGGTCTAAAGGCTCAGTTTGTGACCTTTTTTTATTTTTATAAAACATGTAAAAGTCCTAAAAGTCAAAATAGCACGAAAATATATCCTAGCAGTAGATTAACCCTATTTTTTGGTAATTTTTGAAGCAAGGACACTATATTTAATAAATAGAAGAAATACACAAAAATCACTGAACTGACAAAGGCATAAATGTAAATAAAAATAAAGTCAAAGCCCTCTCTACAAATTTTCCAAAAACATATAACTAAAAAATATTTCTTTAACAAAAACAAAATAACAAAAGGCGATGGGACCCAAGAGCAAAAACACCACCTCACATGGGACAACACGCGAAGTGACGTGGACTAGACTCGATTACAAATATAAAAAGCATGAGGTTCTTTTTGCAAATATCACCAAAATAAAATAATGAAAATGAATGATTCAGAACTAAATATAAATTTCAAAAAAACTACAGTTGGAAAGTATACTATACCCTCAATAGCGCTAGATCTGACGGCGTAGAGCGCTCCACTAATACACGTGGTAGCTCCTACGCCGACGATGACAGATTGGAAGATGTGGCTTGGATTAGATCACCCAGATAGATCCAACGGTGGAGGCTAGATCAAATCCGATGCTTGCTGCTCGCCTGGAAGAATGAGGCTCGATCGGACGGCTCCTATGCCAACTAGAAGAACTCACAAAAATAGGGTCCGGTTGAGCTTTGATCTTCAAAATCTCCACGCACAGAGCTCCTCCTACATTTTTTATGGTCCCAAAAGTATCCCCATGGTCCTCCTGCAATGAATCGATGTTTCAAATTGCCTCAAGGGGCTCCGGTGATGGTTGGTAGTGGAGGTTGACCTGGGAGTACCCCTGTTGCTCGATGAGCCTCGAAGATACTCCGTTCTTGGTTATTTCCTGCAGGGGTTAATTTCTGAAAACATGGAGAAGCTCGAGCGAGCTTCAGATGGCAAAATGAGTGACATATGGAGTGGGGTGAGGTTCATCGACGAGGCGATGGAGTGGGTGAACCGACTCCTGGATCTGAGTGAGATCCATGTGAATGGATGGGCTTCGGGCGTTCAACAGGTGAAGGGGATGGAGTAGAAGGTATAAGGTGGGGTGGTGGTGGTTTGGTTCAGTCGAAAATGGGTGGCAGAGCTGAAGCTCTGCTGATTGAGGGAGTTGGAATATACGTGAAACAAAATGAAATGACATGAAACAAAACACTAAACTATGTTGCTGACATTCTAAGGAAACAAAAAATGAAAGAACGGAGAAGCTTACCGACACAGAAACTCTAGGAGTAGAACTCCGGCGATGATGGCAACAAGCTTGGATCTCTTTGATTCTACGCCCAAACGTCCGTCCAAGGAGTCAACCAGACTCCTACTATCACTAGGAACAAAGATCAAGACTCAAATCTAATGTTTTCAAGTGGAAGAAGGATCAAGGATGATAGGTTTGGTGGTGGCGAGTTTATATAATGGGGGGGGTTGACCTAGGAGAGCATCTGATTCAGAGGGCCAAAGCCCAAGGAAATCAATATGCGTGAAAGCTTGATGGTCAGAGATGAAATTTTATGGAGAGTGCGTGATGAATAGGTGAAAGAATCAAGTGGGAAAAAAGGGAGAAATCAATGCGAAATATAGGCAGGCGCTGGAAACAAAGGGATAAAGGGAGTTGACCTCAGACAGCCTACCCTCTCTCCTGATTGGTCCATGTCAGTAGAAAAGGACATAATAAGAGTGTTAAAAATAGAAATAAAATAAAAAATGATTTTATTCAAAAAAGCTATAAACATGACATATCTTTATTATTTTATGTAGTATTTAATTATGGTTTCTATTTCTTTTTATAATGTTATTTATTACAAGTTATGTTTTGAAGGATGTATTTATAGGTATAATCATATGTATTTTAGGTATTTTTTATTTTTTATTTTTGATTTTATTATTTTATTCCATTATATTATACATTTATAATTTATTTTATATACATAAATATATTTTATTGTATTTTCTAGTGTAATATTTACTTTTAAATAAATAGGTATAATTATTATATATGTATATGTATTGTATCTTCATCTATGTATTTTATGGTCTTATTTTATTTTTGTATTTGATCTTTGGTTTTATTTTAGTTTTACTATGTGCATATGTTATAAATTTTGTTTACAAAATTATAAAAATATAAAATTATAAAAATAATAAATAATAAATAAAATGAATAATTTATTCATGTATATAATACAACAAGGTTCTAAAACCAAACTTTCACATATTAACTATAAAAAACATGAAACCACCTAAATTAAATAGCTTATTAAAAGTTATATAAAATTAAAGGTGATTTTGATACATTTCGAGTTTTTTTGAGAGATATGGGTCAGGAAAGTTTGGATTTTGGCTTTTTACTTAGAGCATAACTCGTACACTGGATATTATTTTTGTATGAACTAATTTTTTTTTTCTATATATCATTGTCTATAATTTTCATGTAAAAAGATTCTTTATTTGAGGTATAAATAATGGAAAATAAAATATGTTCCAAAAACGAATTATCGATTAATAAATAAATGGGATTTTTAATGTATTGTTTGCCCTTATCTCCCCATACTTTATTCCTTGTCGACCCAGTCATTAAAATGCCTAGTTCTCAGGGTTTAGGGTCATAAAATACCTTTGGCATTTTATACCGTTTCTTTTCTTTATTACATAATTTTAGCATTAAAAACTGTATTTTATACAAAATAAATTGAACAATTATGAATGTTAATTTGTCCAAAATAATGCTATATACATGCATTAGCTAGGGTTTTTAAGGCCGAAATGATAAAATAAAGGTGACGAAATGGAGATTCATCACCCCCTTATACTTGCCTTTGCTAGTCCTTAGCAAACACTAATACAATAAGTGTAGAAAATAAAAACAAAGAAGAGAAAAAGACATAAAGTGGATTGAGTTTCACTTGTACGGTGTATGTGACAACGGTTCCCCTTAACTGAAATGACAAAGAGACTGACTTCTCCAGTATGACTATGATTCCCCAATCCAACACCTCTTTCCATGAGGAGCGAGGTATTCCCTTCTAAGTTCAAGTGACAACCACTCAAGAGGAGGGGGTAAAGAAGAATGGATGGTAGCCAGTGTAGCTACCTATCCTTGGATGCTTGACCAGTGTAGTTAAGTCGTCCAACTGTAGGCTCATATACATATGACTTTGAAGCTCAAGCTTGCTTATTGTCTATACAAATATGTACATTCTGGTAGGAATTTTATTTTCAATCAGGCCTGTCCACTTTTTTTGGAGTTTTTGATTTTTGAATTTTTTTGAAATGTTATATACATCAGCATTTACATAAGATTTTCATCTTGAGCCAGAAGACTATAACTCTTTTAAATCATTATGCAACCCATACTCTCTGTCTTTAGAAGTCTTTGCTACTAGACGGCTTGAGGTGCACTTCCCTCCCTAGAGGAGGAAAAATATTTCCACTTGTGTGCGTCTCATACCGACAAATCCAATCCCCTCATCACTCCAACTGAGTTGAGCCAAGTAAAAGGTACATGTGTCCAAGTTAGGTCATTATCAACAAGAGTCGTACGCGTGCTCAGAAATATTCTACTTTGACAATCAAGATGACATTGAACCAAGTCTCACGGTTCTCAAAGAATTAAGTCAACTAGACCTGAAGTACCTCAATTCCAGTTCCTATTAGTTACACTTGTTCAATTATCAAACTCAATCTGAAAAATGCAAATGCTATGCACAATGTAGGAAATATTTTTGTGATGCAATTTTCAAATTTTGAATTTTTATGGATTTTTCAATAAGATTTTGCAACCATTATAGGAATTTTTGGTTTTGCAAATTTTTTGGGATTATCAAAACAAAAGATTTTGAAAAAGAAAACTAGGTACAAATATTTACAAGGGGATGTATCTTATTATTTACAAGAGTTATGTTTTAAGAATTTATAAGGCATATGTGATTAATAATTTTATTGATATATATATAATTAATAAAGAATTTTATGTGATGTATATATTCCTCAAACTTATTTGAAAAATAATTTTTCAACTTTTTTTGAAAACTATAGTCCAAAATAATTTTTGTAAAAATTTTTACAAACATATGAAAATCATTTTGCAAAGGTTTTTCAGACAGTACACATAGATTTTTAAAATCTTTTTGCAATCATTTTCAAAACCATTTGCAAATAAAATTTCAAAAGATTTGTATTTCACACAAAAAAGAACTTTTTTCAAACAAAAATATTTTTACAAAGGTTGAAAATATTAACAAAATATTTTCCAAATTGTTTTCAAATGGTTTTTCAAATAAATTTTCAAACTATTTTTCAAATGTTTTGCCAATATTTTTACCTGATTTATTAATCACTATACACAAAAAGATTTTTTAGGAATACTATACATCTTTTTATTAATGAATTTATTGAATTCTATAGTATATATAGTGTTTTAGCCATACTTATCGAAAATACAAAAGTACAAGTTATGGCTTAACTTATATGCGCAGTATATACAACCCCCCTAAACTTAACTTGAGATATGTCCTCATAGATCATAGAGGAAAAAAGACATAACCCGTACATAGCATAGAAAAGCCTATAAATAATAATGAATAAAAAATAAATAAAAGAGTGAGAAGTCAACCGTCCTCCCATACTTAGGACCAACTAATCCTAAGTATAACAGACTGTACACAAAGTTGGGAGGGTCAATGGTGGGAATGTACGAAATCATCGACTCGACCTGTCCCCCTATTCTTACGGTAAAATATCCCTAAGTATAGACAGAGTGTCAAAAGTTAAGGGACAAGTGAGGGATCTAGCAATGAACAACTCGAGGTAAACAACCCCCCATACTTAGGACAAGGTACGTCCTAAGTAAAATAGTGATGAAAGGGGTGATACCATTCAGGAGAAAAAGAAAATAAAGAACGAAAAGAAGAAGATAAGAAAAAGGAATATCATTTAAAAATATTCTGATCTGCTTTTCCTGGCACTGCAGTAGTGGTTGTCTTCATCTCTTCTTCCATACATGACTTGAATAGAGTCAATGATAGACAAAAATGTATCATGCTCTAGTTAAGGCTTCAGAAGTTGTCCATTGACTACAAAAGGTTGTGCGTCAGCTGACAATTCAGATATAATCATGCTACCATTATCAGGCACATGTGTCACTGTAAATGGCCTAGTCTATTTGCTCTTCAATTTGCCTAAAAAGATCTTTAAATTCGCGTCGAACAACCGGACCTTCTTACTCGTCTAGAAGGATTTGCAGAAAATATGCTTGTCGTGCCACTTTTTGATCTTCTCCTTGTACATCAGGTTATTGTCATATGCATAGTATCTAAATTCTAGTAATCTATTCAGATCCACTTTTCCATTCTTCCCAGCTTTCTTAGAGTCGCAAGTTGCAGATGCTGATTGCCCATAAAGATTTGTGGATAAGTTCAATGTGCAAATGGCATGGCTTGCCAAAGACAAGGCAGTAGGGAGACATTCCTAATGGTAACTTGTACATGGTCCTGTAAGCTGAAATAACTGAATCAAGTAGCTGAGACCAGTTCTTGCAATCCATATGCACAAGATTCTATAGAATTGCCTTTATTTCCATGTTGGAACATTCAAATAATCCATTGGACTGTGGATGGTAAGTTGAAGTGACACGATGTTCTATGTATAACTCTTGATTTAATTTATTCACCTCTCTATTGATAAAATGGCTACCCACATCAGATATGAGAATTTTGGGAATCCCGAACAGTGAAATAATGTTATCTTTCAAGAATCGACAGACAATCCGACTGTCGTGGTTAGGGCAGGAATGACCTCTACCCAATGACTCACGTAGTCGACAGAAGCAGAATGTATTCGTAGCCATGGCTGTTCAAAATGGGCCCATGAAGTTGATGCCCCTAGTATCGAAGACGTCTGATATATGAATGAACTTCAAAGGCATCATATCTCTCATTCCTATGGTACCACCCATCATATGGTAGTCAGTGCAATGCTTGACATATTCTTCTGCATCCTTGAATAATGTAGGCCACCAAAGGCCACCCTGAAGAACTTTTGCTACTGTACGTCTTCTTGAATGGTGTCCTCCTGACTCTTTATCAAGACAATGTGCAAGGACACTCGGAACCTCCTCCTGAGGAATACACCTTCTCCAGATGCAATCTGCCACCGCACGGAATAGATATGGGTCCTAGAACTGGTAGAAATGGATATCCGACAAAAATTTGTCTACAATCAACGTGGACCAATCCTGTGGAGCTCTTTTGGACACAAGATAGTTCACAACATTGACAGACCATGGGAGCGTGGTAACTGACAAGATCGCCATATTGGGAAAGGTCTCTGTAATTGGATGCAAGTTCAACTCAGGAGATTTAAGCTTGGGAAGTCTGGACAAGTAGTCAACCACCACATTCTTAACTCCTGGTTTATATTGGATTTCAAGGTCAAACTCCTAGAGGAGAAGGATCTATCGATTGAGAAGCGGTTTGGTGTCCTTCTTCTACTATAAATACCAGATGGCCGAGTGATCGGTATAAATGATAACCTTGGACCCAAGGAGATGAGATATGAACTTCTCCAAGGCAAAAATTACGGCTAGCAGCTCCTTCTCAGTGATGGTGTAGTTTCTTTGGGCTTCGTCGAGCATTTGGCTAGTATAGTGAGTAGCAAATGAAATATTATCTTTTCTCTATCCCAGTACTGCACCGATTGGCATAGTCTGACGCATCTATCATTATTTTGAATGGTTGAGTCCAAATCGGTGGATGTAAGACAGGTTCCTGAGTGATGAGTTCCTTCAATTGACAATGAACTCATTCTCCTTGCCTAGCAATTCTGTTAATGGTCGGGCCAATTTGATAAAATCTTTGGTAAATCATTGGTAGAATCTGACATGACCCAAGAATGATCGGACCTACTTGAGAGTTGTAGTTGGCTCTAGTTTTGAAATTACTTCGACCATGGCTAGGTCAACCTCCATGCCACATTTAGAAACAATGTGACCCAGCATGATTCCTTCGGTCACCATGAAGTTGCTCTTCTCCCACGAGAGAGCTAGATTCACTTCGCAACACCTCCTCAAAACTCAAATAATCAAGACATTGGTCAAAGGAATATTCATAGACCGAGAAGTCATCCATGAAAATCTCAAGGAAACTACCCACCATGTCGGCAAATACTACAAGCATACACCTTTGGAAAGTAGCTGGGGCATCGCATAGCCTAAACAACCTGCACCTGACAGCGTATGTTCCGAATGGATAGGAGAATGTGGTTTTCTCTTTGTCCTTAGGAGTTATAACAACTTGATTCTATCCAGAGTACCTGTCTAAGAAGCAAAAATATTCCTTCGAGGCTAGTCTCTCAAGAATCTGGTCGATGAAGGGTAGCGGAAAATGGTCTTTCTTGGAGGCGAGATTGAATCTTCTATAATCTACGCATACTCGCCATGAATTGGGTACCCTGGTCGGAATCTCCTCTCCCTTGTCATTCTTTGTTATGGTGATCCGTGATTTCTTGTCCACTACATGTAGGAGACTCACCCATTTTGAATCTGAGATTAGATATATGAACCACGCATCACACCATTTCTGTATTTTTGTCCTCACAACCTCCCGGAGGTTCGATTTCAGACGGTGCTGAAATTCATAGGACGACTTGCAATCATCCTGAAGATAAATGAGATCCAATATTTTCCAACCAATACCGTTGAGGTTTCTTTCAAGAACCTACATCAATCGGGATTCTTGGTCTTCAGTCAGATCGACATTGATGATGATTGGTACATGATATGTTCACCCATAAGTAAGGCATACTTCATATTGGAAGGCAATGGTTTCATTTCAGGCGTAGTGGGAGCTACTTAGATGGTGACTTTTGTGATTACTACAAGTAGTGGTTCTTTCGTTTGTGTGATGACCACCTTTATTTGTTCAACTTCTGCATCTAGAAATTCACAATAATTTTCAGTGATATCCTTTTCACAGTAAAAATCTTCAATGACCTGCTCTTAGTCTTGAAGGCTAATTATCTCCATCGAAACCTCATCAAGTATATCAACAAGAATCTCATCATCATTGATAAGGGGAAATTCTACTACACTTTCCATTCCTTCCTCAAGGTAGAGGAATTCGTGGATCTCATTGTCATCCATAAAAAGGTTGGTATCTTAAATTTCAGCTAAAATGTCACAGTCTTCAGAATTTTTGATCACCCTTACACACACTACAGATGTTCCCTCTGTCATCTTAGAATCAGACACTGTCTCTATATTGACTTCGCTTAATTGGAGCTGAATGTGATCTCTCCAGTGCCGTAATTCACCAATGCATTGCCTCTTCGTAGCAACGACCGACAAGGGATGATAGGGGTAAGGAGCAGAGACAAGGAGACGACCATGTCCGGACAACAAAATCGACAGGGCATTGCATCCCCTGAACAGTGATGATCGCGTCCTCTAACATACCCCTAGGTCGCTTGACGAATTTCTCTGTGAATTACAGAATCATCTTTATAGGCTTAAGCGGTCCTAACCTGAATTCAGTGAGCAGTGAAGCTGGAATTGAATTGACAAAAGACCTATTGTCAAGTGATGAGCGCTCAGGGGATCGAGGCTAAGTGATATCAAAGGTCGTTGCGACCTCAACCACTCGAGCCAGGCTCAACAAGAAAATAAAGACCACGAGTAAAACAATCAAGCACGAAAATCTAATGTCGCGGTATCTACTATTTATATAAAAAGGTATAGCAACCATGGTCGAACACAAGGAGCACGAGCGAAGCATACGAAGTGGTCGAGAATAAGAAAAGAGAAGGTATTTTTATTTTTTTAGTTGCATTTTTTTTATTTTCCAATAAGAAAAAGAAGAAAAAGAGAAAGAGATTCAGACTTCAACTATTTTTATAAAAGCTAAAAATTGCTCAAAATTAAAAATAAAAATAATTTTATATTTTTTAAATATGAAAGTGTTTTTGCTGATTTTATGGGATTTTTTTAGTTTTTTATATGATTTTTTAAAACTGAAATTAATAAAATCAAGGAAACCAATGCACAACCAAGACAAAAATACAAGTTAAAAATACTTAAAATGTCTAAATCCTGGATAGCAATTTTATACCAAAGCAAATAAAATTATCTACCACAGAAACTAAAATTTCATTTTTTTTTGAATTTTCTAGAATTTTTAAGAATTTTATAAGATTTTTGGTCTTTTGTGATTTTTAAGGGTTTTATAAAAGATAATGGAATAAAAGTGCTACTAAAGTGATAATACACTAAAACAAACACATGAATTTTTATAGAATTTTTAGGGGTTTTTATATTTTTTGGTATTTTATAAAATAGACAGACACATTTTATGGGTTTTTTGATTTTTTAGAAAATATCAAATAAAATCAAATCGAGTCACAAAAATTACCAAAAATATTACACATTAGCAGGAGCTAATGGTAATGTTTGGGGAATTTTTGGAATAAATTTGATAATTATTTGATCCAAACAAATCACACTGGTTGTAGGGACCTATTTGTAAATATTCTAAGTTTCTAGACTAAACAATAACACACGCAACAAGTCCAGGGGCATCAATGCAAAAAGCCCACAAAATTCATGCACATGTCAATTAACCATATATAGGGGCATAAATGCAAATACATAAACATTTCATTCAAATCAGAACCTTCAAAAAGTCTAGGACAATATATGCAAAAACACCACAAAGGCACGTGGTCGTGCACGTGCATTCGGATTGGGAGGACTAAAGTGCAAATACTGGAAACATCAGTGTCTAATATGCAAAAAGTATAAACTACAACTTTAGTTCACAAACTAGAAAATAAAACATAAAAAGTACAGGGAAGGAAATGCAATATACCCTCGCAGGCGTGTGCGATGCGCGTGGGGGGAACACGTGGCGGACGATGGAGGCGCGTGGACATGCAGCTCTAATCCTCTACGATGTCAGATCTGACAGTCTTAGGTATTTTCGGGGACATGGGGCTTTGATGCGTCAGGTATCAGATCTAACGGCTCAGAAAGCTGTGACGGTCGGCGGCTCAGATCTGATCTGGTGGATGAAGGCCAATCAAACGGTGCTAAGGAGGTCTGGAAGAATAGGGTCGATGCGAACTTCACCAGATCCTAGGATGGCATCCTTGGCTCCGATGATCGATCGAGAGGCTCAGGATCAATCATGGAGGTCCTCCGCGTCGTCTGGACGGGTCCGATGGGAGAGTTGATGGTCGGATGTGTGTGGCGGTGCAGGTGGACCTCGATATCTCCAGCGAACCCTCTGGTGGATGGAACTGTGGCTCCCAGCATGTGCAAAAACCTACAAAGGAAGGCGTGACTCAGGTCGAAGATCCGGTCGAGGGTTATTCGAACGAAAATGGAAGGAAACAAGGTGGGGCGAGGTTTGATCTCCAGCGATGGTGATAGAAGAGACCTGGTCCTTCATATCGATCTAAGGGACGAGCCTAAGGGTGATCAGGTTGCGGTGCAAGGTGGAGTGTGCGTCAGGGGTTCGATCGGAGCAGATGGATGTGGATGTGAGTGCTCCGACTCTCTGGTCGGAGCAGGCGAATGTGCGGAAGCGCAAGATGAAGTGATTGGAGTGAATTGGAAAATACAAAGGAAATGGGGGGTACCTGAGGTCCTAGGCGAGCTCTAGAGCTTCAGGCGAAGGCGGTCGGTGAGGTAATGCCCTCGACCAAGCTGTGAAAGGCTGGAAGGCTGATCGCGGCGGCGCACGTCGACCACGAGGCTGAGCAGTGTGGCTGCTCCTCCAAGCTTCGACCCGAAGGGGCCCTCAGCAAGCTGTCACTCAACCTGAGGTGGCTCGGGATGAAGGGAGGTGTGGGTTCCCATGATGCTGGAGGAATCAGGTGAAGGCACGTAACCCTAGGAAGATCTGTGCCTTCCTAGGGATCCATGAGGGTCTTGGATATAAGGAGAGGCCATGGGCAAAGAATCAGGGCAAGGGGATGCGTGACCCGACTAGAGAAATTAGGAGAAATCGGTCCGGCGATGAGGATTGGGTCGGATCAAGCCTAGAAGAGGGCGTTGACCTGGGTTAATAAAATGATGTGGACCAATCAGATAATTCGAATGTACAAAATACTTACAAATTCAATAAAAAATCATAAATGATTTTAAATCAAAAAGTGTATAAAATTTAAAATATTTGTTTTTTTCAAACTATTTTTCTGTGATTTTTATTTATTTTTATGAAGAATAAATTAATCTTTATATAGTATAGTGTATTATATATATGTATAATATACCTATGTATTTTGGTGTATAGAATCAGGGATTCATCACCACCTATACTTTGCCTTTACTAGTCCCTTAGCAAACACTTATTTGAAAAAAGATGTGAAAAGAGAAAGACAAGAAAAAGAAGGAGAATCAAGGTTGATTATTAATCTTGTCATCATTAAATTGAAGTATGGAGCTCAGTCAGACCTTTGGATTATTAGTTTGCAAGAACCTTATTTGGACCTAGGTTTAAGACTCAACAGCCTCTATGTTCCACTAATCTATAGTCAAGACTCCTCAATAATCCAGATCAGAACAAGTCTACATACACAAACTCTAATGACCATGAATCTTTTCTTGTATTGTGTAAGTGATATGTAGCTCCCCACCTCAGAAATGACAAGGCAACAACCTCCCTCAATAAGGTAACTCTAATGCCCTAGTCTGGAAGCTCTTTCCTCGAGGAGCAGGGTTCCCTTCTAAGTTAAAGTTCAACCGTCTCAACAAGAGGGGAAAGAAGAGAATGGTCCGTGGCCAGTGTAGCCACGTATCCCTGGGATCCCAGCCAGTGTAGCTAAGTCTCCTTGCTGCAAGCTTCATGAGATGAGAATGGGTAACATAAGCTTTGCTTTATTTGTCTATATACACTCCGGTAGGTATTTCATTTTCTATTAGACCCGTCACTTTTTTGGAGTTTTTCTTTCTTTTGCACATATTTTTTATGTGCATATCTACAACATATCTACATGGTGCATCATATATACATAGGGACTTTTTCCTCTTGAGCCAGTAGGCTATCCCTCTTTTGAAGCATTATTGCAACCCAAAACTCCTGTCTTTAGACCTCAACATCACCCGACCAAGTTGAGGTGCACTTCCTTCCTAAAAGAAGACGAGAGGTTCTGCCTAGAAGTACTACCCTCGTATGGTACCCCAAGCCAAAGGAAACTGCCTCCTCACCACCTCATCCATAGAGAGCTATGCGTAAGGTGCTGGTGCAAGTAAAGCCATTGTCTGTGAGAGACATGTGTGCCTTGTTAAATGTTCTACTTAGGCTCATCAAGATGACATGTGATCATAGCCTAGTGGACTCAAAGAATTAAGTCTCCAATGAACCTGAAAAGTCTCAACCCTAAATCCTATAAGGTTCCTCTTGGAATTAAGAGAATTAAGGTCTTAACCAAGCTCCATTTTCCAATTTAATTCCATGCTAGTTTAAATGTCAACTATGATTCAGAAAAATATACAAGTATATACAAAAATCTTTTTATGAAGATTTTTGAAAATGTGCAAAATTTTTGAAATGTTTGAATATATGCATGAATGCAGATGTTTTGCAAACTATTTACAAATATTTACACACGGATTTTTGCAAACTTTTATTTTTCAAACATTTTACACAAATTTTGTACTATATACATAGTTTTGATACCAAAAAAATTTACAAACGTTTCACAAATAAAATATTTTTACAAACAATTTTTACAAAAATATTTTTTATAAATAGCTATGTATGTGCAAGAAAGAATTTTATGTATACGAAATTTTTTAAAAAAAAATTACAATTTTTAATAGTTGATTTTAGCCATTTTATTTATTAACACACTCACATAAAGTAGGAGTTATGGAATAAAGAGTGATAAAGAAGAAGACATAACTCATGCTTAATATAGGAAAGTGAAAAGGAAAGCTATACTACAACAATGAATCAAAGAATAGAATAAAGAGGGCTCGGTGTTTCCCCTTATACTTAGGATCAAGTAATCCTAAGTATAACAGACAGTACATACAAGGAAAAACCAAGTGAAAGGATGTACAGGGTCTACCTCCCATATACTTAGGGTAAAATATCCCTAAGTATAGGCAGCAACACAGAGGTAAAAGAATCAAAAGAATAATCAAGACTCTGACACCCCCACCATACTTAGGGTAAATCACACCCTAAGTATAGCATAATCACAAGATGCAGATGGGGTGTTAGATTAAAGAATGAGATGATATGGACATATGGATCTATACAAGGTGGAAGACAGTGATAATCATGCATGAGAAGCAACTGATGTGAGTCAAAGACCACATCTCATGCAAAATGAATCGGGGCGACGTCAACGATCAGCAACTCATGATCTAGATATGGTTTGAGGCGCTGACCGTTAACATGAAAGGTGGACTCAGATGACATTTCAGATATGTCTATACTACCATTGTCATGTACCTTTTGGACTAGGTATGGCCCTTTCCACTTACTCTGCAATTTCCTTGGAAATAATCTAAGCCTGGCATCAAACAACCATACTTTCTGATCTAGCTTAAATTGCTTATGGCTGATATGAGAATCATGCCATATCTTTACTCGCTTCTTATAGTGTAGGATGCTTGAAAAAGCAGTATCTCTAAGCTCCTCCAGGGTTGCTAATTCTGCCTTCCTTTGATCAACTATACTCACTGGATTCAATAATATATCAGTGACAACCCAAAGTGACTTATGCCTAATCTCAACAGGTAAATGGCAGGGCTTGCCATAAACGAGATGAAAGGGAGATGTAACCAAAGGAGTCTTGAAGGAAGTCCGATATGCCCACAAGACTGAGTCCAAAAGCTGTGACCAATCCTTTCGGTCTGGGCAGACTACCTTCTGCAATATCATCTTGATCTCCCTATTCGAAACTTCAACAAGACCATTGGTTTGAGGATGATATGGAGTGGCAACTCGATGGTCTATGCTGAACTCTTTAGCAAGGGCCTTTACCTTGTCGTTGATAAAGTGAGACCCACCGTCAAATATCAATACTCTAGGCACCTCGAACCGTGAAATGATATTCTTCCTCAAAAATTTGCAAATAGTCTTAGCATATACGGTTCGGGTGGGATTGACCTCAACCCAACGACTCACATAATTAACAACTAACAGAATGTACTCGAGTCCTTGACTCTTGGGGAATGGACCCATGAAATCGATGCCCCATGATTTAAAAACCTCACAGAAGTGAATGGGCTGCATCGACATCATATTACGCTGTCCACAAGTGCCCATCCTCTGACAATCTGTACACCTCTTCACGAATTCATCAGAATCCTTGAAGAGAGTAGGCCACCATAGGCCAGATTGGAGCCCTTTCTGTGTTGTTCTCCTCCCACAGTGATGTCCTCCTACCTCAAGCTTGTGGCAGTATGTGAGGATGCTATGGTGCTCCTATTGAGGAATGCACCGATGCCAGACGCTATCCCCTCCTTCATGATATAGGATGGGATCCTCCCAATGGTAAGACATGGCCTTCGCAAGGAAAGTCTCAAGTCGCTTCCTAGGCCAACCATGTGGAACTTTCTTGGTAACAAGATATTTCACAATGTCGACGTACCACTGAGTGAGGTGATAGCAATGATCGCCTCATCTGGGAAGGTCTCTGAAATGGGATCAGTCTGCTTAGATTCTTCAAGATTCTCTAATTGGGAGAGATGATCCGCCACCACATTCTTGACTCTAGGTTTATCCTTAATCTCAATATCAAACTCCTGGAGTAGAAGGATCCATCTAGTCAGTCTCGCTTTGGCATCCTTCTTTGCCATGAGGTATCTGATGGTGGTATGATCAGTAAAGATAGTCACTTTGGATCCAATAATATATGATCGAAATTTGTCCAAGGTAAAGACTACAACTATCATATGTTTCTCAGTGATGGTGTAGTTTGGCTGTGTAGAATCCAATGTATGGATAGCACAGTGAATGGTAAATGGCACTCCATCCCTCCTCTGTCCAAGCGCGGCCCCTACGGTAAAATTGGAGGCATCCGTTATGATCTCGAATGGGAGAGACCAATCGGGCAGCTGAAGGATGGGATCCTCAACAACTAGGCTCTTGAGAGTCTCAAATGATGCAAGACACTTATCATCTACAATGAACTCGGTGTCTTTTGTCAGCAAATCAGTCAACGGTCGGGCAATCATGCTGAAATCATGAACGAAACGTCGGTAGAAACTGACATGCCCCAGAAAAGGTCATAACTATCGCAGGTTGGACGATAGATTGAGTTTCCTGATGATATCCACATTGGTCGGATCAACCTACATGCCCCTATTGGAGATGATATGACCAAGCACTATCCCTTGAGTCACCATGAAGTGACTCTTCTCCCTAGATAAAACAAAATGAACCTCAATACAACCCTAAAGGATGCGGTCTAAGCTGTCAAGACAAGCATCAAACCCATCGCCATAGATCGAGAAGTAATCCATGAAGACCTCTAAACATTCACCCGCCATGTCCGAGAAAATGGACAACATGCACTTTTGGAATGTCGTCGGGGTGTTACATAGACCCATGGGCATACGTTTGAAAGCATAAGTCCCAAACATACAGGTGAATGTCATCTTGTCCTGGTCTTCAGGCGCAATGGCCACCTGATTGCAGCCGGAGTACCCATCAAGGAAGCAATAGTGACTCTTCCCAGCTGGCCTCTCTATAATTTGATCAATAAAAGGCAACGGTAAATGATCCTTCTTGGTGGCCTGATTCAATCGTCTATAGTACACACATACCATCCAAGAAGTGGGTACCCGGTTAGCTATCTCCTCTCCAGACTCTCTCACAACTGTAGTGATGCCCGTCTTCTTGAGCACCACATGTAATGGACTAACCCACTTGGAGTCGGAGATGGGGTAGAAAAATCAGCGCTCCACCATTTTGATATTTCCTTCATGACTACCTCTCGAAGATTTGGATTCAGCCATTACTGGAACTCACGCGATGGCTTAGCGTCCTCTTCGAGATAGATATGATGGCCGGACTTATCCCCTAGAGATCATCTATGCTCCATCCTATTGCCTTGCGGTTCTTTTCAAGAATCTCCATTAAACGAGATTCTTGCTCTCCAGTCAAATATGCTGAGATAATGACTTGGTGTATCTCATTCTCACCCGCAAGGAATCTATACTTCAGCGACTACGACAAAGGCTTCAATTCTGGATAACTGGAAGCTGGCAAATCTGGCTTCTATAGTGTATGAGTGAATGCGACCAAATCTGCGTGTGAGAACTTTCATAGATCATGAATATCTAGCGAAACTGGTCCTGCTGATGTATCTATAATATGTGTTGTCTCAGTCTCCACCCTAGCTGCTGGCTTTATTAGAATCAGACACGGTAACAGCTCATCAAATTCGACCCAATCTATGTCTGAATCCGAGGGATCTGAATCTGAATCACATGAAATGTACTCTCCCTCACTATCCTGAACACGGTCTTCTGCCTTGATTGTGTCCTATGCCAATAGTATGCTCTCCAAACTCTCCTCTACTGGGATTAATGAATCTGCAGTATCTGAAGGTGAGAGGAGGGCTCGCGAAAAGGGATCGGCCTAAGAGGCTTCATCATCATTATCACAAAGTCGCACTCTTGGTGGACATTTCGCCCTGCCTCTGTCATTTGCTCTGTATCACTGTGCTGATCATAGCAAGCTGAATCTCACGCTCTGTTCTCGTCAATCATCTCTATTTGTATACTCTCACCCTCAAAACGAAAGTATACCTTTCCACTATCTTGGTCGGACACTGCCTTGGCTGTGGCTAAGAATGGATGTCCTAGAATGATGGGGGGTATCTGTCACAGACTCAGGGATCTCCATGTCCAACACAACGAAGTCCACGAGAATTTTAGGCCCTGAATTATGATGACCACATCCTTCAATAACCCCTTTGGCATCTTGACAGGTCTGTCAACAAACTGAAGGACTGTCCTGCTCTATCTAAGAGGGCCAAACTTGAATCGGTCGAGCAAGGCTGCTGGGATAAGGTTGATGGAAGAGCCGCTGTCTAATAGAGTCTGATGAAATCTCTGCTCATGAATATGGCATCTAACATAAGGAGCTCCTACATCTAGCCTCTTGGCTGGCAGACGGTACTGGATGGCGAAGAAGGTGACACGAATGAGCACATGGATCTCTGCATTATGGTTCCTCTTCTTCCTACGGATGGTGGTCTTCTGCTGGCTGAACTCTAACTATTGATTCTTTTTTGGATTTTCTTTTTTATTCCCCTTAGATAAGCGGAGTGCTTGAGGGAAGGGGATGGTTGGTCCATCCTCAGATAGAGGGCTAGGAATGGGCTCCTGCTGTTGAGATGGAATAGAATCCATACAAGTATCATCATGCATCACATATGGACTCGAAGATGAAGAACCCTTTCCTTTATTAATTTTTTGGTATTTTCTGTAACGTCCTGGGGTACAAAAACTGGAGAAAACACTACTGGAATAGAAGGGGTAGCCTCAGTACCACCCACAACATCAGGAATTGTGGCATCAGCACCGCACTCTGGCTCAGCATCTGGATCTCTGGTGGCATCAGTACCACCCTCTACATCTAGGGACGTGACAGCCTCAGTAGCGTCGGTTGGATCAACAACTTTGGTGGCGTCAGCACCACTGTCATCATCATCCTAAGTGGCATCAGCACCACTGTCCTCCTCGTCTGGTGCTCCTGCATCCTCGTGGTGTCGTCGCTCAGATGAGGCGTCGCCAGCTGGAATCCTACTGCTCCTAAGTGTAACAAAGTCAGCATCAAATGTATATGAAGCAAAGTCACCCAATAAATTACTAGGAGTGATAATCTCAGTGAACTGTACCTGCTCAGATTTTCTTTTTAGTTTGTTCAGATTTGGCTCGATCTGAGCAGGTATGGCAGCCTTCCCTTTAATGATCTACCTTATCTCCAGAGGGAACTCGTCCATCTCCCGCATGAATGTGGCCTGCTAGTCGAAAAGTAGGCAAGCTAGATCATCGAGTTCTAGGTTCTCATAAGCTGGCCCATGAGACTCGGGCAGGTTGCCTCTCTGAAAGTGAAGATGCTATTGGGAAGGATGAGGGGGAAGTTGATAATACTATTGAGGCTGCTGCTGGTGCTGCCTCCATGACTGTCCCTGTTGGTAGGGACGAGGACCTGATTGGTAATGCTGCTACTGTGGTTGGTGAAGGAATTGGGGCTGTTGTTGAGGCTAACTGAACTGTCCACCCTCAGCTGGAGGCTGCTGCTGGGATGAGGCACCTCTGATCGACCACCTGAATACATGATGATCTCGACGGATCCCGGGCTGTTGTTGGTCGTATCAAATCCCGTTGACTTCCATCAACAGCTCCTGCTCGAAGGGGGGTGGAGGAAGGACTGCCAGGGGCTGATCTTGCTAGTACACCACCATCTGAGTGTCCTAAGATGGTGATGGATGAAGGTAGTAGTGCTGTGGCTGCTGGAACGACTCCGCCTGGACATGGTGAACCTGTTTGTACTGGGCGAGGTGCTGGGTCGAGCTGCTGTTGCTAGGTTCAACCTATGACCTGAGACAGGGGTGAGAAGTCATCTATGCCTCCTAGAGACACATGATATGGGTCTTCAGGTCACTCAATGTCTGTGCCAACTGATCGATCTACGTCATGCCCAGGCACTACTTTTTCTCGATAATCTCAATGCGGTCCAGCTTCTTGCTGATGATGCCCTTATTAGCGGTCGATGACTCCACCTGTGCTGCGGTTGCTGAAGAGGTGGATGGCCCTGCATCGACTTGTGCTATCTTGTGATAGGTCACGTCAAGGGTCAGGGGCTTCCTCTTGTTGGACATGCGAGCCCACGGTGAGCCATTATGCAATAAATGTTATTGCGAATATCATTCCCTAATCTGAAACGAAGAATAAAAAATGTGCATAATAGGTCCCTTAGTACAATTAGGGTTATGTACCATGGCCATCTTGATGATCATACTGCTGTTGATTCAATTATTGAATCATAGAGGCTGGTGCTTGGATGAATGTCTAAAGAGTTAGATTGAGGACTCATCAAGCACCATCAAATGATTATTAAGAGATGATCTCCAGCCTAAGAAGGAGATGACAATCCTTTCTCTAAAGGCTGATATCTAACTGACCTCTTGATGCAGGTCCTCTACATAGGAATAGAGATTCGGAGGTGTTAGATAAGTTAGGTCAAAGAGTTTACTTAACAAGATCGAGATAACCAAAGTCCTATATCGTATGCTGTCATGATATAGGCACGCATCCTCTGACCAGAGACATATGCGTTACTATATGTCTGAGTATGTACATTTGGCAGAGCAATAGGTTGATGACCTAACCAAGGTCTATACACCGGCGCGCTGGTGTACATATAAGGGCATATGAGTAATACGATCTCTCAAAGGGATCATACAATTTCATTACTGAACCGGAAGACATGATCTCACTCATGAGATGTTGGGAAGATCAAATTCCGTGCACGGTCGTCTCGCTTTGGAAGCTTGACAGAATTTGTAGGTTTGATATATACTTTTAGAAAGTATATGATCAACACCTGGGTATGATATATGCTTTTGGAAAGTATATGATCGATACTAACTCCCAATGATCGAATGAGAAACTTAATGATAAAACCTCAAAAGTAGACAGTGTAAAATTGATCTTATACTTCGGGTTTATTCTGAGTCTTCCAGTATGAAGGATGTACAGGCATTGGGAATACCTGAGGGTGATGTGATCATAAATGGTTGTATAACCATGACGCTTCCATTCTTAGGGAGTGATGAAACGGGTCTGGATTTTAGTGACTCCTCTCAGTAGAGAAGTAATCTGATCTTAGTCCAAATGTTGGACATTGATCTAAATGTGATACAGATTCAATGAGAAGATTAGATTTGCGGTCTTTATTTAATCAAGCATCTATGGGAGTCCCGAGATCTGGATTTGAGATGTGATCTCAATATCCAAGTCACTATATGTGGAACAATACAATCGCACTGTCCTTATCTTCATGTATTCACGGAGAAAGCGCATTATCCTTGAAAGAGTTCATGGATAATTCTATTGTTGATATATGTATCCGAGCATTGAGAAAATGGATAAATCAATGTGATTTGATTATCATGAATAATATGAATTTGATTCATATTATAAGGAGAGTTATCTTAGATAATTAAATGTGATTTGATTATCAAAGATGTGAATAATGTGGATGTGATTCATATTATATGAGCACATGAGAATAGAGATCCAAGATGATTAAATGTGATTTAATTATCATGGATATAAATAATGTGGATAGCACTATCCATATTATTTGTATATATTATAAATGTGATTTATAATATATAAGAGAGAGATATTTGTAATTTACATTTGTTTATTAAATGTTAATGTAAATTGGATTTACATTGAACATTAAATTGAAAATGTAATTTACATTTTATTTTGGGTTGTGAATGTGATTCACTAATTTCCAATGGCATGATTGCATTGTTCACAAAATAATTATGAATTATTTGTGTGAATACTTTATAACAATAGTTGTTGTAAATAATGGAGATTTTCATAACATATGAGATCTCATGATTAAGGAAGAGGAGTGCCTCCTTCCTATTAAAGAGGATCGACGGCCTCCTTGAATTAGATTCAAGGTGTGCCGCCACCCCCTTTATGGAAGGGAGGCATGCCTCCTTCCTAAATCTCCTATATTGATTTGATTTAAATTAACTTCTATATTAATGATTCATTCAATATATATTTAATTAAATTAAATAAATTGTTGTTGGTTTTTACCAACATAAATCTTGACCATTGAAAGAAACACAATCAATGAGAGCCATTGGATTTGTGTTGTCCATGGATTGAGATCCATGGATCCCAAAATATTATAAAAGGAGAGGCACCCATTTGTTCTTCTTTACACCAAGAGAACATAAGTCTCTCTCTCTCTCTCTCTCTCTCTCTCTCTCTTTCTCTCTACACGCCTACTCTCTCTCTCTCCCTCTCATGGTCGTCCACCATGGATGCCCTAGAGAGGTTCTCCATTGTCGCAGCATCGTCGTTATGCTGCCCGATCGTCTGCTCGTGTATCTCCGTCTCCTTCGGCGTGCCTTGCTCATGAAGAAGACATCATATCTTGTGTGTCGAGATCAGGAGATCCGCTGCTTGGATCATCAACATGGATTGCGAGAAGCACGCGATTTATCCCCGCGCTCGCAAGCGTCTCCTCCGTCTGATCGGACTTGAGACGGGAGGTCTCTTCGTTTAGAGACTTGATCGCAACCCGGCTTCAAGAGGTAATCCTATTACTTGTTTGTGGTTTAGATGAAACAATCCAAGAAGTGTTCTTGGATCATGTGGTTTCGTCGCATAATTTTTTTTAAATTCTGCTGCATCGAGCAACTAGTGCGACTAGTCGCTCCTTGTCGTATTCAATACGACGCTCACGCTTCTGTGATGCGCTTGAGGATTCTAACCATATCCTTCAAGTGGTATCAAATCCTTAGGTCGAAGGTTTTGGATACGATCCCTAAAACCGCAGGCAACTTCTGTTCATTAGGGTTGTGAAGTTTTATCGCATTTCATTTTTGCATCTCTATTTGGTGATTATTTTAGGCCCTGTTTAAATTATTTAAACACAAAAATAAAACTTGTATTTTATTCCCCATTAAATAAGGAAACCATAGGATCTGAGTTTACGTAATTTGGATTCTGTTTATCGAGATATGGGTTTTTTAATTAACATGTATTCACTATTACGGGAACTGCGAATCTTAACGTAATTAAGGAGTTAATTACTGTTTAGAAACGCCTTGAAATATATGCAAATCATATAGGTTCTGTTGTAAATTAAATTATCAAACTTTGGAAACTTACTTTGCTTAATTAAGATTTAAATTGATTGAGATATGCTAATTTTAGTAAGTAGGGGTCACTGCTGAAATTACTTTCCTAATCAAGAACCATGTGATTGTCAATTAGTGAAATTAATTGTTAGTTTCATGAAATAATTATGGAAAATATTTGAGAAATATTTAGTGATTATTATTTCCTTAATTGACTTGGCCTCAACCAATAAATTGATTAGATTTGATCTAGATCAAAATTGGAAACTTAATCAACAAACTCCTTGCTTCAACAGGATTGGGAATTTGTCTAGAAAATTTCCTTATAATCAAAAATATTTTGATTATTACTATATGGTATAATTTTGGTTGAAAAGCCGATGATCATCTCAAGTACAAAGTGATTGGCTCGGCATTATTTTTTCTCGAGGCAGATATGGTGTCTAGTCGGGGATCGCTGGGGTAGCGGGTTGCACCAGATGTGGTCCGTCCCACTCCCACCGATACTGGCCATGACAAAGGGTAGGGAACGAATGATGCCTGAGAGATCATGTTGTATTTTCTAATTATTAAAATTCGAATTAATATGTATTTTGAGATAATGCCATATATTCAAGTAAAATCAAGTTTGTTGATTAAATTGGATTGATAATTAATTTAATATGATTAAGTTAATTATATCTAAATTAAACACTCTATTATGAATAGAGTTATTATTTCACTTGGAAGAATTAATTATATGAATATGATTCATAATAATTAATTAGAATTTGAATATGATATGGAGGATCACATAAGTGACATCCATGGTCTCCCGTCAAGGCGAAGGGTTCCGTCACCAGATATTGTATGAAGGAGACGCCTGTCCGAAGTGACAACTCCTGCATATGATCCATTTGGATCGGGCTCGTCGCTTCTCTAAAGAATAAGGACCTATGTGTAGTGACCCCAATATCGGTCCTCATATTATTGGGGCGATATTGGATTACGCATAACAATTTGTATTCTTGTTAACGATTGGTTCAATTGATGACGGGTCAACATCACCTTAGGGGTGGTGGGCCCATGTGTTAAAGACCGAATTGGTAGATGTAAGTTGGACTTGCAAGGCGGAATGTGTTCCCGCTTCTTTTTATCCGAGTTACAGGTTCTCATATTATTGGGATGTAACAAAGATAAGGAAAGCCCAGATCTTGCTTGAGATATAATGGTAAGTATATCTCTTACATTGAAAGTGATTAAGGGAATGAACTTTCATTGTTGACATGGCAAGACAAATTTGATATAAAAATCCTAAATCAAAGTAAATTATATATATATGTTTATGCAAATTTCTTATTTCAGATAATCCTTCTTTAATCCCACTCAATGTTACACTCAATAATAACCAGTAAAATATCATGGATTTGACCTATGATCCAGATATTGTACTTGCAATTGGACACATAATGTATGTGGTTGCAATGTGCAAGTTTCCTCATAATAATGAGGAATGATAATTAAATAGACAATAGGACTAAAACCCTAGGGTTTGTATGTCTCTAAAAGTCTTGATCTCATCGAATGTACTTTTGAAGTGACATGTCGATAATGATCATAATTATCAAATAATCCTTATAAAATCTAAGAAGATGTTCTGGCATACATATGTGCTCTTGACGTATAGTTATGAATGACATGGTTCTTTGCATTATGCAGAATGGTGGCTCTATAGGAGATGATCTATTCAAAATGTTTGAGTACCTACCTGAACCTAATTTTTTTAAGAGTTTAAATGGATGTAGATACGATGAGTGTCATCATTCTACTGTCTATACTCTAGTCATTCATGAAGCTTCGTAATATTCATATTTTATGAATTGAATGAAGCATGTACTCTTATATTGAATTTTTTTTATTTTAACATAAGAGATCCTTGGTCTTGAGCAATGGTTGCTTATAGAAAAAGGGAGCGCAGTGGAAGCATGGGTTGGACCCAAGTTCGAAGGAAGGTCAAAGAGTTGACTGTACTTCTATGACTTCCATGCGACATCCAAAGAGTTGGATGAATGTCGATACTGCAATATGTCGATAGTATGACTATCAAATATATCTAGAATCCTTAGAAAAGGAATCAGATAGTACACCAGAATAATCTACATATAATCATTGAAATTGACTTACTTATTTGATAAGATAAAGTCTAATAATTGTATCTTAATCTTCTAATGACACTTGCAATTGGTTGCATATGTATTAGAATATTAGAAATTTGATCTTAAGGTTTAATGTCATCCATGTTGGAATTGATGCAATTGTTGCAACAATTTCCACCGGATGAATATACTTCATATTTTCAATTGGAGAGCCCTTAGTCTTAGAGAATGTCTCTATGACCTAGATATTAGAATGCACTCATTGTTTATTTCTAAATGTTGGGAATAAACATGAAATCTGGAATAGACCTATCATAAAGAGTTATGATGGTGATATTTCAGATAGTAATCTAACATCTAGTGGACTACACTAAATTAGAAAATTAATGAATGGTTCATTAAGATTTCTAACAACTGAAAACTAAATCCTTATAGATCAATAGGAGGATATAGATCATTTGACAATGATCTGGCATCATGTTTTGGACTTGTATCTGTTGATGAGATCAATGGACAAGAGATGAAACTTTAGAATGTCTAAAAATTTCAAAACTTGCATACTTACGAATATTGTATTCAAAGTAATATTTCCAATACACCCTTCTTTGGGAAATGTGTAAGATGTCAAGGTATTCAGGATCTCATACATATTGATGTATATGAATCATCTATATCAGAATGAACATTTTGGATATGAGATATCTATTAATGATTATTTGTGATATGAGATTTCTTCTCTTCACCTAAGAAACCTTTGAAATGTTCAAAGATTTCTAATATTGGTTTAGAACCAACGTTTTAACGAAGATGAAATGAATTTGATCTAACCAAGGTAGCTTGTACCTATTAGGTGAATTCAAGGAATACCATATGAAGATGTGAATATCATTCCTATCTCAATCCTCCTAATAAACCTAAACTCAATAAGAGTTGTAAGGAGATACAATAGGATCATGTGGGACATAATCAATGATGAATATTAGCATAATTATCTATTAGTTTCCAAGGTATATATGCAGTAGAGACTACAATGTATATCCTTAATAAGGTTCCATGCAAGTAATCTGGAATCTGGCACTGGAGAGTGCTACTTCATTAGGAAAATAAAAGATGGTATTGGATACCTACTTTATGACCTTGAGATTCTTAAAAGATCTCATCTTTGAGAATATGATTTTTATAGGATGACTCTCTTGAGAATCAAGATGAAAATGAAGTAAAGGAAGTCATTTAATCTTGAGAAGATAATGAGGCTCCTGAAATCGGAAACTAAATAGACAATTAAAGATGAAACATTAATACCTCTTCAAATAAGTTTGAGGATGGATTCCATGTGTCAGTTGAATCTGACAATGATCTGACTTCATGTGATGAAGCTCTTGAGGATCATGACATGGAAAGATGAATGTTAGAAATAAAAGTCTAATGTAGACCTAATATACAAGTGTTGTATATGGACCCTCGAGGATCCAACTATATGGGTAAGACCCATTATGGTGTAAATGGATCTTCAAGAGGAAGAGGGAACCTGATGAGAAGGTAGAGACCTTCAAAGCACGGTTCATAGCCATGAGCTACACACCGAAGAGAAGACATCGCTTGCGATGAGACTTGCTCTCTAGTGACCTTGCTTTAACCCATCAGAATATTGCTAACTATAGCTACACAACTTGACTATGACATCTTCATGATGTGAGTCAAGATTGCATTCCTCTATTAATACCTCTCTGAGGATATTCATATGAAGTAGCCCCAGGGCTTCATGGTTGAGGAAAGCAAGGTGTGCAAGCTAAATAACTCTATCTTTGGACTCAATAAGCTTCTTGTAGTTGGAACATAAGATTTGATGAAATTATAAATGTTATGATTTCAGACAAAATCTTGATGAACCATGTGAAGCTTAGTGGGAGTGCCATTGTGTTCATCGTGCTAAATGTAGATATTATTCTAATCATTTGGAATGATACGAAGATAATAATAAGTGTTTTATAATTTGGTTCTTCCATACCTTGAGATATGATCTCAAGGATACCTCTTAGATCTTAGTTCTGAAGTCGTTCAGAAGCAAAGAGAAGAGGGTATTGGGACCGTCACATTAGTAATACACCTTGGACTTATTCTATTTTCTGGAAAATTCCAAGAAAGGCGTCCTTCCCTTAAGATATGGTACTGACCTATATAAAGGGATAACACCTCAAAAGAGTTGAGGAAGTGAATAATAGAACTGCTTGCACTTGTGCATCAGTTATGAGAAGCTGAAGTGTATGCTAGATGTGTACAAAAGCCACATGTCTGCCATGCAGTGGGAGTAGTAAACTGTTACTAATCCTACTCTGGAAATAAAACACTTGGTTGCAGTAATAACAATATCTTCAAAGATGATGAAACTTAGAGATAGTGATCTCAAAGTCTTATCTTCAGAAGTTTAAGACCCTGTAGATAATGATCTATAAGGGTCTTAACTGTAGATACCTTAGGAGATAGAGATCTCTTGGAGCATAGGTATTCTGATAAGAATTATGGACATACTTGTTATAATAATTATCAAGCTATAGTATCAAGGACACTATAACAAAATTGAGTATTGGTTGCATAAGATGCAACATTCGCATTGGATGCGAGCACTGTTACTAGGGGATATGCAAGTGCCGTAAAAAGACTTGGCGTAGTCTCTTGGGAACAGAGTAACTGATCAGTTTACCTAGCTATTTTCTAAATAGCCTATGATTGTCACATGAGTGTAGTTTAAATGATTAGCCCATTAACGACTCTTTGGGCTAGTGGGAGATTGTTGGACATGCGAGCCCACGACGAGCCATTATGCAATAAATGTTATTGCGAAGATCATTCCCTGATCTGAAATGAAGAATAAATAATTTGCATAATAGGTCCCTTAGTACAATTAGGGTTACGTACCATGGCCATCTTGATGATCATACAGCTGTTGATTCAATTATTGAATTATAGAGGCTGGTGCTTAGATGAATGTCTAAAGATTTAGATTGAGGACTCATCAAGCACCGTCAAATGATTATTAAGTGATGATCTCCAGCCTGAGAAGGAGATGGCAATCCTTTCTCTAAAAGCTGATATCTAACTGACCTCTTGATGCAGGTCCTCCACATAGGAATAGAGATTCGGAGGTGTTAGAAAAGTTAGGTCAAAGAGTTGACTTAACGAGATCGAGATAACCAAAGTCCTATATCGTATGCTGTCATGATATAGGCACGCATCCTCTGACCATAGACAGATGTGTTACTATATGTCTGAGTATGTACATTTGACAGACTAATAGGTTGATGACCTAACCAAGGTTTATACACCAGCGCGCTGGTGTGCATATAAGGGCATATGAGTAATACGATCTCTCAAAGGGATCATACATGTTCATTACTGAACCAGAAGACATGAGCTCACTCATGAGATGTTGGGAAGATCAAATTCCGTGCACGGTCGTCTCGCTTTGGAAGCTTGACTGAATTTGTAGGTTTGATATATACTTTTGGAAAGTATATAATCAACACCTGGGTATGATATATGCTTTTGGAAGTATATGATCGATACCAACTCCCAATGATCGAATGAGAAACTTAATGATAAAACTTCTGAAGTATACAGTGTAAAATTGATCTTATTCTTCGGGTTTCTTTTGAGTCTTCCAGTATGTAGGATGTACAGGTATTGAGAATACCTGAGGGTGATGTGATCATAAATGGTTGTATAATCATGACGCTTCCATTCCTAGGGAGTGATGAAACATGTCTAGATTTTAGTGACTCCTCTCAATAGAGAAGTAATCTGATCTTAGTCCAAATATTGGACATTGATCTAAATGTGATTCAGATTTAATGAGAAGATTAGATTTACGGTCTTGATTTAATCAAGCATCTATGGGAGGCCCGAGATCTAGATTTGAGATGTGATCTCAATATCCAAGTCACTATACGTGGAACAATACAATCACCCTGTCCTTATCTTCAAGTATTTGCGGAGAAAGCGCATTATCCTTGAAAGACTTCATGGATAATTCTATTATTGATATATGTATCCGAGCATTGAGAAAATGGATAATTAAATGTGATATAATTATCATGATTAATATGAATTTGGTTCATATTATAAAGAGAATTATCTTAGATAATTAAATGTGTTTTGATTATCAAAGATGTGAATAATGTGGATGTGATTCATATTTTTTGAGCACATGAGAATAGAGATCCAATATGATTAAATGTGATTTAATTATCACGGATATAAATAATATGGATATCACTATCCATATTATTTGTTTATATTGTAAATGTGATTTATAATATATAAGAGAGAGCTATTTTTAATTTCCATTTGTTAATTAAATGTTAATGTGAAATGGATTCACATTGAACATTAAATTGAAAATCTAATTTACATGTCATTTTGGGTTGTGAATGTGATTCACTAATTTACAATGGTCTGATTGCAATGTTCACAAAATAATTATGAATTATTTGAGTGAATAATTTATAACAATAGTTGTTGTAAGCAATGGAGATTTTCATAAGATATGAGATCTCATGATTAAGGAAGAGGAGTGCCTCCTTCCTATTAAAGAGGATGGACGACCTCCTTGAATTGGATTCAAGGTGTGCCGCCAGCCCCTTTATGGAAGGGAGGCATGCCTCATTCCTAAATCTCCTATATTGATCTGATTTAAATTAACTTATATATTGATGATTTATTCAATATATATTAAATTAAATTAAATTAATTGTTGTTGGTTTTTACCAACATAAATCTTGACCATTGAAAGAAACACAATCAATAAGAGCCATTGGATTTGTGTTGTCCATGGATTGAGATCCATGGATCCCAAAATATTATAAAAGGAGAGGCACCCCTTGGTTCTTCTTTTCACCAAGAGAAATAAGTCTCTCTCTCTCTCTCTTTCTCTCTACACGTGTACTCTCTCTCTCTCTCCCCCTCTCATGGCTGTCCACCATGGATGCCCTAGAGAGGTTCTCCATCGCCGCAACATCGTCGTTATGCTGCCTGATCGTTTGCTCGTCGTTCTCCGTCTCCTTCGGAGCCCCTCAATCATGAAGAAGACGTCGTATCTCGTGTGTCGAGATCAGGAGATCCGCCGCTTGGATCATCAACATGGATTGCGAGAAGCACGCGATTCATCCCCGCGCTCGCAAGCGTCTCCTCTGTCGGATCGGACTTGAGACATGAGGTCTCTTTGTTTAGAGACTTGATCGCAACCAGGCTTCAAGAGGTAATCCTATTACTTGTTCGTGGTCTAGACAAAATGTCGCGACCCCGTTTCCCGGGCCATCGGATCCTCCCATATCCGGATCTGGTTACTCAGCAATAATTTATTCAGCAATCACAACTAACATTCAAAAATAGATGCAAATAAAAATACTCAGAAGAAAGTATTTCAACACTTTTTCATTCACAAAATAAAGTTCAGATGATACACTGTCCCACTATAACCATTTACATGTACATCAGCTTGAAAGGAAAATATACAAAAAGATTACTAACTACCTTAAAAAGTAAAGCTACTGTGGCTGGTTGGATGTCTAGAATGTAAGATGGATGAATTTTTAAAGTCCTTGCGATGGCTCAACGATACCTGTTGGGTTTTCCATAAATCATAGGATAAAAAATTAGCGAATGCTAAGTAACGAAGAAGAGAAAAGCAAACAGATTGTGTAATTTTTTCAAAACTTGATATAAAAAAATTTCATTCTTTCTCATTAATTTAAGTCCCATTCCTTTCTATTCCATATCAGGGATTAGTCCAGGGGAACCCCACCATTCTTAGACTCCGAAGCTGTGGACACATCGGGATTGGAGATTGTGTTGATCTTGGTAAGCTTATGCCGTCGCACGTCGCCTCAACCAATCCTCCAATACTACCCTGACAATTTCCTTTTCTTTTATTAAATAGGGTCTCAACCTTCAGCCTGGAAAATCAAATGAGCACACCATCCTCGAGGACTCGGTTGCTTAAAACCTCAGGCTAACATTTAATCATATAACCTAGCGGCTTTAAATACATATTATCGTGACCCAACCGCTATAGAACCACCCATGCCTCCACATGGCACGACCACATCTTTCGTCGTTCCAACCCGAATATATTGGCTCCCGGTACCACGCGTTGCAAACATTCAATTTATGCGCACTTATCATAGCATGGCAACCGTGTACCACCTAGGTAGGCAAACACTAATACGGGTTCCTTCCGACAAACCTACAGGTTGCATGCCTGACCTGTAGTTCTACTCCCAGTCATCCTTAACGTGACATACGATCCTTTTCAAGTACCAACTCAAACCACATAAATTCCCATAATGTAATTCTTTCGTTAAGTCTTTGATTTGCATAATCAGCAATACTTAGTATAGACTCACATATATATTATTCATAACCATATATATATTCGTATTTATGCCTGTTTTAACTCCCAAACCCTAACTTTCAGAGCCAACGTATCAATTTGATGCATAAACCTGATTTTAGTGAGAATCACAAAGCAATTCTTCAGAATTTTTCAAAAATAGCTAAAAATTAGGGTTCTTCGTAGCAAAGGACAAAATCAAGAATTTTATTAATTTTGTATGAAAACCCAACATTAAAAGGAAGGATTTCATTACCTAATCGAGCTATCTCTCGTGTATGCAAGGCTTTATCGAGTTTTGTTTAAAGAAAGGCTATTTTAAGGCTCCTGAAAAGATAAAATTTCATTTTCGTATCAAAACGCTAAGAACATGTCAAGAACGCGAAGAGCGAACGAAGAACGCGAAGAACACGAAGAACACAAAGAACGTCAAGAACATATTTTCTCTTAAATTTTCGGCAGAGTTACACTATATCGGGCCATATTTCTCAGAAAATTTCAGCAGAGTTTCCCCTTATATCGGGACATATTTCAAAATAAAAACAGAAAGAATTTCCTCTATAAAATCAATCGAGTGGAAAATAACAACGAAACTGAAAGAATATACTCAAACAATAAGAGATGAAGAATCAGTAGACATCACACATCTTAGGTGAGTGAACATGTGACGAATCACAGGGTCACTAACATGCATAGCCGCCCGCACCTAAGTAGGGTGTTACACTGATTTCTCCTCGAACCACAACAGGAAAACGAATCGGAAAGAAAGATGAATCAAGAACAAAACTTGGAAGAACTAGAGGATGAATTGAAAGCCTAGCTTACGAAGCAAACTAAGAGAGGATCATACCTTTCTCCTCCTCGTTCTCCTGACAGCGCTTCGCTAGCGCTCCTCCCTCGCCTCCCACTCCTCCTCTCGACCTCTCGACCCTAGCTCTTGGGGTGGTGGTGGTAGTGGAAGTCGTAGAGAATGAATGAGCATGGGGTCTATTTATAGGCCCCAGAAAACCACTAACCATGGTTAGAAAACCATGGTTTAGACCTTAACCAAGGTTTAGCGGCCCATGGTTTTAGCCAAAACTTATCCCAAACTTGGGGCTTAAGTTAGAACATTCTAGAGGATTCTAGATTCGCTAATGACGCTTAATTAACACTAATCATGATTAACTTTCACTAATCACGATTTAACTTTCGTGGCTTACGCTTATCTTTTGTTAACTATTGATTAGTGTTTACTAATGATCATTAGAGGCTTTCAATCGCCATTAATTTCTTTAATCATGTTTAATTAGTCTTAATGACAGTCATTATGGATTAATGACATCTTAGCCTTCCTTCTCTTTCTTCGAAAAATCATACAATTCGAAACGAAGTCCGATTCACACGAAACAAATTTCGTTGGTTTTCTCTTGACGAGCCGGATCTTATTATATAGGGTCTGATATGCCAAGTTCAAGGCTTTACAATTATAACAACCTTAAAGAAAGTCTCGTCCTCGAGACTAGAAATGCAGGCATAACAGCCTTAAAGAGGATTGAAACCATAACAACCTTAAAGAGAATGAACGTCCTTTCATTTAAAATGGACATATACATAATACATAGTGTTATCATTCAAACAAGTACGGGTATTTCTCTCTCATTTCTGCCTCAGGTTCCCATGTGGCTTCTTCAAACTCTTGGTTCCTCCACAATACTTCAACTAGAGGCACCTCTTTGTTTCTCAACTTCTTGATATCCCTTTCAAGTATTTGCACAGGTATCTATTGGTATGTCAAGTCTGGATCAACATGTAAATCATCATAACTTATCTTATGCTCTATATCCCTAATGTACTTTCTCAGATTTGATAAATGAAATACATCATGTATTGCCGAAAGATGTGGAGGAAGCGCAAGTCTATAGGCAACTTTTCCAATCCGTTGAATAATTTCAAAGGGACCCACGAACCTGGGTGCTAACTTCTCACGCAAGCCAAACCTCTGAACACCCTTCATAGGTGATACTTTGAGAAATACAAAGTCACCTACCTCAAATTCAAGGTCTCTTCGCTTGGTATCACTCAAACTTTTCTGGAGACTCTAGGCAGTTAATAGTCTTTTTCTATCTAGTTCCACAGCTTCCCGTGTCTCCTGAAGTCTATTTGAATCATAAAGGTTCTTTATTCCGACCTCTTGCCAACACAAAGGAGTAGCACACCTTCGTCCATATAGTGCTTCAAATGGTGCCATGCCAATACGTGTATGGTAACTATTATTGTAGGTGAATTCTGCAAGAGGCAAATGTTTAATCCACGATCCCTTCCATTCTAAGTCACATGCTCGTAGCATACACTCTAGTTTCTGAATCATACGTTCTGACTGACCGTCTATTTGTGGATGTTATGCTGTGCTTAAGCATAACTGTGTACCTAAGGCTTTCATGAAGTTCTCCCAATAGTGTGAGGTGAATCATGAATCTCGATCGGAAACTACTTCCTTTGAGATACCATGGAGGCGAATCACATTAGTAATATATAACTCAGCAAGCTCATCTGGAGTGAAAGATAAGCTTATCGGAATGAAGTGTGCTATTTTTGTCAGACGATCTATTAAACCCAGATACTATCTTTACTACCAGTCGTCTGAGGTAAGCCAGTAATAAAATCCATGGAAATGCTTTCCCATTTCCATTCAGTTATAGGGAGGGGTTACAATAATCCCAGTGGCTTTTGGTGTGAAGCCTTTACCTGCTGGCAAGCGAAACCTGAATTCACAAACTCAGCAACATCTTTCTTCATTCCCGGCCATCAAAAGTATGAATGAAGATCCTTATACATCTTCGTAATTCCTGGATAAATAGATAATCTTGAACAATGAGCTTCACGTAAAATGTCTTTCCTCAGTTTAGGTATTATCTGGTACACAAGCTCTGTGATGGTTATATAGTAACCCATCTTGTATCTGGAATCCCTCTATCTCATTCTTCTCAAGTTGTTGTTTCAATTCTTTAAGGACTGGATCATCCTCCTGTCCTTTCTTTATTTTATCCCATATATCTGGTTTGCATCGATGAGGAATAGTTATAGTATCAGCACTACTATCAAATGGTTTCCATTCATTTAATGTTGATAGTAAACCCCAGAAGTGGATAGCACTCACCAACCCAGGTGAATAAGTTATTCTGCTAAGGGCATCTGCTACGATGTTCCCCTTACCAGGGTGGTAGGAGATAATGCAATCATAATCTTTCAGCAACTCTAGCCACCGTCTTTGTCTCATATTGAGATCCTTTTGATCAAACAGATATTTCAAGCTTTTATGATCGGTGAAGATTTCAAAAGTAATACCATACAGGTAGTGTCTCCATATCTTTAAAGCGAAAACTATGACAGCTAATTCAAGGTCATGTGTTGGGTAGTTCTTCTCATGTGTCCTGAGCTGTCGTGATGCATATGCAACTACCTTACCATGTTGCATAAGAACTGCCCCAAGTCCTTCTTTAGACGCATCAGTGTACACTGTAAACCCTTCACTCCCAGAGGGTAGAGTAAGGATGGGTGCAGATGTTAGGCATTCTTTTAGTGTTTGGAAACTAATTTCGCATGCATCTGACCATGTGAATGGAACTTCCTTCTGGGTCAACCTATTTATTGGCAATGCTATTCATGAAAAGTCCTTCACAAATCTTCTATAATATCCAGCTAATCCCAGAAAAGATCGTATTTCTGTGACAGTCTTCAGGCATTCCCAACTCATCACCGCACTAACCTTTGTAGGATCAACTGATATACCTTCCCCACAAATAACATGGCCTAAGAAAGATACTACAGATAGCTAAAAGTCACGTGTGCTATATTTAGCATATAGTTTGTTCTTCCTTAGAGTTTCAAGTGCCTTCCTGAGATGATGTTCATGCAGATACTTATCCTTTGAGTAAATAAGCACATCATCAATAAAGACTAAAATAAAGTGATCTAAGAACTCCTTGAATACTCTATTCATGAGATCCATGAAGGCTGCTGGGGCATTTGTTAGTCCAAAAGGCATAACTAAGAATTCATAATGCCCGTATCTAGTTCGAAAAACTGTCTTGGGAATATCTGTATCTTTAATTTTCAACTGATGGTATCCAGATCTTAAATCAATCTTGGAATACACAGTTGAACCTTGTAACTGATCAAAGAGATCACCTATTCTTGGCAGATGATACTTGTTCTTTACGGTCTTCTTGTTTAGTTGTCTATAGTCAATGCACAACCGCATTGACCCATCCTTTTTCCTAACAAATAAGACAGGTGCACCCCATAGTGAAGCACTAGGACGAATGAATCCTTTATCTAACAGTTCTTGCAATTGTACCTTTAACTCTCGTAACTCAGTTGGTGCCATCCTATACGGAGGGATAGAGATAGGGTGAGTATCAAGTATGAGAGAGATTTCAAATTCAATCTCTCGCTCAGGTGGTAACCCAAGTAGTTTCTCTGTAAATACATCAGGAAACTCGCACACTATAGGTATATCTTCCATCATTCTGTCTGACCCTGATGTAGTGGTTACATAAGCTAAATAACCTTGACACCCTTTCTCTAACAATTGTCGTGCCTTCAAAATAGAGATATATTCGACATTATCATTGGATGTCTTTCCAATGAACTGGAACTCTATCAAGTTTGGAAAGTGAAATGTTACTGTCTTCTGAAAACAATGCATGATGCCTTTCTAGCCAATCCATCCCTAGGATAAGATGAAAGTCCTCCATTTCTATCAGTAGTAGTGAAACTGGTAACTGATGTCCTGCTATCACTACTATGCAATTATCCAGGATTTCTCGGATTATAAATACTTGTCCTCTTGGTCCCTTGATCAGATAGGACTGTTGTACTTCTACTGGTATCTTACCCAAATTGGGTACTAACCGTCAAGCAATAAATGAATGTCAAGCACCAAATCAAGTAAGGCATGTACTGAAAAGCCATGAATATTAACGGTACCTCGTACAACTGTGCCTGAATTGTAGGCTTGTTCTTCAGTAATTGCATTGAGCTGGCCATTAGGAATAGGCAAGCTATAACCCGCAACACTTTGTGGTGGTTGTTGTGTAGGAGACGCTCCTTGTGAGCCCCGACCTCTACCATGTCTTCCTCTGTGTGTTGCTCCATTGCTCGAGGTGGATGTTATACTGTTAATTGGGGTTGATTTAAACCCTGAACCTCTCAACTTCGTACAATCTTTCTTGATGTGGCCTTCTTGATGACAGTAAAAACACACATGTGCTCCCGTTTGAGCTGAAGATCCTGGCACAGAGGTGCTAGCTCCTGCTGCTGAGTCGCGAGGATATAGTAGAGGTCTAGAGAAACCCCTTCTTCCTGATAATTCCTGACCCAAGGTCTGTGGTGAGCTTATATTGGAATCGACTGGATGATAACGATTGTCTTTTCGGTTATAATTCGCCTTACGTTTGGATGGTCCACCAGTAAAGTGAAAGATTCTTCTTTGGCGGTTTTCATCCCTCTCTATCTCAATACGAGAGGCGATGTCCATGGCTTCATCTATAGTGGTGGCTCTAAAACCTGCAAGCTTCTCTCTCAAATCTTGCTGAAGACCGCTAACAAATTTGGTAAGACACTCTTGTCGCGAAGCTTCTAAAGCCGGGGAGTAAAGTAGTAGCTCCGTAAAGTGAATATGATAATCTTGTACATTCTTGGATCCTTGGGTCAAAGAAGCTAACTCCCTTCTCTTCAATTCTTCCCAATGGGAGGGACAGAAGTGGGCTCAGGATCTCTCTTCAAAAACATCACATGGAACAGGATCTGCTAATTTCTTGGAAATGGCTCTCCACCATCGTCTTGCATAGTCTGCTAAGGAGTAATCAGCAAAGTGCACCCAAGTATCTGTTGGTGCGTGTATTATTCTCAACATCCTGCTGACGTCATCAAGCCATAATTCAGCCTCGGCAGGTGTCTCTACATCTTTGAATCGAGGAATTTTTCCCTTTCGATAATTAACTAGTAATGTTTGGTGTCTAAGATAGGCCTTCTCCATTGCTCCTTCAACCGGGGTAGGAGCCGACTCAGTTGAAGGATGGTGACTAGATTCTTCCTCAGGATGATGGATAGAACCTTCAATCCTGGCATCTACATGCTTAGATGCCTCGGGTCTCTCAACCTGTGCATTGAGCCTCTCCTCCAATGCTTGTTGCCTTTGCCCCATGTCTTGGAGCATTACAATCATAGCCGCTAATTGTCTAGACACGTCTTGGTCTGCCATGATCCTGGGATGAGTCAAGGTCAAAGGTCAGATCCTATATGTCTTAGCATGATGTACATAAGGCACAATGACTTGTGAATTGTACTGCAGTCATTTATTAAGATCAACGGATCTTAATATAACCTTAGTTTTCTGAATACCACTCATAGTTGTTAATTACTAAATAAATTACTGGAGTAACCAAGCTTTGATACCAATCTGTTGCGATCCCGTTTCCCGGGCCGTCGGATCCTCCATATACGGATCTGGTTACTCAGCAATAATTTATTCAGTAATCACAACTAACATTCAGAAATAGACGCAAATAAAAATACTCAGAAGAAAGTATTTCAACACTTTTCCATTCACAAATTAAAGTTCAGATGATACACTGTCCCACTATAACCATTTACATATACATCGGCATGAAAGGAAAATATACAAAAATTTACTAACTACCTTAAAAAGTAAAGCTACTGTGGCTGGCTGGATGTCTAGTATGTAAGCTGGATGAATTTTTAAAGTCCTTGCGATGGCTCACCGATACCTGTTGGGTTTTCCATAAATCATAGGATAAAAATTAGCGAATGCTAAGTAACGAAGAAGTGAAAAGCAAACAAATTGTGTAATTTATTCAAAACTTGATATCATAAAAAATTCATTCTTTCTCATTAATTTAAGTCTTATTCCTTTCTATTCCACATCAGGGATTAGTCCAGGGGAACCCCACCATTCTTGGACTCCGAAGCTATGGACACTTCAGGATTGGAGATTTTGTTGATCTTGGTAAGCTTATGCCACCGCACGTCGCCTCAACCAATCCTCCAATACTACCATGACAGTTTCCTTTTCTTTTATTAAAAAGGGTCTCAACCCTCAACCTGGAAAATCAAATGAGCACACCGTCCCCGAGGACTCGGTTGCTTAAAACCTAAGGCTAACATTTAATCATATAACCTAGCGGCTTTAAATACATATTATCGTGACCTAGCCGCTATTGAACCACCCGTGCCTCCACATGGCACGACCACATCTTCCGTCGTTCCAACCCGAATATATTGGCTCCCGGTACCACGCGTTGCAAAACATTCAATTTATGCGCATTTATCATAACAGGGCAACCGTGTACCACCTAGGTAGGGAAACACCAATATGGGTTCCTTTCGACAAACCTACGGGTTGCATGCTCGGCCTGTAGTTCTACTCCCAGTCATCCTTAACGTGACACACGATCTTTTTCAAGTACCAACTCAAACCACATCAATTCCCATGATGTAATTCTTTCGTTAAGTCTTTGATTTGCATAATCAGCAACACTTAGTATAGACTCACATATATATTATTCATAACCATATATATATTCGTATTTATGCCTGTTTTAACTCCCAAACCCTAACTTTCAGAGCCAACGCATCAATTTGATGCATAAACCTGATTTTAGTGGGAATCACAAAGCAGTTCTTCAGACTTTTTCAAAAATAGCCAAAATTAGGGTTTTCGTAGCAAAGGACACAAAATCAAGAATTTTAATAATTTTGTATGAAAATCCAACAGCAAAAGGAAGGATTTCATTACCTAATCGAGCTCTCTCTCGTGTATGCACGACTTTATCGAGTTTCGTTTTTAGAAAGGCTATTTTGAGGCTCCTGAAAAGATCGAATTTCATTTTTGTATCAAAATGCTAAGAACATGTCAAGATCGCGAAGAACGAACGAAGAACGCGAAGAACATGAAGAATGTCAAGAACATATTTTCTCTTAAATTTTCGGCAGAGTCTCCCCTTATATCGGGCCATTTTTCTCGGAAAATTTCGGCAGAGTTTTCCCTTATATCGAGACATATTTCAAAATAAAAATAGAAAGAGTTTCCTCTATAAAATCAATCGAGAGGAAAATAACAAGAAAACTAAAAGAATATACTCAAACAACAAGAGATGAAGAATCAGTAGACACCACACATCTTAGGTGAGTGAACGTGTGATGAATCACAGGGGCACTAACGTGCATAGCCTCCCGCACCTAAGTAGGGTGTTACACAGATTTCTCCTCGAACCACAACAGGAAAACGAATCGGAAAGAAAGATGAATCAAGAAAAAATCTTGGAAGAACTAGAGGATGAATTGAAAGCCTAGCTTACGAAGCAAACTAAGAGAGGATCATACGTTTCTCCTCCTCGTTCTCCCGACAGTGCTTCGCTAGCGCTCCTCCCTCGCCTCCCACTCCTCCTCTCGACCTCTCGACCCTAGCCCTTGGGGTGGTGGTGGTAGTGGAAGTCGTAGAGAATGAATGTGTTGGGGGGTCTATTTATAGGCCCCAGAAAACCACTAACCATGGTTAGAAAACCATGGTTTAGACCTTAACCATGGTTTTGGCCCATGGTTTTAGCCAAAACTTATCCCAAACTTGGGGCTTAAGTTAGAACATTCTAGAGGATTCTAGATTCGCTAATGACACTTAATTAACACTAATCGTGATTAACTTTCACTAATCACGATTTAACTTTCACGGCTTACGCTTATCTTTTGTTAACTATTGATTAGTGTTTACTAATGATTATTAGCGGCTTTCAATCGTCATTGATTTCTTTAATCATGTTTAATTAGTCTTAATGACAGTCATTATGGATTAATGACATCTTATCCTTCCTTACTTCTCTTTCTTCGGAAAATCATAACAATTCGAAACAAAGTCCTATTCACACGAAACAAATTTCGTTGGTTTTCTCTTGAGGAGCCGGATCTTATTATATAGGGTCTGATATGCCAAGTTCAAGGCTTTACACAAAACGATCCGAGAAGTGTTCTTGGATCATGTGGTTTCATCGCATAAATGTTTTTAAATTCCGCTGCATCGAGCAACTAGTGCGACTAGTCGCTCCTCGTCGTATTCGATACGACGCTCATGCTTTCGTGACGCGCTTGAGGATTCTAACCATATCCTTCACCCCTGAGTGTAGAGATGGGTCTGGGGCATAACTGTATAGTTCTCGGCCATCTCCTCATATATGGCCTTGACTTGGTCTTCGTCTTTGGCGAAGTCGGAACCCCCACAAGAAGCATTCACAAGCCCCTACAGCTCCGGTGTAAGCCCACAAAAGAAACTCTATACCAGATTAGGCTTGGAAATATCATGATGTGGATACCGATCAATGAGATCTCGGAATCGATACAATGCCTCATGGAATTGCTCGTTGGGGATCATGGAGAAGTTGTTGATCAATGTTCGAGCTGCATTCGTCTGACCGAGTTAATAATACATGTTCAAGTACTCAGACTGTAGATGTTCCCACGAATTGACGTATCTCCCTAAATGTTTCAGCTAGTAGGCTGCTTTATCGACCAGAGAGAACGGAAAAGCCATCATTTTAATGTTGTCTTTGTCCACGTATCTGTCAAGGACCGTGCTGCAGATCATCTCAATTTCTTGAATATGTAGATGCCGCTCCTCGGTGGCTTGTTAGAACTTGGGCAATAACTGAATCGTTTGAGGGGGGAGCTTGAAATCTCCTAGAATCGCTGGAAGCTGAATCCAACAATGTGTAAGAGTTGCGCCAGGGTTGTGCAACTCTCTCATCGTCCTAACTGATCAGACTGGCTTCTGTGGCTCCTCTGGATGTGGTCCATCTCCTCCTCTAAACTCTGGTATCTCTCCACCACCGGCTCAGTTCAGCTCTCCTCGGTCAGCTTGCATATGTGCCATCTCTCTGTGCATGTATGTCATGAAAGCCCCCTAGTCTCTGATCTGTCTTTGCATCGTCTCCAGGGAGGCTAACGTGGCGTTGTTGATGGTGCCATGATCGAAAACATAAGTGGTGGTCTGGGCCTATCCATCTATGCGCTCCTCGCTGCTCGCCATATCTTGGGGTCTCTCCAAAGGAAAAAGACACGAACTCAGGTGATGTCAAATGAACAAATATCTGCTCTGATCTCTACTCAGGCAGCTTGAGACTGGAAGACGGATGATCGAGGGGGGACAGGGTGGAATCAAACTCGGGTTCAGAGAGCGGGTCTAGGCTCTCACGAACCAGCTTAAATGAATGGGGCGGAGTGCTCAAAAGCGGTGTAGCCAAGGGCGGTCTAAGGGACCTCCGGCCCATCATCATGATGTAGAAAAAGGCGAATGGGATCTTCAGACAAACAAGATGGGTAATCAAATCCCCAATTCACCTACACAACGCGGAGCTGATGACCGTGAAGGTTCGGTCTTTTTTCTTGTCAAATTTTAATTAGGTGAGCATTCAGTCTAGCAGGGTGCTTAAACGAGCTGGTAGGAACCCGATGCTCTCAAGAGACTGGCCCAATCCCAAAGCTAGATCTTTCCTAGCCATTACAAGTTGCGGACCGTTTACCAGCTACCCGATCAACCCGCTCTTTTAAGGATATCGCGGTCTGTTTTACCAGAGACCGAAGAGATCCTCATTGGAGAATGACAATCCCCGAGATCAGTAGTCTGATGAGAGTTCCAGTATGGCTCTCTCCTAGTGTGCGGATCACTTTCTCGTACAAGCAAACCAAACAATGAGGGGATTACTCTCCCAAGATTGATTTTTAAGTCGAGTGTCTTTTAAGGTCGAGTTTGTTTAGCAGTCCCAATTTTATGATTATCACCTTTTTAGGTATTTTTCAATAAGCAAACAAATGCTTAACAAAGATTTCAATCTCCTGATTATTTAAGGTCCAAAAATGGGGGGAGAAGTCAAAAAAATCGATGCGCGATCAAACACAATGACGCATGCAAAGTAAGAGATGCATACCTGACTCTAGCACTCTACATGCAGGGTGATCCACACATAAATTTAATAACAAAAATAAACTAACCTAAATGATGCAAGAAGAAAACGACCTTAGATGAGCATTTTCTAATCGTGAAGAACTATAGTTAACTAGTGAGAGAGAGAGGTCAGAGTTCCATCTCTGATGCCGATCGGTGTCCGCCACTATAGATTCTGCACGTGCTATATACGACCTCTAGCGGCAAGCGATCTCTCAAGCGACCAAGTTAACTTTTTATTGTGATTTACTAAATAGGTCCAATTACGAACTATAGGTGCAAGCAAATAGTTAGGGATCTGTCCTTAATCAGTTACATCACAATCAAGGTAATTCTTAAATCTAAGGGCCAAATTCTACGAGAATCAATGAAAAGAAAAGATGAGAAAATCAAGACCGATGAAAATCGCGGTGAGGTCCTCCGAGCATGCCGGTGCTCGGCGAAACAAACCCCGATAAAAGCCAAGTGTCCAAAAGTGTCCAAAGTCCCTGTATTATTACAATAATAATAAAATTAGCTGAAAAGAAGCTAACTACTCTATCCTATATAACTAAGCTCCTCCTATCCTTCTGTTCCTCTTCGGGTGTAGGTCCTCTAACCGAAAGCTGTAGAGTCCTTGGGCGGTCCCTCACATAGAAAGTGAAACAGAAATAAGTCAGTAAACAATTATAACAGATATAGGATAAAAATGAATAAAAAGAAAGCAAATAGAAAAAGAAAGGAAAACTGAAAACCTACTACTAAGTCATGCTCCTCGGCAAGGGCGCCATTCTGATGAGCGCTCTAGCGATCGAGCCTAAGTGATATCAAAGGTCGTTGCGACCTCAACCACCCGAGCCAGGCTCAACAAGAAAATAAAGACCACGAATAAAACAATCAAGCATGAAAATCTAATGTAGCGGTCTCTGTTATTTATTTAACCTGGTATAGCGACCATGGTCGAACATAAGGAGTACGAGCGAAGCCTACGAAGTAGTCGAGAATCAAAAAAGAGAATGTATTTTTATTTTTATTTTTTAGTTGAATTTTTCTTTTATTTTCTAATAAGAAAACAAATAAAAAGAGAAAGAGAATCAGACTTCAACTATAATTATTAATGCTAAAAATTGCTCAAAAATTAAAATAAAAATATTTTTATATTTTTAAAATATGCAAGTGTTTTTTGGTGAATTTTTGAGTTTTTCTAAGTTTTTTATATGATTTTCTAACAATGAAAGAAATGAAATCAAGGAAACCAATGCACAACCATGACTAAAATACAAGTTAAAAATACTTAAAAATGTCTAAATGTCCTGGATAGCAATTTCATACCAAAGCAAATAAAATTATCTACCTACAGAAATAAATTTTAATTTTGTTGAATTTTCTAGAATTTTTAAGAATTTTTATAAGATTTTTGGTCTTTTGTGATTTTTAGGGGTTTTATAAAAGATAATGGAACAAAAATGCTACTGAAGTGAGAATACACTAAAGTAAACACACAAGAATTTTTATAGAAAATTTAGGTTATTTTTATATTTTTTTGGTATTTTATAAAATAGATAAACATGTTTTTATGGGCTTTTGATTTTTTAGAAAATATCAAATAAAATCAAATTGAGTCAAAAAATTACCAAAAATATTACACATTAGCAGGAGCTAATGGTAATTTTTGGGGAATTTTTAGAATAAATTGTATAATTATTTGATCTAAAACAGATCACATAGGTTGTAGGGACCTATTTGAAAATACTCTAAGTTTCCAGACTAAACAATAACACACGCAACAAGTCCCGTGGCATCAATGCAAAATGCCTACAAAATTCATGCACATGTCAATTAACCACGTACAGGGGCATAAATGCAAATATATAAAATATTTCATTCAAATCTGAACCTTCAAAAAGTACAGGATAATATATGCAAAAATACCACAAAGGCATGTGGCCTTGCATGTACATTCAAATTGGGAGGACTAAAGTACAAATACTGAAAACAGCAGGGACTAATATGCAAAAATTCTGAACTACAACGTTATTTAACAAACAAGAAAATAAAGCATAAAATTTACAAGGAAGGAAATGCAATATACCCTCGCAGGCGCGTGCGGTGCGCGTGGGGGGGGGGGGAAACGTGGTGGACGTTGGAGGCACGTGGACATGTGGCTCTGATCATCTGCGATGTCAGATCTGACAGCCTCAAGTATTGTCGGGGACGTGGGGCTCTGATGCGTCAGATGTCAGATCTAATGGCCCAGAAAGCTGCGACGGTCGGCGGATCGGATCTAATCTGGTGGATGAAGGCCAATCCGACGACGTTATGGATGTTTTGAACAACAAGGCCGGGGAGAACTTCACCGGAGCCGAGGATTGCATCCTGGGCTCCCATGATCGATCGAGAGGCTCAGGATCAATCGTGGAGGTCCTCTGCGTCGGCTGGACAGGTCTGATGGGAGAGCTGATGGTCGGATGTGCATGGCAGTGCAGGTGTACCTGGATCTCTTTAGCGAACCCTCTAGTGGATGGAACTATGGCTCCCAGCACGCGCGAACGCCTGCAAAGGAAGGCTTGACTTGGGTCGATGCTCCGGTCGAGGGTTATTCGATCGAAAACTAGAGGAAATGAGGTGGGGCGAGGTTTGATCTCCGACGATGGTGATATAGGAGAGCTGGTCCTTAATCTTGACCTACGGGACGTTTTATAGTTGTATTTTTCTCTTTATTTAAGATGTAATTTCAACAAGGGATGCCTTAATTCATAGGGGTTGCTTCATTTTATCTTGCAACTACTTTTGTAAAACCCTACAAAGAAAGTTACTCTTTTTTTATAGAAGCACTTAGTCCTACAGTTTGAGATGGAATGACGAGTGTGATTTTTTTAACGTGAACGGCAGACCCTGGGAAGGTGCTAGCCAGTAAAAATATTAATACTAATAATCACAACACAGTACAAGAGCCAATAGTTAAACAGTACAAGAACCATAAGGACGGGCCCACTATAGATGCCCATATTTATAAAGCTCAAGGAGTATACCCACTGAACCTCAGCCCCAATCCACACCTCTTGGGAAAACCAACAAGAGAAGAAAAGATTCCCAATATCTTCTGGCTCCTCTATGCGACAAACACAACTAACATTTGGAGCACTAAACAACCAAGCCCTGAAGACCATCATCATCACCCTTGACCTCCTTAGAAGAGAGATGATCTTTGTTCATGTATTACATATAGTAATTGTCCTATATGGCAGCTTGCTATTTTAGCTTTTGCTTTTTATGGCACTTATCTCATTGTACTCCCGATCTAGTGATCTTGTATGTATATGAGATCCTATGCCCTCCATTTCTCAATAAGAATTCCCTCACCTCTTTTTTTTTGAGGCTCAAAAGAGGGGGAGACACTCTTTGGTGTTCGCCCCAGAAAAGTAAATAAATAATAAAACGAAAGCGGTAAATACAAAAAGAGGGTGGAGGTGGGGAAAAAAGAGAGGGAAAAAACACAGGAAAGAAAAGCCAAAGCCCCAGCCCTATACAGGACACCAGCCCAAGACAAAAAGGCCCACCCGTCTACAAAATACACCAGCCACCAATAAAGCGATTGCACTGAATAAGGATATTCTCCCGATAGAACCGCTGCCCGGAGAATATAGCATCGTTCCTTCCCAACCAGACACACCACAGCCGCGCAATGGGCGCCAAGAGATCCCGCCTAGCCCTGTTCCTGTTGATCCAAATAAGCTCGCAGAGAGCAGAGAGGTTGTCCGCGTTCGCCCAAAGGCAAATCGTCCCAGATCCCACGCACCATCTGGCACCCGAAGAATAGGTGATCAATAGTTTCGTCCTCCGAATTACAAATTACACAGGTGGCACTGAAGTTGTCAAAAATTCTAGCACAACGATCGCGCGTCATCAACCTCCTTCTGCGGAGGAGCCAAAGGAAGAACCCAATGCGCTCCGGAAGCCGCAATCCCCAGAAGAATCCACAGTCACGCATAAGAAGAGCCGCATCGGTAGGAGGTGAAGAGAACAAAGCCTGATAAGCCTTCCGCGTGGAGGTGTCGTCCTTCCAGCACCAATGATCCACGCACTCATTCGGTGTAGCAGCGTCACGAAGGGCATCTAACAACGAATCAAAATCGTCCACCCGCTGATTCGAGAAATTCGCGGAAAAGCGTGGACACCAGCACCCATCCAGCCAACAATCAGCAACGATCGCATTTTTATGGGATGCTAATGCAAACAGACGCGGAAAGCGCACCTGCAGAGGACCACCACCCGACCAATTATCCAGCCAAAACTTGAATGAGTCCCCCTTTCCCAATACCGGACTAAAAAGCGCAGCATTCCTTGCAAAGGCGTCCAGCACACTACGCCAAAATGGAGAGTGATGAACGTTTTGTGCCCCCCACGCCATCCCCAACCTATCGATGCCCAAGAACTCCCTGAGAACAGAGATAAAGAAATTAACATTCTTCCCCCAAATTCTACTTACCCACTTGAGTAACATAGCATCATTCACCACGTCCAATCTCCGCACACCTAGACCACCGTAGCGCTTAGGCAAAGTAACCTCATCCCAAGCAACAAGATGGAGGCCCCTACCCTCCACCCCCTTCCTTCCCCACAGAAAACGACGCATACAACGTTCGATCCGCATTTGACCCCCCACCGGCATACGACGAACAGAGAGCGTAGAGAGGGATAGAGGAAAGCACCGACTTGAGAAGAACAAGACGCCCCCCTCTAGATAGCAAAGCCGCCCGCCAACCAGCAAGGCATGATTCCACACGCTCAATAATTCCCTCACCTCTTTCCACGCGATATCAAAGCACAGGTCCTAAACCAAGGCTTTCTACCTCTCTTGGCATACCTAACCCCACAAAATCCTAGCCCACAATCAGCGCCTCCTCAAAGACGCCGCCGTCATTGCTGTTGGCGTTGCCCTCAAACACCAAGACGCCACCGGTAGACCTCACATATTCCTCCTACTGCAGTCTAGCTGATTCTTTGAGGTACATAGAAGTGTTTTTGATCTAGGTCTACAGCCACAACCTTCCTACATGATTATGAAGACAATTTTAATTATCTTCTACTTTTTATTGATCACAATGACCACGACTCCAAACAAGACAAAGCCACTTGTTTCTACCTCTTTAAATGTGGTATAAGGAACATCTATCAAACTCAATAGGATAGAGAATCATGGCATGTGTTCTTGGACGTTCAAGGTATTCATAAGATCGCACCACAATTAATGATTGCAGGATATATAGGAGCCCTTTATTGCGGCTAATCTCATGTACAAGGAGACAATCAAGGATATATAGGAGGAGTTGACTCTAACTTACTCCCAACAAACGATCAAATCACGCCTTGTAAACATCTATGTGTATCTAATCTCTCTCTCAGGGTCTTCTCTTATGCAATACTAAATAGATCACATATTTGTATGAAGAGCTTGTGGTTTTTTACATGATTATTGTGCTAAGCAGGTTCAAGAACATAGTAAGTGCCATGCATAAAGGTTTCTAGCAAGAATCGGGTCCTCACTTTCAAACAATGAAGGATCAATTCTCCGGTGCAGTCTTCATATGTGACCACATATATGGCCCACGGCCGATTTCCAGAACATTGCAGAAAAGACTTAAGATTGGTCTTAGAATCCCTGGCCATGTATAGAATTGTTTTCGCAACCACGGAAAAGGGGACAGAACCCCCCACACCACAACTTTCAATGATGCCTCCCATCTGCATCCTTCGTGCGAATCAAAAGAAGTTAAGAACGACATTTGGCAAAGCTCCCACCGAAGCTGCTGCCATTGAAATAGCACGGACCAGCAATGTAAACCCAACATGTATCCTCGAAATGTGTCACCCATCCAGAAGAAAATCCAATAAACGAGCCAAGGGTAGGATCCATAGAAGAAGCAACCCTCTCCGCAACCCAAAAATAGCCCAAATGGAGTTTCTAGAAAAAGAAAGCTTCTTAAAAGCGATGCAGCACATCCAAATTCACCAAAGGAAAAAATAATTGTATGAACCCCCCAAAGAGCCCAGCAGACATCGCCGGAAAGAGCATATAGCCAAGGCCTTAAATGTCGGTTTCGGTCGCCATATCAGTGATTGGTCGAAAGGAAATTTCGACCAAAATTCAATCAAATTTCAGTTGAAATTTCTGCCATTTTATCATCAGTGCTTCTATCAATAGCCCTGAAGGATAAAATTTTGTCCATTTCGGTCGAACTTCGATCACATGTCGAAATCGATATTCGACCGAATTCAGTAAGCGTTGATGCTATGCATATAGTAATGACATTGCCACCACATCCCTGAAAAATCATCCACAACTCCTCAAACTCCACGAGGACCAAAGCTAATGTTGTCCCACAAAAGATGTTGTCCCAGCCCTCCTCCACCTTTAAAAATGCCTCACCTTGAAGTGTCTCCTACTCCATTATTAATACCTTGACCAGAGAACCAACATGAACTAAATTTGATAATTCAACACAACCTAGAGATCAGAATAATCACCACTACCAACCCCGACAATAAACCTTGCTTCAACTATAAGGAGACGACTTTCACCAAACAACTTGCCAACTCCAATGGTCACCTCAAAAAAAGAGGGTCTTGATATCAGGTAGAAACACCCATCAGCATGTAGTAAATGATCATTGACCTTGGCAGGGCCCCATCAACGAGCGACAACGACACGAGCATACCATCATTGCATCACGATCCTAAAGTAAAAGGGCACCTCCACCCCGACAAGAGCCGTGAAATCCTCCTGCCAATCAAGAAGAAGGAGAAGGGAAGAGCTTGAACATCCCACCAAATCGTTGATAACCTTTTTCACAAGAGATGAATCTGGCGATAAGAAAGCTTATGCTGCCATGACTCATCTAGAGATATCCCCAACCAAGCACAAGTCCATGGAGGCACCCTGACACCCCAACCACAATGTCTAAGACCACATGTTGGGACTCGGCCACCTCGCAAGTAGCATCTGAAGAAAACCCTTTGAAAATGCATATTGCAACTCCAATTATGATGATTGACTACCATGCATTGAAAACACCTGATCGGATCTCTACAACCCCTCCCACCACCACAAAAACAACATTGCCCTTTTTCTCCTGGAATTCATTCCACTCAAAGCTACAACATGAGAAGATCTCTAAGGCCTTTGTCAAAGAACCACCTAAATCACAACCATATTGTTCTTTACCTCCATCTTCCAACTCCGCTTCTCCGCAACCTCTCTCCGCTCTCCATTTCCTCGTGCTCCATCAGAAATAACTTAGGACATCTTTGTTGGTTTTCTTTCTCTTCCTCTATCCTCCATTTTTCAACTCTCAATCTTGTTTCTCCTCCTTACGCGACTTGGTGTGTTCTCCCCCTCCTTATCTCAGACATTTTCCATGCATTCTCATCCAAAATCCAGTACAACCGGTACAATTACCCATCTTGTGCAAATTCTCACTCACTCGATCCCGATCATTTCTTCCCTTCTAAAAATGTGTCGTGCCAATTTGTATCAAAGGCATCACTCATCGTAGTTCCATGATATGATGATCCATACCCGCAATGTCCACCTATCTTCCATATAATGAGTAATGGCTAGTTCCTTCTCTTATCATGAAGACCTTTTATATCACTCCATTGCCAACAATATCTTTCATTGTCACCTCAAACCACCATCTTTACTTAATAATCATAGACAATCATTGTTCAATTTCCTCATCTCCTATTCTCCTGCCATTTCCATCAACTACATTCCCATGACCAACTTCCTCACAACCTTTGACCATCACCATTGTTTGTTTACATCCCCAACACAAGGGGGGATCCCCCTGGTGGATTGGGAAACCGTCAAGCAGTAACAGAAAGATGGGGGCTTGGGGGCCCAAAATGTGGAATGTATGAACAAGGCTCTCCTTGCGAAGTAAGTCCTACAAGTGTGGGGCAGTTATGATGATCTTGTTTGCAGCTTGCTGCAAAACATTTATGGTATACTTGGAACTTTGACTTCAAGTAGTATACATGCATCGTCCTCCCTCTTCTAGGGCATTCGGAAGGTTATTCCATTGTTCGGCATGGCTTTGACACCTATGTTAAGCAATGGTGAGATATTTTGTTTATGGGTGGATGATTGGACAGAACGGTGCGTTTGGTGAATGTTATCCCCGACTCTTTGCTCTTGCAATGGACCAAAACATGGTGGTGAGCCAGAGTTGGGCACATGGCACCTAGGCTCCTTCTTTCACAGTAGGGTTCTCGGACCAAAGGTTGGTGGAGGTTATTCCATTGTTCGGCACAGCTTTGACACCTATGTTAAGCAATGGTGAGATATTTTGTTTATAGGTGGATGATTGGACAGAACGGTGCGTTTGGTGAATGTTATCCCTGACTCTTTGAGCTTGCAATGGACCAAAACATGGTGGTGAGCCAGAGTTGGGCACATGGCACCTAGGCTCCTTTCACAGCGGGGTTCTCGGACCAACGGTTGGTGATGTTTGTGGCCATGCTCAGTGATTTGGAGGAGATTAAAGGCACGACACATGGGAGGGATCACTTTCTTTGGACCGAAGGAAAACTTTCGATGAAGAATGCCTATTGATTTTTATGGGTGCATAGCCTGGGTCAATAAAATGACGTGGACCAATCAGATAATTCGAATGTACACAATACTTATAAATTCAATAAAAAATAATAAATGATTTTAAATCACAAAGTGTATAAAATGAAAATTATTTGTTATTTTTCAAACTATTTTTCTGTGATTTTTTTATTTTTATGAAGAATAAATTAATCTTTATATAGTATAGTGTATTATATATAGGTATAATATACCAATGTATTTTGTACAATTATTTTTATTTTATTATTTTTACAAGAAAACCCCAATTTTTATATTTTATTGATTTATATTTATAATTTTGGGGGTATAAAATAGTTTTTGTTTGATTTTATTATTTATTTACAGGTATATAATAAATAGAGAATAAGACTTATATACATATATTTGGTACAATGAAGAGAGTATTTTATTTTTAATCTGTTTTTATGATTTTTGTTTTATGTTTGGGATTATATACAAGGAGGTAAAAAGATCATTTTATTTTTATTTTGTCATAAATAATTATTTACATGTACAAATAATAATATACAATATAGAGTAAGCCCTATCTCTCTCTACTTGTTTTATTTGTCGATCAAGTCAATGCTTGACCTTCTCTTTGAGTTCAGGTCAGTCTATATTTATTCCAAGTGCCTCCTTCCTTTTTCTTTTCCTCTATTCTTTTATTTTTGCAAAAATACATGCTAATTATGCAATATTAACAAAGGCATGCATAATGCTAACTTATTGTATTTCCATCTATTTACATGATGCTTTGACAAGATAAATAGCTAAAATAAAAGAATAAAATCAGGGATTCATCATCAAGCAATGTGCATTCAAACTCTTTGTTAAACATCTGACAACGAACGAGTGGTTATCCCTTGTGTTTCTTTTTATCTTGGAGATTGCTGATGGCATTCATGGTGGCCATGGTAAACATGTGCTTTTCATGGTTGCCACCTTGACTTCTAGGATTGTGAGGATGAGGCATGCACCTTGTTGTACATGCATCTTTGAGTCCTTTCTTTACAATAGGAATATACTCGAGAGATTTCATCAAAGGCATATTCAAGATCAAATTTTGTATAATTTCGACAATGGCATGATCAAACAAAGCAATTTTCAAAATTTTCATTTTTTATATTTTTTCATTGCTTCTAGGAAAGGAATATCTACAGAATCCGAAACTATATCATTCAGAATTTTGTCCATATCATTGTTTATAGTTGATGGTAAAATGTGTAAAGTCATATACACGGTGTGGACCAAAAAGTGTAGGCTCGGCTTCGTAGGCTGGCTCGGGATTTGCTATATATGTAGGTGTTGGATGTGTGGCATGTGCAGGCATATGCAATGATGGCTGGTCTCCACTTGGTCCGGTGCTATCTTTTTCTAATTTTGTATTTTCTTCACTTTTTCATGATTTTTCTGCACATGGTGATCCTCCAAAAATATTACTTGGCCCTTGCGTTAGTTGGGCTGATGACTCCCCATCAGATGCAAGATGCTTTCCATTTGTGGTTGCTAATGGCTGCAGTGTTCTACCGCTCCTGAGAGTAACAGTGTTAGATATAAACAAATCATTTCTACCTAATTGGACAGATCACTAAATACTACTTGCTCCTTGCATTCAAAGTTATTCAGATTCACCTCGACCTGGGCTGGTATGCCTGTCTTTGTAGCCGTTAGGTCATTAATCTTCTTGGTCATCTCAGTGATGAATCCATGATTCATTAACTTTTCTATCGCATTTTGTCTTAAAACCCTTAACAAATGCATGTAAATAGTCATTAAATTCCATCTTTTAACAAAACTTCATTCATACATAAATACTCATTTTTAACCATCAAAATCATTTAAATAATTAAAGAACAAGTAAACAACAAAGGTAGATTGCATATATGTAATATACACAATATGACTTAAAATATAAATATAACTAAAAGGTATATTTATAGCCTAACCCCCGAGACCAAGTCAGCATGGATTGGTCGACAAACCAAAAAGTAGGGGGAGATAAGAGAGAAAACCTAGAAAAATAAATTAATACACAATGTATACACCTTTCACTATTTATAAATAAATACAAAAACTTCAAAGAATTTTAATTAATTAATATGTAAATATTTTTCATCGAACTCTTCTCCTAATTATTTCTAAAAATTTATATAAAAATATAAAAATAAGTTAAAAATATTACCATGTATATATGCCAAGAAACCCAGCCTATAAATTGTCAAAATCTCAACTTCTGACCCTCATAACTTCTCATACGAACTCCAATTTCACTCTACTCACCTTTAAAGTTCATAAAATAATATTCTCTAATTAATAATGTTGGTTTCATCGAATTCGGAGTCCGTTTTCAAAAAGTCGGTTTGGGACCAAAAGACAACGGGGTTTCTGGGCTATTTATTTTCTATAACACACCTTATTTATAGTTTTTTTAATTTTATAATTTTTAAATTATTTTATGATATTGTATTTTCATCCTAATTTATTTCATATTTTTGGAGCTTGTTTAGTAATTTAATAAAATAAAAAACTCTAAATTATAGGTATAAATGAACTAGATAACTATACCTCTATTTATTAATATATGAAAATTAATTTATTAAAATCTATAAAAATTCACATAAACCATATTTATTATTCCAATAATTAAGAAAATATAAAATTATTTTTTAATTATTTATTTATTTAAAATAAAAATTCAAAACCTATTTATAAATACATATTTATTAATATAATATTTATATTTTGAATAATATTTATTATTAATAAAAGTATTTATTTTCATAAATTAGATAATTAATTTATCTACATTTCTTGTATTTATACTTATTTAAAATAACATTAAATTCTATTTATATCTATTTTAGAAGTATTTTACATATCTGGGCCAACCAGGTGCTGACACTTGTCAGCACCTGGCTTTTCTTCTCCAAGAAGCAGTTCTACCCGCCTGCACTGACCGACCTTCTTCCTTGATTTATCTCGTACGCATCTCTACACTTCTAGTCGATCTAAACCGCTGATATTAATCTCCTAACAACCAAGAATGCCACCAGCCATTCGATCTTAACTTGGAACCCACGAATCTCATATATTTATAGCCCCAAAAATCCGCCATTACATCCGAACCTTCCAACTAACCTGAAGATTCCTGCTCTAGTAGCCGACCCCCCATCTTTCATGCTCGTACTGGCCATCCTCGGTGGTGACAGGACCTTGGAGAAGCCCAGCGTGAAGAGGAGTGTTGGAGGAAGAGTTCCAAGGCCGTGCTCAGCCTTGCATCGCTGCTTCGAGCCGCGTTCCGCTCCGGCCAGGTCGTCCGTCGAGCAGCTCTGTCCATGTATACACCTTGACTACCCATAGACCTATCCCTTCATCTTTCAAATTTCTTTATCAATCTTCGGGTAGATATTAGCGAGGTTAATCGCATCATTAGGACGTTTAACAATTTAGCTTAGACGCCCATTCAAAATCCATCTCAATTCGTTTTCAAACTCGCTCAAATCGCTTCATTTTTCCATCGCCATTTCCACGCCTGATTTCATGAAGACTCGAAACCATATTTTTTTCCATGTTTTGAGCTTGCATATCTATCAAACTTGAGCCATTCCCTGTGAATCGAGCCTATACATTGCTTCTTTGCAGGTTCATCTTCATCAAGGAGAAAGTTCCTCGCTTATGGAAGCCTTCATCTTCACAAGAATCAATTCAAAGAGGGCGTGACACCCTGTTCTTCAGACGCTATCGCACCGGACTGCCGTCTTCATCGCGCCATCACCGCCGCTCGGAGCCGCCGCCGACCCCCACCTACCGCGGGCGAGCTCGAGGGGTGGAGGAGCCACCCCTCTGGCCCCTCCAAAGCGTCCAGATCGCCGCCATCTTCTCTGGAAATTTGGAGAAGAAGAGCTCGCGCCATGATTCTAAATACCCAAGAACCACTTCAAGAACTCAGAAGTGCAGATTCGCGACACGTGGCTTCCCCGCAAGTGTCCGCTCCTGCGCCTGAAGCTTCTAATCTGAGCCGTCTATAGGGAATCGGTGGAACATTTGCACATTAAACCCCAGCAGGCTTTTTAGACTTTCAACCCGCTCCTCAGGTTTCCAGAATTTGCATTTAAGTCCCTCTGCAGGGACCTAAATGTGAAGGATCTTTATTTTTGTTTTCAAAACAGTCCTTTGAGGACCTTTTTGCAGAACATTTTAAATAGTTTTTTTTACGCCTATGCCCTGGACTGTAGGGGTTCTTTTGATCTCATTTGACCTTGTTTCTTGACGGTTTTTTTTAGGGTAGTTACACAACTACCCCAGTTAGTTGGTATTAGATTTTCGTGAACTTTTGTTATGATTTCGTCGAGTTTTGATTTTTTTGAAAATCGCAACCGTTTTGTTTTCGTGAGTTTGTTCGAGCCCGTTGCTCGGTTCCACCTATTATATAGTACCGCCTACCTATATCTACCTATTATATAATAAATAAATCTTTTGTGAAAAATATCCCTTTTTGAAAAATTAAATAAAAATTTGAAAAGATTAAAATTAAAAAAAAAATAAAAATAAAAATAAAACAAAAAGTGTTTCTCTTTGATAACTTTAAAAGGAGATAAAAATAAAATTACAAAATATCTCCGAAAAATCAAAAGCTTCTATTCTGCCTCCTTGAGTTCGACCCAAGCACACTTACCTGGATAAATATTTAGTATAGGTTTCGACCTGAAAACCAAATTTGTTTGATTAGAGATGAGATCTGATCTTCACGGCTTTTTCTACAACTGACAACTTCTTTCTCTAAAAAAAAAGCCGCTAATCGATTTTTAGCTCCTATCAAAATGGCGCCGTTGCCGAGAAGGCGTTAGAATTATTTTGATTTTTTCTCATTCTTTGTGATTTTATTTTTTCTCTTCTTTTTGTTTCGTTTTTCGTACGGTTTTTTGTATGGCTTTTTACTGACCTTCTTCTTGTTTTGTTTTTTGTATTTTCTTTCGTTTTTCTTACGGTTTTCTCGACGGTTCTCTCGACCAATTTCGTATGGTTTTCGTACAACTAACATTTTTGCAGGACCTGCAGGATCAGCTGGCTTCTTCGGAAGCCGAATCAGTTGAAAGAGTAGAGGCCGACTCCTTCTTCACTAGTCGGCTGCAGAGGGGCAAAAGTAGTTAGAAATTTTTTTGTAAAAGGGAGAGAAAGGGAGAGAAGCTGTAATAGACAATAAACAACCCCCCCCCCCATTTTTTTCGGGTCTGATTCACCGGATACTGTGTATCCGGGGGATCAGAGAACCCACCGCGGTTCTTCTCGCTTATCGGCTTTCTGCGGCTTTTTAGGTGCTGCTTAGGAATTTTTTACTCTAATTTGATTGTGCCTACGTAGTTAGTTTTAGGACTTGCAACGTATGTGCATGATTTTAGGGTTTCTATAAAAAGAAAAAAAAATCGGTAGACGTTTGCTTGAAAAAAACCCAAAAAATTTATAAAACCGCAAAATAAAATCGGGATTGTTAATCATATCTGACTTCTAAAAGCCGGTAAATCGATTCATCTATTTTGGGAGAGTAATCCCCGCACACTTCTCAGAGCGCGAGCGAGAGCCGACCCATAAGGTTAGAGCCCGAACCCCGTATTTCCCGTGAGATACTACTGGGTTCATACACCTGATCACTGTTTCCTCAGTGAGTAAGCTCGGGCAGCCAGAAACGGTCCGGGTTTACTTAGCAGAGTGGGAGGTTTATAGGACACTACGCAAGGCTCTGTCCTCAAGCAACACGGGTAGCCGGAAACGGTCCGTACTTACTCCCATACTGGCTGAGTGCGAGTGATATTTTGTAAGGACTCGGGCCAGTTATCGGAGAAACTATGGGGCACCTATTGGCTCGCTCAGCCCGTGATAACCGCAACTTGTTTGCTAATTACAACCATAAAAACCGACAAGATAAAAAGACAGAACTCTTACGGTCTTCATTGGGTTGAGTTGGTGAACACGTGGTTTGTTTTGTGTTTGCTAGTGGGGCGTGAGTTTCCGTAGCTTTCGCATTTTCTCTCTCATTTGAATCGTAAAACGTGCTCTCCCGATCATTCCTCTTGACATCGAAGATGACGTCTCGATGGCTTTTCTGCTCAGACTCCGTGAGCTTTCGACCGTCCACCGCCAGGCGTACTTCTTCATAGGCTTTGGATGACCCTCTTCCGAGCTGGTCCCATCAGATCTCGAGGCGAGTCAGACCCAGACTCCCTCGCCTCTTGACCAGACTATTGAGGCAGACCCTGACCTCAATACATCATCTAGATCTCCAGCTTACTTTTTGCTGAGTTCTTACGAGAGCTTTTATATCACAGACAATCAGATGGCTCACGGCAAAGGACCAGCATCAAACGAGAGGCCACCAGCTGGGGAGCAACACGAAGGAAGACCAGACACAAATGTTACTACTGGCATTCTCGATACTCTTCAGCAGATGAACTTACAAATCCGAGAACAGTTTAGAGTTCAGAATGAACTACGGGCTGAAATAGCCGCGCTGCGTGCAGGGGCTGGGAACCAGTTACCGCCTGCAGTTCCCGCAACTTTACGGGATGAGTATGACCTGGGCGCTAGAACGCTCCACCATTGGATTTGGCTACCACCGAATCAAGGGCCATACGAACTGAGACCGTCCTTCATCTCTTTGCTTCCCAAGTACTATGGGAATGCCGCAGAGGAGCCGTTCACATTCTTACAGCAGTTCGAAATGATTTGCGATATGGCTTGTTACCCTGGAGTTACGCAGGAGGCCGTACGCCTCAAGGCCTTCCCCTTTGCTTTAGCCAATAAGGCTCTTTATTGGCTGAGTCATCTGGGGAGGGAAATCTCTACATGGGACGATCTGAAGTCCACCTTCCTACGCAAATATTTCCCTCTAGGAAGGACGAACATGATGAGGAGCCAGATCTCCAACTTCACGCAACTTCCGCACGAATCATTCCATGAGGCATGGATCGATTCAAGGACCTGACGGAGAGATGCCCGCATCATGAGATCCCGATGAAGGTGCTCGTACAGAACTACTTCGGAGGACTCCAGCCGAAAATACAGGGGCTCGTGAGTGCCGTATGTGGCGACAGTTACTTGAATAAGGATGACGAGTCAGTCTGGGCCATCTTCGAAGGGATGGCTGAGAACTCGAGAGTTGTGGACTCTACTCGGGCATTTCAGAAAGCCCCGCAACCACCACATCACCGAGAACATCACAAGGTGGCTAACATTTCAGACTCTGAATCCAACACCAACATGGGATACATTAGCGAGAAATTAACATTAGTGGACGTGATTCAGAAGCAGGTCCAAGACCTACAGTCGCTGCGAGAGTTGGAGAAACTCTCATATCTACCTCATCAGCTGAGTGATCTCTTGAAGAAGGTCTCTTATCTTCAGCTCCAGTACCAGCAGAGCCAGACTTCTTCGAATGCATAGCCAGTGCGGAGGATCGCACTCGCTCCACCCACCCATCAGATCCATTACGTTTAGAGCGAGTCCGAGATTCCGCACATCGATTGGCATGAGGATCAGTCTCATGCCAATCCCGGCCAGATCGCCGCATTGCAGAGATGGAGGTGGAGCCGCAATCCACTCTCGAGATCAAAGGGATTTGGTATACTCCGGTTCAGCAGCCGAGTATACCGAATCAACAGCAGTAACCGTGCGGTCATCCACAGCATGGACGTCCGAACTTTCAGCACCACCAGAACTTCACGCTGCAGCAGTCTCACCCGAATGTATACCATCAGAGACCGCATTCAAATCAGCACCCTGCTCATTATTCCCAAAATTATTCTTATCAGCAGCAACAACAGTCTTCCTCCACACCTCAGCGATACTCTCAGCCTTCCACCTCTCAGCATTACACGCCAAGGCAGGAGAGAGGAGCAAGCCAGGGCCACCACAACAAACCAGAGATGTCTTCACAGGCCCAGGCGCTCAACCAGATCATGGATATGCTGAGTACGCTCAAGATTGCTCACAAAACTGAGATGGAGCAGGTTAACCGTCGTCTGGACGAGTTAACCGCGCCGAAGACCACTCTGCCAGCCCAGCCTCAGATGAACCCGAATAACAAGAGGAGGCATCTAGATCAGGTAGACACTACAGGTAAGATCTCGTTTCCTGAATTTTTATCGAACTTCATCCATCTCAGGAGCGGTAGATCACCACAAGCACCTGCTGGAGAAGAGGAGAAGGCACTAGAGGAGCACGAGCAGAACCATGATTCTGAAGCCGAGGAGGAGAAACCGCAAGATGATGAGGACCACTATGCTAATTCAAGAGACGGGAGCAATGCCGACACATCAGATATGGACACTGGTGAATCAGACGATGACATCACGCCAGATCAGGCAGAGAGCTCCGAGAAAAATATTTCTTCCCCTGTCTTAGAGAGTTTTGTAAATAATTCTGAAACTCTCGATGTACAAGCTGATTCCAATTTGTATAAAAGTTCTGATTTTCTAACTCCTGAAATTGTTCCTTTTCCCGATGCTTTGTTTGGAAAAGGAAAGAAAAAGACCAAAAATAATGTTGTCACTCTAGAAACCGAACGTTTACTTAAAGATCACATCTTTCTGAAGATTTCACTGCACGATGCCTTGGATCATTTTCCTACACTCAGGAATTAGTTGAGGAACAAATGTAGTACACGTAGGAAAAAGAGATCACGAGTTGAGAAACATATGTTGACCAAGGCAAATTCGTGTGCGATTCGGAACAAGGTACCCAAGAAGAAGAAAGATTTGGGAGCTCACTATGTCAATTGTCAGATTGAAGACACTACATTCCATCGAACTCTCTTAGACAATGGTTCCTCGATCAATTTACTTCCATCCTCTTTGATTGTTAAGCTCAAGCTAGGTCCTCTCTATAAATCACGAGCGATACTTCAGTTTGCAGATCGATCTATATAAAGACCTAGAGGTGTGCTGAGGAACATTATCGTGACCGTTCAGGGCTCGCAGTTTCCCGTGGACTTTACGGTCCTAGACATGACATGCCCTACACAGTTACACCTTGCTCCAATCTTTCATGGGAGACCTTTCTTGCAGACAGCAAGAGCACTCTTTGACTATGATGCTGGGAGAGTATCATTCCGCACAGACAACGGAGAGATACACATTGAGATGGTGAGAGAATGTAGCAGTCCTAGATCAATATTGTCATTCACTTCAGAAGTCAGTCTTGAGAAGATTGCCAGAACATAAATGAGACACAATTTCCTGATCTTGAGAGCGTTTATTTTGATACTCACGATATCCTACACGAGGATAGGGTAGATCACTTGGTACCTAATTCTTCAGATGATTGTTCACATACAGCGACAGAGTTCATATCAGACTCAGATGAGCAGTCACCTACAGTAGATATCTCTGTGCCGCAGATTGAAAGTACACATATTACAACACAAGAGTCAATCGATTACATTGCACAGATCATACAGTCTATTCAGCGTAGAGAGTCGGATGGTGTAATGCTTACATATATAGACACCTTTTGTAGTCCGACTCCAGAGACACATATATCATAAAAGAGAGCTATGACAAGTACAGAGTTCATTTACAGAGGAGGCTCTACTTTTTCAGCCATGAAGCAATACGCACAGAAAAAGCAGAAAATTCAGTATGATCCTGGCTGAAGTGATCTATTTTGTACAGGAATCATGATCATTCTTTTACTTCATCTCATCCTGTACAAATTCTTTTGAGCCATTCGTTTCTGGAGATCCACAACACTTGTATATTCTTCGTAGACCACAATCGTCCCCATTTTTGCTCATTTTCTATGCTTAGGATACCAGATCCGAAGTATAGGGGGGATCGATTGTTCGCTGATTTACGTTTTTTATTTTGTTCTGATTCTTTTTGTATAGCCTTTCTTTTTCACAAATCACTGGTCTCCGATTTTTGGCCACACTCTGTTCTATACTTAGGATGCCTTATCATAAGTATAGAGGGGACCGAGTGATTTCGATGATTTCATATTCTTCTCCTTTTGAACTTTCATTATTTATTCTTTTTCATTCAGTCATCCCGTTTTTGCTCTCCCGTGATACTTACGATGACCTGATCGTAAGTATAGGGGGGGTTGACTGACTTGTACCCTTTACTCTTTTTCGCCCACTTTTACTTAGCACGAGTTATGTCCTCCTTTTTCTCTTTTGACGCTATGAGGACATAGCACAAGCTAAGTATAGGGGGGGTGTATATATTGCATATATACTTTTGTCCATAACTCGTAGTTTTATGTATTTTCTATATCTATAAAATCCATAAAAAGTGGGTAAGGGTTAATTTAAAATCCATTTATATATTTATATATAATTTATAAAATCCTTATAAATAAGTAAAATATGTTTAAAAATTGTATTTAAAAGTTGTAATTAAAATATTTATTTAAAATATGTATTTAAAATTTGTATAATACTTATTAAAAATCCTATTTATTAAAACATGTGTAAAAACCATTGAATCCTTGTAAAATTTCCTTGTAGATAAAATCCGTAAAATACATTAGATATTTAAACCGAATAAAATATATCTTGTAAAATTCTTGTATAAAAAATTGTTTATAAAAACAAGAAAATCCATAAAAAATACAAAGTCATAAAATTCATAAAAATTACAAAAGCTTTAAAATCCATAAAAATGAGTAAAATTCAGAAAATACACTTCACAAAAACATGGTTGCATTTGCATTCGTATTTTTTAGAATAAGTTTGATTTCTTGAACTAAGGACTGAGTCTAGTCTAAAGGATGGAGCTTGATTACAGCCTTTAACTTTCGTTGTAAGGAGCCTGGTTAGGATCTGGAATTTAGGTTCTTCAGGTCTATTGACTTAAAATCTTTGGGTTCCGTAAGACCATATTCGAGAAATCAAGTCATATGTGCTTAAGTAAACCATTTGGAGTCATTCGTACAACTCTAAACCAGTGAACCAATCTTGAACACATGCACTCTACACTTAGCTTGACTCACATGGAGTTCCGAAGGGCAGTAGACCATGGTAGTGCCTTTCTATCCTTATCTTTGCGGCATTGACGTCTAAAGACGGGAGAGAATGGGGTTGCGATAGTTGCCTCGGATGAGGGAAGGATCTGCTGACACAATTTTTCTAAGACCTCAAAAAAGGGACGGAATAAAAAGATGCTATATCCGTCGAGGCACAAAAAGATGAATGCAGTGCAAGCAAAGTACAAAGTCAAAGAAAAGCAGAAGCCACCAAACAAGACCACAATGGTCCAAGCTTCCACCAAAAATGCATGCACATCTTAGTGGAGACTCAGCTACACCGGTTGAGCTTCACAAGGAGATGCGTCTACACTGGTCGCACTCCACTTCTTTTCTCATTCTTCTACCTTCTCCCTATATTCGATTGTGGACATAGCAGAACTGATCTCAGAAGGGAATACCTCCCTCCCCGAGAAAAGAGTAGCGGGATGAGGAAGCCATAGAAGTGTATAGCCGAGATTGACGGTTTCTTCGGTTCTCTAAGTAGGAAGAGCTAAATCAATTCACACACTGTACACTTCAAGGATGATAGAGTTTGCGATATGAATAAGTGAGTCTGAACTAGCCGATTAAGTGATCTTGAGTAAGGAATTGTGGAACTTGAGGACTGTTGAGGATAAAATCCTAATCCTAGTTAAGGTTCCGACAAAATGCTTGTTTCAGGCCCGATCGAGCTCTGTCCTTTGTCTGTTCTCATGAATTGGTTCACGAAAACAAATTCATTTTAACTTTCTTTCTTTTTCACTTACTTTTTCAAATAAGTGTTTGCTAAGGGAATAACAAAGTTTAAGTATAGGGGGTTGATGAATCCATGATTCATTAACTTTTCTATCGCATTTTGTCTTAAAACCCTTAACAAATGCATGTAAATAGTCATTAAATTCCATCTTTTAGCAAAACTTCATTCATACATAAATACTCATTTTTAACCATCAAAATCATGTAAATAAATAAAGAACAAGAAAAGAACAAAGGCAGATTGCATATATGTAAATATATACAATAAGACTTAAAATATAAATATAACTGAAAGGTATATTTATAGCCTAACCCCCGAGACCAAGTCAGCATGGATTGGTCGACAAACCAAAAAGTAGGGGGAGATAAGGAGAGAAAACCTAGAAAAATAAATTAATACACACTGTTTACACCTTTCACTATTTATAAATAAATACAAAACTTCAAAGATTTTTAATTAATTAATTTGTACATATTTTTCACCAAACTCTTCTCCTAATTATTTCTAAAAATGTATATAAAAATAAGTTAAAATTATTAATATATGCCAAGAAACCCATCCTATAAATTATCAAAATCTCAACTTCCGAACCTCATAACTTCCTCATACAATCTCTGATTTCACTCTACTCACTTTAAAATTTATAAAATAATATTCTCTAATTAATAAAGGTGGTTTCATCGAATTCGGAGTCCGTTTGCAAAAAGTCGATTTTGGTACCAAAAGACAACGAGGTTTCTGGGCTATTTATTTTATATAACACACCATATTTATAGTTTTCTTAATTTTATAATTTTTAAATTGTTTCATGATCTTGTATTTTTACCCTATTTTATCTAATAATTTTTGGAGCTTGTTTAGTATTTTAATAAAATCAAAAACTCTAAATTAGAGGTATAAATGAACTAGATAACTTATACCTCTACTTATTAATATATGAAAATTAATTTATTAAAAAATTCACATAAACCTTATTTATTATTATAATATTTAAGAAAATATAAAATAAAATTTTAATTATTTATTTATTAAATTAAAAATTCAAAACATATTCATAAATACATATTTATTAATATAATATTTATATTTTGAATAATATTCATTATTAATAAAAAGTATTTATTTTGTAAATTAGATAATTAATTTATCTACATATCTTGTATTTATACTTATTTAAAATAACATTAAATGCTATTTAATATCTATTTTAGAAGTATTTAACATATCTGGGCCAACCAGGTGCTAACACTTGTCAGTACCTGGCTTTTCTTCTCCAAGAAGCAGTTCTACCCGCCTGCACTGACTGGTCTTCTTCCTTGATTTATCTCGCGCGCATCTCAACACTTCTAGTCGATCTAAACCGCTGATATTAATATCCTAACAACCAAGAACGTCGCCAACCATTCGATCTTAACTTGGAGCCCACGAATCTCATCTATTTATAGACCCAAAGATCCGCCATTAAAACCGAACCTTCCAACTAACCTGAAGCTCTTGCTCCAGTAGCCGACCCCCCATCTTTCAAGCCTCGTACCGGCCATCCTCGGTGGTGACAGGACCTTGGAGAAGCCCAGCGTTGAAGAGGAGTGTTGGAGGAAGAGTTCCAAGGCCATGCTCAGCCTTGCATCGCCGCTTCGAGCCACGTTCCGCTCGGCCAGGTCGTCCGTCGAGCAGCTCTGTCCAGGTAATACACCTTGACTACCCATAGACCTATCCCTTCATCTCTCAAATTTCTTTCTCGATCTTCGTGTAGATATTAGCGAGGTTAATCACGTCATTAGGACGTTTAACAATTTAGCTTAGACGCCCATTCAAAATTCATCTCAATTCGTTTCAAACTCACTTCAAATCGCTTCATTTTTCCATCGCCATTTCCACGCCTGATTTCATGAAGACTAAAAACCATATTTTTTGCCATGTTTTGAGCTTGCATATCTATCAAACTTGAGCCGATTCCCTGTGAATCGAGCCTATACATTGCTTCTTTGCAGGTTCATCTTCATCAAGGAGCAAGTTCCTCGATTCTGGAAGCCTTCATCTTCACAAGAATCAATTCCAAAGAGGGCGTGACACCCTGTTCTTCAGATGCTATCGCACCGGACTGTCGTCTTCATCACGCCATCACCACCGCTCGAAGCCGCCGCCGACCCCCACCTACCGCAGGCGAGCTCGTGGGGTGGAGGAGCCACCCCTCTGGCCCCGCCGTAGCGCCCATATCGCCGCCATCTGCTCTGGATAAATCGGAGAAGAAGAGCTCGTCGCCAGAATTCTATCTGCCCAAGAACCACTTCAAGAACTCCAGAAGTGCAGATTCACGACACGTGGCTTCCCCGCAGCGTCCGATACGCGCCTAAAGCTTCTAATCCGAGCCGTCTATAGCGAATAGGTGGAACTTTTGCACATTAAATCCAGCAGGCTTTTCAGACTTTCAAACCGCTCCTCGGGTTTCCAGAATTTGCATTTATGTCCCTCCGCAGGGACCTAAATGTGAAGATCTTTATTTTTGTTTTCAAAACAATCCTTTGAGGACCTTTTTGCAGAACATTTTAAATAGTTTTTTTTGCCTATGCCCCTGGGCTGTAGGGGTTCTTTTGACCTCATTTGACCTTGTTTCTTGACGGTTTCTTTAAGGTAGTTACACAACTACCCCAGTTAGTTGGTATTAGATTTTCGTGAACTTTTGTCGTGTTTTCGTCGAGTTTTGATTTTTTTCGAAAACCGCAACTGTTTTGTTTTGTTTTCGTCAGTTTGTTCGAGCCCGTTGCTCGGTTCCACCTATTATATAGTATCGCCTACCTATATCCACCTATTATATAATAAATAAATATTTTGTGAAAAAATATCCCTTTTTGAAAATTAAATAAAAAAATGAAAAGATTAAAATTAAAAAAAATAAAAATAAAAATAAAACAAAAAAGTGTTTCTCTTTGATAACTTTAAAAACAGATAAAAATAAAATTATAAAAATATCTTCGAAAAAATCAAAAGCTTCTATTCTGCCTCCTGGAGTTCGATCCAGGCACACTTACCTGGATAAATATTTAGTGTAGGTTTTCGACCAGAAAACCAAATTTGTTTGATTAGAGCTGAGATCTGATCTTCGCGGCTTTTTCTACAACCGACAACTTCTTTCTCTAAAAAAAGCCGCGAATCAATTTTTAGCTCCTATCAAAATGGCGCCGTTGCCGGGGAGGCGTTAAAATATTTTGATTTTTTTTCATTCTTTGTGATTTTATTTTTTCTCTTCTTTTTGTTTCGTTTTTGATACGGTTTTTCGTACGGCTTTTTCTTGACCTTCTTCTTGTTTTGTTTTCATATTTTCTTTCGGTTTTTCTTACGGTTTTCTCGACGATTCTCTCGAATGATTTTGTACAGTTTTCATACAACTAACTATTTTTACAGGGCCTGTAGGATCATCCATCTTCATCGAAAGCCGAATCAGTTGAAAGAGCAAAGGCCGGCTCCTTCTTCATGAGTCAGCTACAGATGGAAAAAGTAGTTAGAATTTTTTTTGTAAAAGAGAGAGAAAGGGAGAGAAGCTGTAATAGACAATAAACATACCCCCCATTTTTTTGGAGTCTGATTCGCCGGATACCGTGTATCCGGGGGATCAGAGCACCCACCACGGTTTTTCTCGCTTATCGGCTTTCCGCGGCTTTTTAGGTGCTTGCTTAGGATTTTTTTACTCTATCTGATTATGCCTACGTAGTTAGTTTTAGGACTCGCAACCTAGGTGCATGATTTTAGGGTTTCTATAAAAAGGAAAAAAATCGATAGACGTTTGCTTGAAAAAACCCAAAAAAATTATAAAACCACAAAATAAAATCGGGACTGCTAATCATATCTGACTTCTAAAAGCCGTAAATCGATTCATCTATTTTGGGAGAGTAATCCCCGCACACTTCTCAGAGTGCACGGGCGAGAGCCGACCCATAAGGTTAGAGCCCAAACCCCGTATTTCCCGCGAGATACTACTGGGTTCATACACCTGATCACTGTTCCTTAGTGGGTAAGCTCGGGTAGCCGGAAACGGTCTGGGTTTACTTAGCAGAGTGGGAGGTTTAGAGGACACTGCGCAAGGCTCCGTCCTCAAGTAACACGGGTAGCCGGAAACGGTCAGTACTTACTCCCACACTGGCTGAGTGCGAGTGATCTTTTGTAAGGACTCGAGCCAATGTTTCGGAGAAACTATCGGTCATCTATTAGCTCGCTCAGCCCACGATAACCGCAACTTGTTTGCTAATTACAACCATAAAACCGACAAGATAAAAAGACCGAACTCTTAAAGTCTTCATCGGGTTGAGTTGGTGAACACGGGGTTTGCTTTGTGTTTGCTTGCGGGGCGTGAGTTTCCACGGCTTTCGCATTTTCTCTCTCATTTGAATCGTAAAACGTGCTCTACCGATCATTCCTCTTGACATCGAAGATGACGTCTCGACCGCTTTTCTGCTCACACTCCGTGATCATTCGACCGTCCACCGTCGAGCGTACTTCTTCACAGGCTCGGGATGACCTTCTTCCCGAGCTGGCCCCATCAGATCTCGAGGCGAGTCAAACCCAGACTCCCTCGCCTCCTGACCAGACTATTGAGGCAGACCCTGGCCTCAATACATCATCTAGATCTCCAGCTTACTTTTCGCTAAGTTCTTACGAGAGCTTTTATTTCACAGACAATCAGATGGCTCGCGACAAAGGACCAGCATCAGACGAGAGGCCACCAGCTGGGGAGCAGCACGAAGGATGACCAGACACAGATGCTACTACTGGCATTCTCGATACACTTCAGCAGATGAACTTACAAATCCGAGAACAGTTTAGAGTTCAGAATGAACTGCGTGCTGAAATAGCCGCGCTGCGAGCAAGGGCCGGGAACCAGTTACCGACTGCGGTTCCCGCAACTTTATGGGATGAGTATGACCCGGGCGCTAGAACGCTCCACCACTGGATTCCGCTACCGCCGAATCAAGGGCCATACGAACTGAGACCATCCTTCATCTCTTTGCTTCCCAAGTACTATGGGAATGTCGCAGAGGAGCCGTTCACATTCTTACAGCAGTTCGAAATGATTTGCGGTACGGCTTGTTACCCTGGAGTTACGCAGGAGGCCGTACGCCTCAAGGCCTTTCCCTTTGCTTTAGCCGATAAGGCTCTTTATTGGCTGAGTCATCTGGGGAGGGAAATCTCTACATGGTACGATCTGAAGTTTACCTTCCTGCGCAAATATTTCCCTCTAGGAAGGACGAACATGATGAGGAGCCAGATCTCCAACTTCACGCAACTTCCGCACAAATCATTCCATGAGGCATGGGATCGATTCAAGGACCTGACGGAGAGATGCTCGCATCATGAGATCCCAATGAAGGTGCTCGTACAGAACTACTTCGGAGGACTCCAGCCGGAAATACAGGGGCTCGTGAGTGCCGCATGTGGCGGCAGTTACTTGAATAAGGACGCCGAGTCAGTCTGGGCCATCTTCGAAGGGATGGCCGAGAACTCGAGAGTCGTGGACTCTACTCGGGCATTTCAGAAAGCCCCACAGCCACCACATCAGTGAGAACGTATCAAGGTGGCTAACATTTCAAACTCTGAATCCAACACCAACATGGGATACATTAGCGAGAAATTAACATTGGTGGACGTGATTCAGAAGCAGGTCCAAGACCTACAACCGCTGCGAGAGTTGGAGAAACTCTCATCTCTACCTCAGTAGTTGAGTGATCTCTTGAAGAAGGTCTCTGATCTTCAACTCCAGTACCAACAGAGCCAGACTTCTTCGAACGCACAGCCAGTACGGAGGATCACACCCACTCCACCCACCCATCAGATCCATTACGTTCAGAGCGAGTTCCAGATTCCGCAGATCGATTGGCATGAGGATCAATCTCATGCCAATCCCGGCTAGATCACCAGCATTGCAGAGATGGAGGTGGAGCCACAATCCACTCTCGAGATCAACGGGATTTGGTATACTCCGGTTCAGCAGCCGAGTATACCGAATCAGTAGCAGCAGCCATACGGTCCTCCACATCATGGACGTCCGAACTTTCAGCACCGCCAGAACTTCATGTTGTAGCAGTCTCACCCGAATGTATACCATCAGAGACCGCATTCAAATCAACACCCTACTCATTATTCACAGATATATTCTTATCAGCAGCAGCAACAGTCTTCCTCCACACCTCAGCGATACTCTCAGCCTTCCACCTCTCAGCATTACACGCCATGGCAGGAGAGAGGAGCAAGCCAGGGCTACCACACCGAACCAGAGGTGTCTTCACAGGCCCAGGCGCTCAACCAGATCATGGATATGCTGAGTACACTCCATATTGCTCTCAAAACCGAGATGGAGCAGGTTAACCGTTGTCTGGACGAGTTAACCGCGCCGAAGACCACTCTCCCAGCCCAGCCTCAGATGAACCCGAATAACAAGAGGAGGCATCCAGATCAGGTAGACACTACAGGTAAGATCTCATTTCCTGAATTTTTATCTAACTTCATTCGTCTCAGGAGCAGTAGATCATCATAAGCACCTACTGGAGAAGAGGAGAGGGCACTAGAGGAGCACGAGCAGAACCATGATTCTGAAGCCGAGGAGGAGAAACCACAAGATGATGAGGACAACTATGCAAATTCAAGAGACGGGAGCGATGCCGTCATAACAGATATGGACACTAGCGAATCAGATGATGACATCACGCCAGATCAGGCAGAGAGCTCCCAGAAAAATATTTCTTCCCCTGTCTTATAGAGTTTTGTAAATAATTCAGAAACTCTCGATGTACAAGCTGATTCCAATTTGAATAAAAGTTCAGATTTTCTAACTCCTGAAATTGTTCCTTTTCCCGATGCTTTGTTTGGAAAAGGAAAGAAAAAGAACAAAAATAATGTTGTCACTCCAGAAACCGAACGTTTACTTAAAGATCACATCTTTCTGAAGATTCAACTGCACGATGCCTTGTTTCATTTTCCTACGCTAGAGAATTAGTTGAGGAACAAATGTACTACACGTAGGAAAAAGAGATCACAAGTTGAGAAACATATATTGACCAAGGAAACTTCGTGTGCGATTCGGAACAAGGTACCCAAGAAGAAGAAAGATTTGGGAGCTCACTATGTCAATTGTCAGATTAAAGACACTACATTCCATCGAACTCTCTTAGATAATGGTTCCTTGATCAATTTACTTCCATCCTCTTTGCTTGATAAGCTCAAGCTAGGTCCTCTCTATAAATCACGAGCGATACTTCAGTTTGCAGATCGATCTATAAAGAGACCTAGAGGTGTGCTGAGAAACATTATCGTGACCGTTCAGGGCTCGCAGTTTCCCGTGGACTTTACGGTCCTAGACATGACATGCCCTACACAGTTACACCTTGCTCCAATCATTCTCGGGAGACCTTTCTTGCAGACAACAAGAGCACTCTTTGACTATGATGCTGGGAGAGTATCATTCCGCACAGACAACAGAGAGATACACATTCAGACAGAGAGAGAATGTAGCAGTCCTAGATCAGTATTGTCATTCACTTCAGAGGTCAGTCTTGCAGAAGATTGCCAGAACATAAATGAGACACAGTTTCCTGATCTTGAGAGCATTTATTTTGATACCCACGATATCCTACACAAGGATAGGGTAGATCACTTGGTACCTAGTTCTTCAGATGATTGTTCACATACAACGACAGAGTTCATATCAGACTCAGATGAGCAGTCACATGCAGTAGATATCTTTGTGCCGCAGATTGAAAGTATACATATTACAACACACGAGTCAATCGATTACATTGCACAGATCATACAGTCTATTCAGCGTAGAGAGTCGGATGGTGTAATGCTTACACATATAGACACTTTCTGTAGTCCGACTCTAGAGACGCATATTTCAGAAAAGAGAGCTATGCCAAGTACAGAGTTCATTTACAGAGGAGGCTCTACTTTTTCAGCCATGGAGCAGTACGCATAGAAAAAGTAGAAAATTCAGTATGATCCTGGCTGAAGTGATCTATTTTGTACAGGAATCATGATAATTCTTTCACTTCATCTCATCCTGTACAAATTCTTTTGAGCCATTCGTTTCTGGAGATATACAACACTTGTATATTCTTCATAGACCACAATCATCCCCATTTTTGCTCGTCTTCTATGCTTAGGATACTAGATCCTAAGTATAGGGGGGACCGATTGTTCGTTGATTTACATTTTTTATTTTGTTTTGATTCTTTTTGTATAGCCTTTCTTTTTCACAAATCACTAGTCTCCGATTTTTGGCCACACTCTGTTCTATACTTAGGATGCCTTATCCTAAGTATAGGGGGGGGCCGAGTGATTTCGATGATTTCATATTCTTTTCCTTTTGAACTTTCGTTATTTATTCTTTTTCATTCAGTCATCCCGTTTTTGCTCTCCCGTGATACCTACGATGACCTGATCGTAAGTATAGGGGGTGTTGACTGACTTGTACCCTTTACTCTTTTTCGCCCACTTTTACTTAGCATGAGTTATGTCCTCCTTTTTCTCTTTTGACGCTATGAGGACATAGCACAAGCTAAGTATAGGGGGGTGCATATATATTCCATATATACTTTTGTCCATAACTCATACTTTTATGTATTTTCTATATCTTTAAAATCCACAAAAAGTGGGTAAGGGTTAATTTAAAATCCATTTATATATTTATCTACAATTTATAAAATCCTTGTAAATAAGTAAAATATGTTTAGAAATTGTATTTAAAAGCTGTAATTAAAATATGTATTTAAAATATGTATTTGAAATTTGTATAATACTTATTTAAAATCCTATTTATTAAAACATGTGTAAAAACCATTCAATCCTTGTAAAATTTCCTTGTAGGTAAAATCTGTAAAATACATTAGATATTTAAATCGAATAAAATATATCATGTAAAATTCTTGTATAAAAACTTGTTTATAAAAACCAGAAAAACCATAAAAAAATACAAAGTCCTAAAATTCATAAAAATTACAAAAGCTTTAAAATCCATAAAAATGAATAAAATTTAGAAAATACACTTCACAAAAACATGGTTGCATTTGCATTCGCATTTTTCAGAATAAGTTTGATTTCTGGAACTAAGGACTGAGTCTAGTCTAAAGGATGAAGCTTGATTACAGCCTTTAACTTTCGTTGTAAGGAGCCTGGTTAGGATCTAGAATTTAGACTCTTCAGGTCTGTTGACTTAAAATCTTTGGGTTCCGTAAGACCATATTCGAGAAATCAAGTCATATGTGCTTAAGTAAACCATTTGGAGTCATCCATACAACTCTACACCAGTGAACCAATCTTGAACACATGCACTCTGCACTTAGCTGGACTCGCATGGAGTTCCGAAGGGCAGTACACCTTGGTAGTGCATTTCTATCCTTATCTTTGCAGCATTGACGTCTAAAGACGGGAGAGATTGGGGTTGTGATAGTTGCTTCGGATGAGGGAAGGATCTGCTGACACAATTTTTCTAAGACCTCAAAAAAGGGACGGAATAAAAAGATACTATATCTGTCGAGGCACAAAAAGATGAATGCAGTGCAAGCAAATTACAAAGTCAAAGAAAAGCAGAAGCCACCAAACAAGACCGCAATGGTCCAAGCTTCCACCAAAAATGCCTGCACATCTTAGTGGAGACTCAGCTACACCGGTTGAGCTTCACAAGGAGATGCGTCTACACTGGTCGCACTCCACTTCTTTTCTCATTCTTCTACCTTCTCCCTATATTCGATTGTGGACATAGCAGAACTGAACTCAGAAGGGAATACCTCCCTCCCCGAGGAAAGAGTAGTGGGATGAGGAAGCCATAGAAGTGTATATCCAGGATTGACGGTTCCTTCGGTTCTCTAAGCAGGAAGAGCTAAATCAATTCACACATTGTACAAGTTGTATTCAAGGATGATAGAGTTTGCGATATGAATAAGTGAGTCTGAACTAGCCGATGAAGTGATCTTGAGTAAGGAATTGTGGAACTTGAGGACTATTGACGATAAAATCCTAATCCTAGTTAAGGTTCCGACAAAATGCTTGTTTCAGGCCCGATCGAGCTCTGTCCTTTGTCTGTTCTCATGAATTAGTTTATGAAAACAAATTCATACTAACTTTCTTTCTTTTTCACTTACTTTTTCAAAATAAGTGTTTGCTAAGGGACTAGCAAAGTTTAAGTATAGGGGGGTTGATGAATCCATGATTCATTAACTTTTCTGTCGCATTTTGTCTTAAAACCCTTAACAAATGCATGTAAATAGTCATTAAATTCCATCTTTTAACAAAACTTCATTCATACATAAATACTCATTTTTAACCATCAAAATCATGTAAATAAATAAAGAACAAGAAAAGAACAAAGGCAGATTGCATATATGTAAATATATACAATATGACTTAAAATATAAATATAACTGAAAGCTATATTTATAGCCTAACCCCTGAGACCAAGTCAGCATGGATTGGTCGACAAACCAAAAAGTAAGGGGAGATAGGGAGAGAAAACCTAGAAAAATAAATTAATACACATTGTATACACCTTTCACTATTTATAAATAAATACAAAAATTCAAAGATTTTTAATTAATTAATATGTACATATTTTTCACCAAACTCTTCTCCTAATTATTTCTAAAAATATATATAAAAATATAAAAATAAGTTAAAAATATTACCATGTATATATGCCAAGAAACCCAGCCTATAAATTGTCAAAATCTCAACATCCGAACCTCATAACTTCCTCATACGAACTCCAATTTCACTCTACTCACCTTTAAAGTTCATAAAATAATATTCTCTAATTAATAAAGGTGTTTCATCGAATTCGGAGTCCGTTTGCAAAAAGTCGGTTTTGGGACAAAAAGACAACGGGGTTTCTGGGCTATTTATTTTATATAACACACCTTATTTATAGTTTTCTTAATTTTATAATTTTTAAATTATTTCATGATCTTGTATTTTTACCCTAATTTATTTCATAATTTTTGGAGCTTGTTTAGTATTTTAATAAAATCAAAAACTCTAAATTATAGGTATAAATGAACTAGATAACTTATACCTCTATTTAATAAAGGAAAATTAATTTATTAAAATCTATAAAAATTCACATAAACCTTATTTATTATTCTAATAATTAAGAAAATATAAAATTAATTTTTAATTATTTATTTATTAAATTAAAAATTCAAAACCTATTTATAAATACATATTTATTAATATAATATTTATATTTTGAATAATATTTATTATTAATAAAAAGTATTTATTTCATAAATTAGATAATTAATTTATCTACATTTCTTGCAAGGAGTGTTGGAGGAAGAGTTCCAAGGCCGTGCTCAGCCTTGCATCGCCGCTTCGAGCCGCGTTCCGCTCCGGCCAGGTCGTCCGTCGAGCAGCTCTGTCCAGGTAATACACCTTGACTACCCATAGACCTATCCCTTCATCTCTCAAATTTCTTTCTCGATCTTCGTGTAGATATTAGCGAGTTTAATCGTGTCATTAGGACGTTTAACAATTTAGCTTAGACGCCCATTCAAAATCCATCTCAATTCGTTTCAAACTCGCTTCAAATCGCTTCATTTTTCCATCACCATTTCCACAACTGATTTCATGAAGACTGGAAACCATGTTTTTTGCCATGTTTTGAGCTTGCATATATATCAAACTTGAGCCGATTCCCTGTGAATCGAGCCTATAAGCTGGTTCATCTTTATCAAGGAGCAAGTTCCTCGCTTCTGGAAGCCTTCATCTTCACAAGAATCAATTCCAAAGAGGGCGTGCCACCCTGTTCTTCAGACGCTATCGCACCGGACTGCCCTCTTCATCGCGCCATCACCACCGCTCGGAGCAGCCGCCGACCCCCACCTACCGCGGGCGAGCTTGAGGGGTGGAGGAACCACCCTCTGGCCCCGATGGAGCGCCCAGATCGCCACCATCTGCTCTGGATAAATCAGAGAAGAAGAGCTCGTCGTCAGAATTCTAACTGCCCAGGAACCACTTCAAGAACTCCAGAAGTGCAGATTCGCGACACGTGGCTTCCCCACGAGCGTCCGATCCGTGCCTGAAGCTTCTAATCTGAGCCATCTATAGCGAATCGGTGGAACTTTTGCACATTAAACCCGGCAGGTTTTTCATACTTTCAACCTGCTCCTCAGGTTTCCAGAATTTGCAATTAGTCCCTCTACAGGGACCTAAATGTGAAGATCTTTTTTTTTTGTTTTCAAAATAGTTCTTTGAGACCCTTTCTGCAGAACATTTTAAATAGTTTTTTTACGTCTATGCCCCTAGGTTGTAGGGATTCTTTTGACCTTATTTGACCTTGTTTCTTAACGGTTTATTTAGGGTAGTTACACAACTACCCCAGTTAGTTGGTATTAGATTTTTGTGAACTTTTGTCGTATTTTCGTCGAGTTTTGATTTTTTCGAAAACCGCAACCATTTTGTTGTGTTTTCGTAACACAACTACCCCGTTGCTTGGTTTCACCTATTATATAGTATCGCCTACCTATATCCACCTATTATATAATAAATAAATCTTTTGTGAAAAAATATCCCTTTTTGAAAATTAAATAAAAATTTGAAAAGATTAAAATTAAAAAAAATAAAAATAAAAATAAAACAAAAAGTGTTTCTCTTTGATAACTTTAAAAAGAGATAAAAATAAAATTACAAAAATAACTCCGAAAAAAATCAAAAGCTTTTATTCTGCCTACTTGAGTTCGACCCAGGCATACTTACCTGGATAAATACTGAGTGTAGGTTTTTCGACCCGAAAATCGAATTTGTTTGATTAGAGCTGAGATCTGATCTTCGCGGCTTTTTCTACAACCGACAACTTCTTTCTCTAAAAAAAGCCGCAAACCAATTTTTAGCTATTATCACTCAGCCATGCTCTTCACTAATTTTTCCAAGCAATCAAGAGTTGGGTTCACCGGTGTGGCCTCAGAAGAGTCACCCTGTTGGGACCTATGACTTTGATAGTGCGGGGGAGGTTGTTGCTAGTAACCATATGAGAAATGGTGAGGGGGAGGTCGAGAAGAGTACTGTAAATATTGACAGGGATAAAATTCTGATATTGTGCAGTCGACTGATGCTGAGGGAAACCCTGATGATAGTAACCAGACTGCTGCTGCTGTTGATATCCTTGTCTCTCTAGGTGTTCCCATACTATAGATGTTGTTGGTTCTAGGGTTGGTAGGGTTAGAAATTCCTCCCTCCTAGCTGCTGGTTTGTGGTGTGGCCAACTGGCCAAGTTCTGACAATGTCCTTGAGGACAGGTCAGCTGTTTTTCATGGTCCTACACACCATTTATCTCTTGAATCTGTACCGGGACGGAGAGAACTCCTCGGAGTAAGCTAGATGCGACTCTGGTTGATAAACAACCATTTGTGTCTAAGACTGCAGGGTTGCTCTAGGACCTGCACATCGTATACGTGCTGGACAGGATGGGACTGCTAGAGACTCGGCTGAGGCGGTTGTATCAATGCTAGTTCTTTCATCTCAACGGATGTATTGGCGGTGGCAGATATAGTGTTGCATAGATTAGCATTCAGTGCTCGAATGAGCAACTCCTGCTGCTGAGAAATCAACTCGAGCTTTTCCAAACCCTGTGTACTCTTCTCAATAACTAAGATTTTTGCAAGGTTGATGAGAGCAGAATCTTACTTGAGTAAAGTTGATTAATTAGGTGTCGTTGTGACTCTAATCAGATTCGCACTCAACAAGAAAATTCTTTAAACCACTAATACATCAAGCAGTGAAAATGAGCGGTTTTGCTACTTTTATTAACATGGTATAGCTACCAGGGTCGAACTCAAGTTGCCCCAATAAAAACTAAGTAGGTGATTCAAAAATCAAAATATTTCTATTTGTCTTTTTAGTGGTTTTCAATTATGCAAATTTTTAATTTTTCAAATAAGGTAGATAAGAAAAAATGCACAAGTACTCTTTTTGTATTTTTCAAATATGTCAATACTACTCAAAAAATAATGTAAAAATATTTTTGGATTTTATATTTTTCTTGTGTTTTTGGGATTTTTTGTGGAATATTCAAATGATTTTATGATTTTATAAAAATCAAACAATAATAAAATAAACAAAAGTGCACAGCTAGGGGTAAGAGCAAAGTTTAACTTGAATTAAGTTGATTAATTAGGTGTCATTGTGGCTCAAATCCGATTCGCACTCAACAAGAAAATTCTTTAAACTATTAATACATCAAGTAGTGAAAATGAGCGGTTTTGTTACTTTTATTAACCTGGTATAGCTACCAGGGTCGAACTCAAATTGCGCCGATAAAAATTAAGCAGGCGATTCAAAAATCATAGATTTTTATTTGTCTTTTTAGTGGTTTTGAAAACTAAGCAGACAATTCAAAAATCAAAAGATTTTTATTTGTCTTTTTAATGGTCAAATAAGGCAAATAAGAAAAAAATTGCACAAGTATTCTTTTTGTATTTTTCAAATATGTCAAAAATACTCATAAAAATAAAGTAAAAATATTTTTGGACTATATATTTTTTGTAGTCTTTTTGGGAATTTTTGGGGAATTTTCAAATGTTTTTATGATGTTATAAAAAGTAATCACTGATAAAATAAACAAACAATGCACAACCGGGGGTATTTTCCAAATAAAAATAGATAAAATGTCCAAATGTAATGGAAATGATTTTTGTGGTAAACTAGAAAGAAATATCTACAAATGGAACTTAAAATGCAATTTTTAGAATTTTTTGTTAATTTATATAATTTTTATAAGATTTTTAGTGTTTTGCAAATTTTTAAGTTTTTATAAGGTATTTCCAACAACTTTATACATAAGCTAAAAGATAATAAAAGACAACTACATAAATTCTTATAGATATTTTGAAAAAAATTTCAATTTTTATGAATTTTCTAAGATAAACAGGGGATTTTTAGAGGGTTTTTGAATTTTTAATAATATGAAACAAACATATATCAACAAACAAAAATCACAATAAATAAAACATGCAAGCAGGAGTGACATATAATTTTTACGCAATTTTTGGAGTTAATTATCTAATTATTGCAATCAATAAAAAATAACAGTTAAGAACAATGCACGAGGGAGCAATATGCAATTGTTTAAAGTTCTGAGACCTCATGGATAACAAAGTCATAAAGTACAAGGTCTACTATGCAAATAATCCAAGAAAAAGCATGTGCAACACGTGATCAGCACTCACAGGGCATATATGTCATTTTAAAAACATTTAATTAATTCAATAACCAGATCAATGTTCAGGGTAGATGTTGTAAATAACCTAGAAGAGAACATGTGTACGCACGTGAACTTAACTCAATTGGACTAAAGTGCAAATGTATAAAGTATGGGGCCCTCAATGCTAAAAGTAATTAACTACCTGATTACATTTATTGTACTGAATCAATCATAAAGTATAGGGCAGAAAAAGAAATATACCCATCGAGACATGTGGCGCACATGGAATGCTCTCTTTTATACGATTCTGATGGTGTTGATCTGAAAGCCTTGAAAAGCTGATCTGACATATGGCTCAGATTGGTAGGCTAAAAAGATCTGATGTCTTGGTCTAAAGTATGATCGTGCGGGTCAGATGTGATCTAGCGCTAGCTCCTTCATCCCACGGTGGATAGAAGGTCTGTAAGAACTAGGAAGAAGGGGCTGGCCAACGAGCTTCAATCACGTGTGTAGACTGCTCTTGTGCTCTGATTTGTTGGAAAAAGGATCCAACACGTTCCTGCGGGGAATCCACATCAGACTATGGGATCAAAAGGAGTTGAAAATGAGCATAAGAGTGCGATGATGGTGGTGCCCCTGAAGCAGCTCCGCCTGGCTAGTTGGGGCCCAAAGTGGGCTTCCTCGCGTGTCCCTATGCCAACAAATGGTACCCTAACTCGGAGGTGTAGCTCCAGTCTGTTTATTGCATGTGATAAGTGAAGGAAGCGACGAGGGAATGGAAGTCGGTGTTCGCTGTATATGATAGGTGAACATCTAGCCTAATCTCGCTCCAATAAGAGAGATCCAAGGGGGTAGGTCACGAGAGAAGGATGACAGCGAGGTTAGGCATCAATCGATGCGGCTGAGATGAAGGAGGGAGATCTGACCATGGCGATCAGAGCTAAAATAACAACGGACAACTGACAGACAAAATCAAAATGGATAGGCAAAATGGATAGGGCTAAGGGATACCTAATTATCTGAGATTTTTGTGCAAAGAACGATGAAGGAGGAGGCGAGATCGTGGCCTTGATTCTGCAACAAAAAGCAGAAGAGGCTGGTCACGATGTCGTACTCCGACCATGATGCGAGCTGCGTCGATCAAGCACCTAACCGGTCTCCAAACGAGGGTTGCAGGATGCTGTCACTACCTAGAGACCCTAAATGGAAGAAAAGAGGCACGAGGGATGATCTCTCTTGCATTGGAGGTAAAGAGGATGATTTATAAAGCATTCTAAGGTTCCAGAAGGATCAAAGGATAGCGCAAAACCCTAGAACAATTCGGACCAACTTGGGGATCCGCATGAATCACGGATCTACGAGAACTCTAGCAAATTTTAAGGTAATTCAAAAACTGAGAAGTTTCTCTGGCGAGCCAAATCAGGTCCGGACCCGACATAAAGGAGTGGTTGACCCGAGTCAACATACCCAGGTTGACTAATAAGAATTCACGGATACAAAATAAAAAAATGCAAATGGTTTCAAAATTTAAAAAATGAAAAAAAAATGAAAAATGTTTGTTATTTTCAAACTATTTTTTATAATTTTTAATTATTTTTATGAAATTCTATATACAATATAGGGTATTATATGCACGTATAGTATACCTATATATTTTATTCCTTTATTATTATTTTTTACACATATATCCTTTATATTATATTTTATATATTTACAAAATAATATAAGAAGTATAAAAGAATTTTTATTTAGTTTTTTACAAATTAGTAAGGGTGTTGAATAAATATGATGCACAATATATACAAGTGTGGTTAGTATACAATGAAATTTTGATTTCATTATTAATTTATTTTATGTCTTGTAATTTTTATTTTATTTTTATTTTATTATTAGGAGTATGTATTTGAAAATATAACATACATAAATTACGTGTTAAAATAATTAAATATATATATATACATATATAAGTGTAGGTACTATCTAGCTATACAATACACTCAAAAAGCCAACTATCGTACCATAACTCCAAAAATTATGAAACTATACTCATTTGAAAGATAATTTAATTTTTTGTCCAAAAAAGTGATTTTGGAAGAATTCGAGTTCATATGGAGCCGGAATTAATCTTTTAAGTTATTGTTTTGTGGCTTCTTATGAGTAGTATTATTGTATTATGTACATCAAATTATTTTGCAATTATTTTGGTTATTTAGAAAACATTTTTATTTGCAAGTTCTATAAGTAAATAGTTTATTTTGAATTCTTTCTTTGATGAAGAAAATATATGAATGTTATGTACATAGAATGCATAGTGATGAATATACAAAGACCCTATCTCTCCCTACTTTATTCCTTGTCGATCAGGTCAATAATTGACCTTCTCTCAGGGTTTGGGTCAGTCTATACTTATTACATTATTACATCCTTCTTCTATTTTTCTTTTCCTCTTTATTTTTTATTTTGGAAAAATAGTTATTAATTATACATTATTAACAATTGTACGTACAATGATAAGTTATTGGATTTACACATATTCATAGGTGTCTTTTCTAAAAAATATGGCTAAAATAAAATAAAAGATTGAGAATCATAGATTCATCATCCCCCTAAACTTTACCTTTGTTTGTCCATTAGCAGACGCTTATTTGAAAAAGAAGTGAAACAAAATGAAAAGAAAAAAGGAAGAATCAAAGTTGATTATTAAACTTATCTTCATAAAATTGGCATATGGAGCTCAATCAGACCTTTGGTATATTAATTTAGTGGAGCCTTATTGGGAAACAAGATTAAGACTTAACAACCTCCAAGTTCCACGATTTTATGGTCAGGTTTCCATAATAACAAGGTCAGAACAAGTCTACATACGTAAACTCTAATGACTATGAATCTTTCCTTGTACTGTATAAGTGATATGTAGCTCCCCACCTTAAAAATGACAAAGAAACAACCTCCCTCAACTAGGCAACTCGAATCCCCAAGTCTAACAGCTCTTTCCTCGAGGATAAGGGTATTCCCTTTTAATTTCAAGTACGACCAGCTCAAGAAGAGGGCAAAAGGAGAGAATGGACTGTGGCCAGTGTAGCCACATATCGCAGGGATCTTAACCAGTGTAGCTAAGTCTCCAGCTGCATGCTTCCATGAGATGAGACGGTGGAATATATAAACTTTGCTTATTCAACTATATACACTCTGGTAGGTATTTTATTTTCAATCAGACATGTCCCCTATTTGGATTTTTTTTGCACATTTTTTTGTGTCATATATACAATATATCTACAGGACACATCATGTAGATAAGGAGTTTTTTTCTTCTTGAGCCAATAGGCTATCCCTCTTTTGAAGCTTTATTGCAACCCACAACATCTTGTCTTTAGAACTCAATGCTACTAGACCAGGTTGAGTTACACCTCCTTCCCTAGAGGAGGACAGCTGGTTCCTGCTAGCTGTACTACACATGTATGCTTCTCCAAGCCAAAGAATTCTACCTCCTCAGCACCTCATCTGTGTTGAGCTACATGTAAGGTGCATGTCCAAGCAAGCCATTATCTTTCAGAGTCATGCGTGCATTGTTATGTGTTCTACTTAGGCTAATCAAGATGACATGTGAACATAGCCTAGTGGACTCAAAAGAATAAAGTCTCTATGGACATGAGAAGTCTTAACCCCAAATCCTATAAGGTTTCGTTTAAGTTAAGTGGATTAGGATCTTAACCAAGCTCCATTCTTCAAATTTTTTCTTGAGTAGTTTAAATGCCAACCATGATTTTGAAGAATGCACATGAAAGTATTTACAAAACTCTTTTTGTTGGGAATTTTTCAAACATTGCAAATTTTTATGGAGTTTTTTAAATTTCCAATTTTTTTAGGTATTTTTGAAAAAGTAAAAGAAAGGTTTTCACACAAATGTATACATATTTACAATAGGGTTTGTGTTACAGGTTTTATATTCAAATGGATTTTAATTAGAGGATCTCAAACCGGGTTTCTTAAGGATTCTTATGTACAAAGAATTGAGGGTAGAATATATATATATATATATTTATTTATATATAATTTTTAAACCCCATAAGTTACTTTCCATGTGAAAAATAGTTTTTCAAATATTTTGCAAATTTTTTCAAAACATTTTCAAAACTATTTTTACAAACATTTACAAACAATTTTACAAATTGTGTTTGCAAACATTTTTTCACACAATTTTCAAAAATTGTATGTAGTATACCTATTTTTGATAGAGAAAATATTTAGAAATCTTTTGCAAACAAAGCATTTTTACAAACATTTTACAGAATTTATACAAAATAAATTTTCAAATGTTTTTACAAATAATTTAACAAGGCATTTTTTAAATATATTTTTCAAAACAATTTTATTCTGATTTTATAAATAATAGCCATGTTATTAACAAATACAAAGACGAGTTATGGCTAAAGTATATATACAATTATATACGATACCCTCCTATACATAGCTTGAACGATGTTCGTAGAGTGATCAGAGAGCGATGAAGGAAGATATAACTCATGCTGAGTACCGAGAAGGGAAGAGAATCGTATACTACAATGACTCAAAAGAATGAAAGAATACAATCAGTAGAAGTCGGCAATCCCCCTCTATACTTAGGATCAAGTAATCCTAACTGTAGAAGACTTTACACAAAGGGGAAAATTGAGGAGTAGAATGTACAAATATTACCTCCCCTATTACTTAGGGTAAAATATCCGTAAGTATAGGCAATAAAAATAGAGGTAATGGAAAAGGAATAATCACATTTCTAATACCCCCTAAACTTAGTATACGGTGCATCCTAATTATATAAAACTCATAAGACGGATCTACGATATTTAAACAAAATGAATGAATGATATAGACAATATGGATCTATATAGAGGGGGAGTAGAAGTAAAAATCAGGTATGAGAGGTAGATGATGTGAGTCAAGGAACACATCTCATACAAAATGAATAGGGACAACATAAATGGTCACTAGATCATGATCAAGATATGGCTTAAGGCGCTGACCGTTAACTCGAAAGGTGGACTCAACAACAACTCGAATATATCAATGATACCGTTGTCATGCACCTCTCTTACTAAGTATGGCCCTTTCCATTTACTCTGTAATAAACTTTAAAATAATCTTAACCTTGAATCAAATAGCCATACTCTCTAGTTCGGCTCAAACTGCTTATGGTTAATGTGAGAGTCATGTCATATCTTCTCTCTATCCTTATATTGCAGGCTACTTGAAAAGGTTGTATCTCTCAATTCCTCTAGGGCTGCCAATTTTTCTCTCCTCTGATCTCCTACACTCATAGGATCCTATAATATCTCAGTAAATGCCCAAAGTGACTTATGCTTGATCTCCAGGGGTAAGTGGCATGGCTTGCCATAAACGAGTCAAAAAGGATATATTCCCAAAGGCGTCGTGACAGAAGTCATATAGGCCCACAAGATTGAGTCCAAAAGCTGAGACCACTCCTTTCGGTTTGGGCGGACAACGTTCTGCAAAATAGTATTAATCTCCCTGTTTGAAATCTTAGCTAGACCATTCGTCTATGAATGATATGGCATGGCAACTCTACGATCAATGTTAAACTCGTTAGCAAAGGCCCTTACCCTGTCGTTGATAAAATGAGCCCCCCACTTAGAAATGAAGACTCTAGGTACTATGTATCATGATATGATATTTTTCCTCAAAAATTTGCAAACGATATTTGCATATGCGACTTGGGCAGGGATGGCATTGACCCAACAACTCGCGTAATCCACAGCTAGCAAAATGTATTCGGATCCCTAACTCTTAGGGAATGGGCCATGAAATCACTGCCCGATGCATCATAAACCTCAGATAAATGAATGGGTTGCATCAACATTATATCTCTCTGTCCACAAGTGACCATCCTTTGACAGTCAGTACATCTCTTCACGAATTGATCTGAATCCTTGAAGAGGGTAGGCCACCAAAGGCAGGATTAGAGAACCTTTTGTGTTTTCTGTCTCCCAGAGTAAAGTCCACCTACGTCAAGCTCGTGGCAATAGGTGAGGATGCTATGGTACTCCTCTTTAGGAATACATCGATGCAAGACACTATCCCCCTTTCGTGTTATAGGGTTGGATCCTCCCAACGATACGACTTGGCCTTCGCAAGGAAGGTATCAAGTCGCTGCCTGGGCCAATCTTGTGGAACTTTCTTGGCAACAAGATAGTTCACACTGACTGTATACCATGGGACTGAGGTGATAGTAAGAATCGCCTCGTCTATGAATGTCTCAGTGATAGGTGTAGTCATATCAGAATCCTCAAGATGCTCTAATCGGGAGAGGTGGTCCGTCACCTCATTCGTGACACCAGGTGTATACTTATTCTCAATGTCAAACTCCTAGAGTATAAGGATCCATATAGACAATCTGGCCTTGGCATCCTTCTTGGCCATTAGGTATCGGATGGCGGTGTGATCATTATATATAGTCACTCTAGATCCGAGAATATAAGGTCAAAACATATCCAGAGCAAATACTGTGGATAGCATCTCCTTCTCAGTCACGATCTAGTTTCACTGTGTGGCATCGAAAGTAAGGCTAGCATAGTGTATGGAAAATTATCCCTCTTTTGTCCAAGAACAACCCCTACGGTAAAATTGGAAGCATCCCTCATGATCTCGAATGTGAGAGACCAACAGGGTGGCTGAAGGACAAGAGCATGCACAACCAAATTCTTGAGAGTCTTAAAAGAGGAAAGACATTTATAATCTACAAGGAACTCGTTGTCTTTTGTGAGCAAATCAGTTAGCGGTCTTGCAATCCCGACTGAAGTACTATATGAACTGTCGGTAGAAACCGACATGTCCCAAAAAAGACCGCTATTGTCTCAGATTGGATGGTGGAGTGAGCTTCGTAATGATATCCACCTTGGTCGGATCAACCTCCATGCCCCTGTTGGAGATTATGTGACAAAGGACCATCCCTTGAGTCATCATGAATGGACTCTTATCCTTAGATAAAACTAGGTGGACCTTAAGGCATTGCTGATGTACTTAGTCTAGGCAAGCAAGACAAGCATAAAACCTATTGTCGTAGACCGAAAAGTCATCCATGAAGACCTCTAAATAGTCGCCCATCAAGTCCAAGAAGATAGAAAGCATGCACCTTTGGAATGTAGCGAGGGCATTACATAAACCAAAGGGCATCCGTATAAAATCATACGTTATGAACGGATAGGTGAACGTCATTTTCTCTTGGTCTTCGGGCACTATGGCCACCTGATTGTATCCCGACTACCCGTCGTGAAATAAGTAATGACTCTTCCCAACTAACCTCTCAATGATCTAATCAATATATGGAAGTGGGAAGTGATCCTTCTTGATGGCCTGATTCAATCCTTTGTAGTCCACACAAACTCTCCAAGAAGTGGGTACTTGGGTAGCTATCTCCTTTCCAGACTCATTCACAACTACTGTGACACCCGTCTTCTGGGTACCACATGTAATGGACTAACCCATTTGGAGTCAGAGATGGGGTAGATAAAATCAGTGCTCCATTAATTATATATTTTCGTCATGGCTACATCTCGATTCGGATTCAGCCTATGCAGAAACTCATGCGATGGCTTGGCATCATCCTTGAGATATATGTGGAGAGAGAACATGGCCAGACTTATGCCTTGGAGATCTCAGCTATAGTTCATCTGATTGTCTTGTGGTTTCTTTAAAGAACCTCCATCAGACGAAATTCTTGGTCATCAGTCAAATCTGCTGAGATAATGATTGAGAACATTTTTGGCTCACCTGCAATGAATCTATACTTCATAATTTGTGACAAGGTCTTTAGTTTTGTGCATGTGGGAGCAGGCAGATCTAGTCCATGAAAAGTCTGAGTGAAGAATACCAAATCTGCATGAGAGAACTCTCACTAAATCAATGAATCTGACGAAGACAACCTTTCTAGTATGTCTGTTAACGGTACTGCTCAGTCTCCGCCCTAGTAGTGGGCTCTGTGGACTTCAAACATGGTAAATAATCATCAAAGTCCTGCCGGTGTCTAAGCCCGAGGGATCTGAATCGAAATCACATGAAATATACTATCTTTGATAGCCAACTCACGATCATCAACCTCTAAGGTATACTGTGTCATGAGTGCGCTCTTCGAACTCTCATCTGTTGGTATCTATAACTTTACAGATTCTGAAGGTGCGATAAGAGCTCGTGAAATCGGGTCTGTCCAAAATGCTTCATCATCTGTGATCACAAAATCACACTCATGGTGGACGTCTAGCTCTAAGTCTATCATCTGTCTGAACTCTACTCAGAGCAAGCTGAATCTCTATATTTTGATTCCTTAATCGTCTCTATTTGTACACTTTCACCCTCGGCACAAAAGTACACCTTCCAACTATCATGATCTGACACTACCTTAGTCGTGGCCAAGAAATGTCATCCTAAAATGATGGGTGTATCGGCCACACATTTAGAAATCTCCATGTCTAACACAACAAAGTCCACGGGAATTTCATGCCCTGGATTATGATGACAATGCCCTTTAATAACCCTTTCGTCCTCTTGATAGATCTATCTAAAAACTGGAGAACTATCATGCTCTGTTTAAGAGGGACAAACTCGAAACGATCAAATAACACAACTAGAAAGATGTTAATCGAGGATTTGCTGTCTAATAAAGTCTGATCGAACCACTGCTCATGGATGTGACATCTGACATACGAAGCCCATGAAGAATATGGTTAGATCCTTAAGCGCATCAAAGAAGCGTGAGCATCGTATCGAATACGACGAGGAACGACTAGTCGCAATAGTTGTTCTATGCAGCAGAAATTATTTTCATGTGACGAAACCACATGATCCAAGAACACTTCTTGGATCATTTTGTCTAAACCACAAACAAGTAATAGGATTACCTCTTGAAGCATGGTTGCGATCGAGTCTCTAAACAAAGAGACCTCTTGTCTCAAGTCCGATCCTACGGAGGAGACGCTTGCGAGCGTATTGATGAAAAACGTGCTTCTCGCGATCCATGTTGATGATCCAAGCGACGAATCTCCTGATCACGACACACGAGATACGACGTCTTCTTCACGAGCGAGGTGCACCAAAGGAGATGGAGATCCACGAGAAAACGATCAGGCAACATAACGACGATGCTACGGCGATGGAGAACCTCTCTAGGGCATCCATGGTAGACGACCACATGAGAAAAGAAGAGAGGGCATGTAGAGAGAGAAAGAGAGATAGAGAGAGACTTATGTTCTCTTTGTGTAAAGAAGAGCAAAGGGGTTGCCTCTCCTTTTATAATATTTTGGGATCCATGGATTTCAATCCATGGACGACACAAATCCAATGGCTCACATTGATTAGTGTTTCTTTTAATGGCTATGATTTGTGTTGGTAAAAAACAACAACAATTAATTTAATTTAGATTAAATCTATATTGATAAATCAATATAAATCAATCCCAAATTAAATCAATCAATCATGTAGATTATTGTAATGAAGATTACCTCCTTCCATAATACGAGATTTGTTGGTAATCTCATGTAATCTCATGATATCTCATGAGATTACATTATTCCATGGAAATCTCCAAGATTTACAACAACACTTATTATAAATTATTCAAAAAAAATCATAATGATTTTATGAATATTGCAATCTTGCCATTGAAAATTGTGAATCACATTCACAACCCAAAATAAAATGTAAATTAGATTTTCAATTTAATGTCCAATGTGAATCCAATTCACATCAATATTTAATTAACAAATATAAATTACAAATAGCTCTCTCTTATATATTATAAATCACATTTATAATATATATGATTAATATGGATATTTCTATCCACATTATTCATATCCATGATAATTACATCACATTTAATCATCTTGGATCTATTTTCTCTTGTGCCCAAATAATATGAATCACATTCACATTATTTACATCTTTGATAATCAAATCACATTTAATTATCTAAGATAACTCTCTTTATAAAATGAATCGAATTCATTTTAATCATAGTAATTAAAACACATTTAATTATCCATTTTCTCAATGCTCGGATACTTATATCAACAATGAAATTATCCTGAACTCTTTCAAGGATAATGCGCTTTCTCCGCGAATACTTGGAGATAAGGATAGGGCGATTGTATTGTTCCACGTATACTGACTTGGATATTGAGATCACATCTCAAATCCATATCTCGGGCCTCCCATAGATGCTTGATTAAATCAAGACCGCAAATCTAATCTTCTTATTGCATCTGAATCACATTCAAATCAATGTCCAACATTAGGACCAAAATCAGATTACTTCTCTACTGAGAGGAGTCACTAAAATCCAGACCCGTTTCATCACTACCTAGGAATGGAAGCATCATGGTTATACAATCGTTTATGATTATATCACCCTCAGGTATTCTTAATACCTGTACATCCTGCATACTGGAAGACCCAAAATAATCCCGAAGTATAAAATCAATTTTACACTGTCTACTTCAGGGATTTATCATTAAGTTTCTCATTCGATCCTTGGGAGTTGGTATCGATCATATACTTTCCAAAAACATATATCATAGCCAGGTGTTGATTATACACTTTCCAAAAGCATATATCAAACCTACAAATTCAGTCAAGCTTCCAAAGCGAGACGACCGTGCACGGAATTTGATTCTTCCCAATATCTCATGAGTGAGCTCATGTCTTTGATGAATTTGTGATTCATCACTCTAAAAGTTGAAAATAGAGTCTTGTTCCCGAGTAAATAGCAGCATATTTCCCCTTATCTTGTATAATTAGCATTCATGCATGCAAGTATAATATCTGCATTTTAGCATTCATATTTGCATAAAATAAGAAGCCAATTTCACTTGTAAATATTCACTTGTATATTAGCTAAAATACCTTATTTGTATATATTTTATACTAACTCCAAATCCAATAAAACCAACTCTATAGTGTATATATTACTAACACTAATAAAGGAAAAATATCAAAAAAATACTAACTTGTAAAATTGACCAATAAAACCCCAATCCAAGTTTGAAACTAGGAACCTTAAAATGCGCATATCTCTCTCATACAACCTCTGAATGAGGTCTAATCACTTTTAAAGTAATATAAAGACATTCAAAACAAAACTAATTTCATTAAAATATGAGCCCGTATGCAAAACTTGGGTTTTGGGCCCCTTTTGTATATTGTATATATTAACCGTTTTCCTCTTCATTTTTATTCTTTTATTTTCTTCATTATTAAAAATCCAAAAAAAAATAGATTAAGTTGTAAATATTCTTCTCATATTTTTTCTATTTTTATTTTGATTTTTCTCTTATTTTAAATATGACAAAAAAATTACAAAAGGAAAAATGTGGTATTTTATACCTATAAGGTGCCACCAAAAAATACATTTTATCCAGATGATCTCATTTGATTTTCGGCCCTTCACAAAAGTTGTAGATCTTCTCGAGACGAGCAACTTTTATGTTGATCACTTTTTGATCTAAGCTTATTTATTATTTCTTTTTGAATTTTCTTTTAAATAAGTTGTGGATTTTTCTCAGAGCGACACGTGGCAACTCCTGGAGCCGCCATGTGTCGCCTCCTCATTCACTCGCTTATGCCATCTCCCTCCTTCATCCTGGGCCGTTGGATGAGAGGGTCATCCATCAACGCCCATCCTCTTCTCTACCCATTCCTCTCCCACTCTCCCTTGACTTAAGGGAGAAGCCAACCTTCGACACCTCCAACTTCTACCCCATCTCCTCCACCTTCTCCATATCTTCTCCAACCACCTCCTCCTCCTCTTTATATCCTCTCCATCTCCCATATTCATCCCCATCCGTCACTTCTGGTCCTTAGAGTGAGTTCTGGAGAGAGAGAGTTATCGGTGACAGCGAGCGCCACCCATCTGAGCGAAGACCTCTCCGTGTCCAGGCGAGAACCAAGGTGACCGTCCGGTAACCTTGTTGCGAGCTCTTCAAGCTCGCCGAGCTCCGCCTCAGCCGCGACGTTGAGCAACAATCGAAGGACCTCTCCCGAGGGAACTCTTTCTTCCCAGGCACCCACGCATCCCACCTACATGTAACCTTCATCTTCATTCTTCTTCATTTCTCTCAATTCACCATCATCTGTCCATCAATTCGCAATACCGATCGCACATCAACGAATAAATCATACGTTGCGAACGCAACGATGATTTTTATATATTTTTCTGAAGAATTTTCGTCAATCGATTCATCGTTTATTTGCGCCCCGCTAAACAAATGCATGAGGAACAGGGGAGGTGGTGAAACCCCCTATTTCTTCTTCTTCCACGCCACACGCACACACCCTATCGCAACCAACCACGCCGTCGACGCCTCGTCTGCCCCGACGACCCTTGGCCGTGTGTCGGCCGCCCCCCTCGTCGTCAACGACGCCGGCAGCCCAAGTAGCTCCGGATACCCCCCTTCAACGCAGGCCTCCTCCCCGTGCACCACATCACCAACCGCCCATGGCCGCCTCCAAGACGCCAGCCTCCAGGCTGCCATCAGCTCAGCCCCGACGTCCGCGAGCCAAGCCGCAGCGCCCCCTCTCCACGTCAGTCCCCCTGGGTCGCACCCCGTACGCGAGCTTCACCAACCGGCCACCTCGCGTGGCCCGTCCTCCGCCCACCGCTGACGCTCTGCCCGCGTGCCTCCCGCGCGGTCGCGGGCGCGCTGCCTGCATGTCCCCCCACGCATGACGGCCACCTTCAGCCCGCCTTCTCCCCTGCGCCACCGTGAAGCTCCATCAGCAACCTCCCTAGTTTCAAGTCAAGAAACAGAGGAAGACTATCGGATAATAAGACAAGATTGGGTATTTGCAAGGGGGACACTTGACACCCCTTGCAAGTTATCAAAGAAAGTTTTACTTTCCGGTAATTTCATTCAAGTCCATGTATTGCATTCATAGCATTTGTCATTTATTTTCTTTGCACTCATACCCCTGCATTTGCACGTTTATTTTGTTGTCATTTTATCATCCATTTTTAATTCCGAAAATTGCATTGTGTAGCTTAACTTGTTCTCTTTCGTATGTGATACTTGTTTATTTTTTGTGATATCAGAGAATTTTATTATTATTAAATTGGTGAAATTTTGTCATATTTTGCCCATTTATGCCTCTGAATTGATATTAATTTCTCTGTGATTCCAAAAATTCTCACATTAGGCTGAGGATACTTAGGTCTACATTGTGCCCAAAAATCACCTCATTTGCACACATCTCTAGGCTTAAATAAATCATTTAGTGATTTGATTAATTGATTTTTAATAGGTCCATTTCACATCAAAATTAAGGTTTACTAATTTTCCTGGATTCTTCACACTTAGATTTATTTAGGATAATTTTATAATCTGAAAATAGTGTGATTTGGTATTTATTAAAATTAAATTAGTCAAAATCACCTTGCATTCATTTTTAATTCATAGTTAATTTATCCAATGTCAGAAAATTCTAAAAAAATTAATGTAGCTTAAGTTCATCATATTTCATCATTTGGCCAAGTTTCATAATTTTTGAAATTAAATTGACTATATTTTTGAATTAACTTGTAAACTTTCCTGATTTTACATCTGTCTTTTCCTTCTCGCATAAAATATATTGAAAAAGACCAAAAATATTATCCCCTGAAAATCAACCCTTGGATTTTGCTAAAAAAATCACCTAAGGAGACAGTTGCCTCCCTTAGTTCGACCTTGAACTTCCAACCAAGTAAAAAAATTGCCACATCTGTTTAACTTGACATTAATTCAAAGTGGTTTTTGATCTGCTCTCATTATCCGACTGCAACGAATATTCTTAATTAATTTGAACATTAATTTGCTCGAATTAATAAGGGTAGTGGGATGCTTTTCAAAATGGCTCCATTGCCGGGGAGGCAAACGACTTAGGATCAGTTTAGAAAATTAGATTTACATTTTCCATTCAATCGGGTAGTCTGATCCCCAAACTACATTGTAATTATTCCATTTTTTCAATTATTTTTTTAATTAATTTTTTCTCTCTGACGTTTTTATCTTTTTGTGCGTTGCACGGTGGACTTGGAGTGTCTTTCTTGAAGTCAATGCATATCGAAGTACATCGGAGGCCGATGATTCGTGGATCAAGTCGGTTGTTGAGACGCTCAAAGGATTTTTCATTTTTTATTATCTTGTAAAAAAGTTGCATTTCCAGCAGTTCCTGTTTGGGTTCTCACGTGTGTAAACATAGTGGAACTGTATCCCCGTGTGCTGTGTGGATTGAATCTTTAGAATAAGCTTGCACTAGCGGCCCCTCGAGCCACTATAGGATATGCTTGTGCTCGTAATTCTTTAGGACCACACACTTCATTTAAAAGACGCACCTAGACCACAGATCTAGTCAAATCAAACCTATGCTTCACTCGCTAATAGAACTGCCTGTCTAGGAGCGAATTTTATCGTCTGCATTTGCATGTAGTATAAAAGATTTGAATTCTGTTTTGCATCCTGCATAAAAATCGAAGGGATCACTGTAAGTATTCTCCACTCAGCATACGCATCATCGTTTTACGTGCATCGGCTTTTCTCGATTTCCCCCTCTATTTTTCAAACTTAATTTAATCGGAAATTGGGACTGTACGTTAGGCGTGCTTTGTAGTTGGACTAACAAGTGATAACTTAACTTAAATCCGGGACTGCTAACATTATTTACCAATAAATAAATAAAATTGGAAAAACTGTCTGTAGGAGACTAATCCCCAACCTTCTTTTCAGGTTGAGTGAGGGTACTTGAGTGTGTGTGAAAACCGTAAGGTAGAGCCCAAATCCCCGCCTTCCATATCACATTCCAACTAATCGTAACAAATATCACAAGTTGAATTTATTAAGGTTCACTGACTAGTACCAAGTAGCCTTCGCCTGTCTCAGGTAGATAGGGGCGAAATTGCTGTACCACGCGACAAGTTGCCAGTAACCCCTGGGGTGATGTTCTGGCCTTGTCAGCCTCTGCCTGCTTGCAGGTAGATAGGGGAAGGTCTTTGAATCCATCAATTTGGGATAGGAGCGAAGAAAGGAAGGACCGGCGGTATCTTAGGCGATAGGTTAAACAGGGAAGACGCATCTGGCTTTGAGCCGACTTCACTATAGGCCGCGTAACCTTTGCTATCTTGTCTGATAATCTCACACTTAAAATCAACCAGATTAATCAGACTCGGTTTCGGGTCCTTCACCGTGTTGAGTGTGAACTCGGGGTTTGCTCTTGCATTTGTCTGTGTGTTTGTCCGTGTGTGTTATCCTGTGTAATTGCACATTTTCTACCTCAATCTTCTTACATTCATCCTTTCCTCTTCAAGATGTCGGGATATTGGTCCCCATACCATGTGCCCTCTGGTCAATCCTCATCGACCATATACCGATCATCTTCACCTTCTCATTCTTCCATGTATCCTCCACCAACCACGAGAGACCCTTACTCGTGGTCGGTTCCATCTCAACCCGATTATGAAGTCAGAACTTCGACTGACTTCTCCACTTCTTCGTATTTCTCATCTACTCCATATTCTAACACCCCGGATCCACTTCCACCTTGGGCTGACTGTCTTTATTCTCGTGAGCTTGCAGGAATCAAAGAATCGAATGAAGAGCAAGCCACTGCTGAGACATATGATTGGTAAAATTATATGCCCCCACATACTTCATTCTCACCTCAAGTAGAGACCAGACAACAATTTACATATACGCATCTCGACTTGTCCTTAGGGCATAACATGGTCGATCAAACAACCCGAATAGAGAGGCATGCACATCATGATTTCCCAGACTTGATTGACTTTAGTGATCAAGCTTCCATTAACCAGCCTTCATTCGGAGAGCCTATACATTCACAAGATTGGACTCATGATCTAGACTTAGTAGTCCCTGTTTCATCATATGAGGCTCCGACCAATATTTGCCATTTGGATAGTCCATACTCGACCCAAATTACATGCTAGAGTCTAGGTATGTTGAGTATGAGACCCGAACATCTCAGCAGTATCCTCCAATTGAGAAGAACTCTCCCATGATTTGTCATGAGAATATTTTGGAGGATGACATTTCCAGACTTATTGAGAAAAATGAATCATTAGGTAACAACTTGAGAAATGTCATGGAAATATTGCATTCCATTTCTGCAAGCTTGGGAATGAAATTAGAAAAAGACGTAAGTAGATCTGATGTTGAAAACCGAGCGAGCATTAGGGAACACACATCTTCTGTACAGCTGGATTCCATTCTTTCTCCCTCTTCTACTAACCCCTTGCCTTCCAATCCAGAGTCTGATCATTCATCCACCCAAAAAACCAAAAAAATTGAAAATCCCAAAAAGACCAAAAACATGGAAAAATCATAAAAATACATAAAAAATAGAAAATGAAAAAGACTTAGAAAAATTGGATCCTACCCTAAGGGAAGCACTCAATGAAGAATTGATTTTTAATCTTCCCTTAATAAAGGCCATATATCACTTTCCCGACCTCAAATGATTTGGGAGAAGTAAATTGATGCGCAAGAGGTCGAGTAATAAGAGGACAACGACTGAAAGACACATAGTGTCTTTGGCCACCTCCATGGTGATGGGGAGAAAGACCAAAAGTCGCAGAGTGAAGCGGTTGTCCCGAGTTGAATATGAAATCAAAGACACCATCTTTACCCATGTAAGAATCGATGATGACTCACCGATAAATATCCTCCCGACCTCTGTATTTGACAAGCTCAAACTGAGTCCACTTAGGAAGTCAAGAGAGATCGTTCAGTTGGCTGATCGATCTATCAAACGGTCGAGAGGAAACATTTCAGTCATCGTTACTTTCCAAGGTGCTCTACTCCAGGTGGACCTCACGATCATTGACATCAAGCACCGAGGAGAGTTTACCCAGTCTCCGATTATTCTCGGGAAGCCTTTCTTAGCCTTGGCTAAGGTGACTATAGATTGCGAGACTCGGGAGATCGATTTTACAACATTGAGAGCGTTTCGACCTCATCCACTCTTTGATACACTTTACTCCAAGGTGACCCACACATCCGCTGACAGTTGTGATCATCAAGAGGTAGACGAGTCCCACCTCTCTGCTTCACCTGAGAGACCGACTATCCAGACGACCATTGGTTCAGAGACTCCCCACACCTCCACTTCATCAACTGCTTGCACCACCACCGTGACAACTTCTAAGGAGGACTCACGACTAGAAGCTGACATTGAGTCGGATATGATTTTTGCTGATTGTATTGACCATTTTGATGATCCGACACAAGAGCCCAATAATGTCAAGTCAACTGAGATCATTGGCACCTTCTCGAGATGCGTGCAGATCCTTTAGGAATATGCTAATCTATATGGTGACTCGTCTGAAGAGGAACCCATGGTCAGCACCGCACCACATCCTGGTCCTTCAAAGGAAACAACCAAGGATAAATTGACAACACATAAAAACATGGTTGCTCCCTCTTCTATTCGGCTATCTAGTGAGAGGAAGTTGAGAATTGATTCCTCGAGATGTTCCCCCGAACCTCTCAAGGCACGTTGCTCTCATCTCCCTCTTAATGATTCAAGTTCTAGAAAACCGACTAAGAAAGTTTCCTTCAACATACCGGAGAAGGAATTATCAGTGGAATCCTCATCGGGTCCAGATAAGGTGATTTATATGAGTGAGCTCAGTTCGGTTGTTCTTAAGCCTTATCTAAGCAAGCAGCCGTGTGTCGACCCTCGTTGGACAATCCCTTCACCTCACTATTATTCATCTGAGGACGATTCCGACAACGACACACTTTTATATTACCCACCTCCTCAATCCCGCAAGAAGGTTCGTCACAAACCTTCTTGACCCCTGTATATTCTCAATTCTCCTTGTATATATATTCCCTCCCTCCCCAATGATCCGAATCACTCACCCTGGCTCCATATCATTTCATTTCATGGCTATACTTAGGATGATCAGATCCTAAGTATAGGGGGGAGAGTGACCCGGGCCTCTTCGTCATTCCATGTACATTCTCTAGATCTCATCGGTTCTCACATTCACTCCGATCATTTACGTAGGCAGACCAGAGCCTAAGTAGAGGGGGGACCGATGCCCGCCATTTATATACTCACTCATTTCTCCTCTTGCCCTCGTCCACCCCATTTGATCTTCTTCTACACTTAGGCTGCCAGAGCCTAAGTATAGGGGGGCGGAGCGACTTCTATACTCCTTTTTGTTATTTTAGCTCTCCTACTCTTAGCACGAGCTATGTCATTTTCCTCACTTTTCGTGCTCTGAGGACATACCACACACTAAGTATAGGAGGGCGTGTATATATTACATATATACTTTACCCATAGCTCGTACTTTTGCGTATTTTCGCGTACTTTTTGTATATATTTTGCAATAATTACAGGTGGGTAAAAATTGAAAAAAAAATTTGTATACTTGTATAATACTTGTAAACCTTTTGTAAAAATTGAAAAAAAATAATTAAAATACATGTATACTTGTATATTGTATAACACTTGTATAATCTGTATAATACTTATAAAACTCTTGTAAATTGTTGTAACATAAGAGGTGTACCAACGTTTTGAAAAAAAACACAAAAAAAATAAAAAATAAAAAATAATAGGCTTCTTATTTACTCTAGCATATCATCCTTGGATTCAAAAAAAAAGTCTTGCATTTCATTCATCTATATAGCATGTCATCTGCACCTCTCATCTGCATATTTTGCCTATGCAAGGTGAAAAGCTAGTGGGTTCTGAACCAAGTTATGAGTAGATGTTGAGTATGGACTTGATTTGACTTTAATCCACCTAATTTCAGAGGAACCTCATAGGAACTGGAGTTAAGATTTCTCAGGTCAAGTGACTTAATTCTTTGAGTCCACAAGTCTATGTTCACATGTCATCTTAATCAGTCTAAGTAGAATATCTCGTGCACACGCATGATTCTTATAGACAATGACCTAACTTTGACAAGCACAATGCACGTAGCTCTTCATTGATGAGGTGGTGAGGAGGTAGAATCCTTTAACTTGGAGTAGCACACGGGTGGAAACATCCGTCCTCCTCTAGGGAGGGTAGTGCATCTCAACCTAGTATGGCAGTGTTGACATCTAAGGACGGGATTCTGTGGGTTGCAATAATGCTTCAAAAGAGGGATAGTCTACTGGCTGAAGAGGAAAAACACCTGATGTACATGCTGCACCTTGTATATACTTCAAAAAAAAGAAAAAAATGCAAAAACTCCAAAAAAATCAGACAGGTCCAAGTGAAAATAAAATACCTGTCGAAGAATGTATATTAGCAAGAAGTCTGCAGCTGGATGACTTGGCTACACTGGTCAGGCATTCCGGGATAGGTAGCTACACTGGCTACCGTCCATTCTTTTCTCCATCCCCTCCTCTTGAGCTAGTCGCACTTGAACTTAGAAGGGAATACCCCGCTCCTCGAGGAAAGAGTTACTGGACCGGGTAATTAGAGTTACCTTGTTAGAGGAGGCTGGTTCTGAGCCATTTCTGATGTGGAGAGCTATTTTACACTTACACAGTACAAGTAAGAATCATAGTCATCAGAAATTTGCGTTTGAGGATATGTTCTGACCTGACTGTTGAGGCGTCTTGAATAGAAGACTTGTGGAACTTGAAGTCTGTTAGGTCTTAAATTCAGATCCCAATAAGGTTCCGCCACACAATTAATCCAAAGGTTGAGTCAAGCTTCATTTTCAACTTTTGTTCATGACCTTGGTATGGAACCCAAAATCATTTCACTCTTGCATTTCATTTAGTTGCTCGGGGACGTGCATGGTTTAAGTATAGGGGGTTGATGAATCTGTGATTCATCACTCAAAAAGTTGAAAATAGAGTCTTGTTCCCGAGTAAATAGCAGCATTTTCCCCTTATCTTGCACAATTAGCATTCATGCATGCAAGCATAATATCTGCATTTTAGCATTCCTATTTGCATAAAATAAGAAGCCAATTTCACTTGTAAATATTCACCTGTATATTAGCTAAAATACCTTATTTGTATATATTGTATACTAACTCCGAATCCAATAAAACCAACTCTATAGTTTATATATTACTAACACTAATAAAGGAAAAATATCAAAAAATACTAACTTCTAAAATTGACCAATAAAACCCCAACCCAAGTTTGAAATTAGGAACCTTAAAATGCAAATATCTCTCTCATACAACCTCCGAATGAGGTCTACTCACTTTTAAAGTAATATAAAGACCTTTGAAACAAGATCAATTTCATTAAAATCAGAGCTCGTATGCAAAACTTGGGGTTTTGGGCCCCTTTTGTATATTGTACATATTGACCGTTTTGCCCTTCAATTTTATTCTTTTATTTTCTTCATTATTAAAAATCCAAAAAAAATTAGATTAAGTTGTAAATATTCTTCTCATATTTTTCTATTTTTATTTTGATTTTTCTTTTATTTTAAAAATGACAAAAACACTAAAGGAAAAATGTGGTATTTTATACCTATAAGGTGCCACCAAAAAATATATTTTGTACAGATGATCTAATTTGATTTTCGGCCCTTCACGAAAGTTGTAGATCTTGTCGAGACAAGCAACTTTTGTGTTGATCATATTTTGATCTAAGCTATTTTATTATTTCTTTTTGATTTTTCTTTTTATTTAGTTGTGGATTTTTCTCGGAGCGAGACTTGGAACCTCCTGGAGCCGCCATGTGTCGCCTCCTCATTCACTCACATATGAAATCTCCCTCCTTCATCCTGGGCCATTGGATGAGAGGGTCATCCATCAACGGCCATCCTCTTCTCTACCCATTCCTTCTCCCACTCTCCCTTGACTTAAGGGAGAAGCCAACCTTTGACACCTCCAACTTCTACCCCATCTCTTCCAGCTTCTCCATCTCTTCTCCAACCGCCTCCTCCTCCTCTTTATATCCTCTCCATCTCCCACATTCATCCCCATCCACCACTTCCGGTCCTTAGAGTGAGTTCTAGAGAGAACGTTATCGGTGACAGCGAGCGCCACCCATCTGAGCGAAGACCTCTCCGTGTCCAAGCGAGATCCAAGGTGACCGTCCGGTAACCTTGTTGCGAGCTCTTCAAGCTCGCCGAGCTCCGCCTCAGCCGCGGCATTGAGCGATAATCGAAGGACCTCTCCCAAGGGAGCTCCTTCTTCCCAGGCACCCACGCATCCCACCTGCAGGTAATCTTCATCTTCATTTCTCTCTCCTCGATTCACCATCTTCTGTCCATCAATTCGCAAAACCGATTGCACATCAATGGATAAATCACACGTTGCGAACGCAACGGTGATTTTTATTTATTTTTCCGAAGAATTTTCGTCAATCGATTCATCTTTTATTCGCGCCCCGCTAAACAAATTCATGAGGAACAGGGGAGGTGGCGAAACCCCCTGTTTCTTCTTCCTCTACGCCACACACACACACACCCTATCACCACCTACCACGCCGTCGACGCCTCCTCTGCCCCGACGACCCTTGGTCGTGTGTCGGTTGTCCCGCTCGTCGTCAACGACGTCGGCCTCCCAAGCAGCTCCGGCTACCCCCCTTCAACGCAGGCCTCCTCCCCGTGCGCCACATCACCAACCGCCCACGGCCGCTGCCAAGATGCCAGCCTCCAGGCCGCCATAAGCTCGGCCCCGACGTCCGCGAGCCAAGCCGCAGCGCCCCCTCTCCACGTCAATCCCCCTTGGTCGCACCCCATGCGCGAGCTTCACCAACCGTCCATCTCGCGTGGCCCGTCCTCCGCCCACCGCTGTCGCTCCGCCCGCATGCCTCCCGCGCGATCGCGGACGCGCCGACTGCACGTCCCCCCACGCATGACGACCACCTTCAGCCCGCCTTCTCCCCCGCACCACCGTGAAGCTCCATCGGCAACCTCCCCTGTTTCAAGTCAAGAAACAGAGGAAGACTATCGGATAATAAGACAAGATTGGGTATTTGCAAAGGGGACACTTGACACCCCTTGCAAGTTATCAAAGAAAGTTTTACTTTCTGGTAATTTCATTCAAGTCCCTGTATTGCATTCATAGCATTTGTCATTTATTTTCTTTGTACTCATACCCTTGCATTTGCACGTTTATTTTGTTGTCATTTTATCATCCATTCTTAATTCCGAAAATTGCATTTTGTAGCTTAACTTGTTTTCTTTTGTATGTGATACTTGTTTAATTTTTGTGATATTGGAGAATTTTATTATTATTAAATTGGAGAAATTTTGTCATATTTTGCCCATTTATTCCTCTGAATTGATATTAATTTCTCCGTGATTCCAAAAATTCCCAAAAATTCACATTAGACTGAGGATACTTAGATCTACATTGTGCCCCAAAGTCACCTCATTTGGCTGCATCTCTAGGCTTAAATAAATCATTTAGTGATTTGATTAGTTGATTTTTAATAGGTCCATTTCACATAAAAATTAAGGTTTATTAATTTTCCTGGATTCTTCACACTTAGATCTATCTAGGATAATTATATAATATGAAAATAGTGTGATTTGGTATTTATTAAAATTAAAATAGTAAAAATCACCTTACATTCATTTTTAATTCATCCAATGTCAGAAAATTCTAAAAAAATTAGTGTAGCTTAAGTTCATCATATTTCATCATTTGGCCAAGTTTCATAATTTTTGGAATTAATTTGACTATATTTTTGAATAAACTTGTAAACTTTCCCGATTTTGCATTTGTCTTTTCCTTCTCGCATAAAATATAATGAAAAAGACCAAAAATATTATCCCCTGAAAATCAACTCTTGGATTTTGCTAAAAATTCACCTAAGGAGACACTTGTCTCCTTGAGTTCGACCTTGGACTTCCAACCAAGTAAAAAAATTGCCACATCTAATTAACTTGACATTAATTCAAAGTGGTTTTTGATCTGCTCTCATTATCCGACTGCAACGAACATTCTTAATTAATTTGAACATTAATTTGCTCGAATTAACAAGGATAGTGGGACGCTTTTCAGACTTCCGGTTCATTAATGAACATGTATGATCCCTTTGTCATATTACTCATATGCCCTTATATGCACACCAGCGCGCCGGTGTATAGACCTTGATTAGTTCATCAACCTATTGGTCTACGAAATGTACATACTCAGACATATACTAACACATATGTCTCTGGTCGGAAGATGCATGCCTATATTGTGATAGCGTACAACATAGGACTTTGCTTATCTCGATCTCGTTAAGTCAACTCTTTGACCTAACTAATCTTATACCTCCGAATCTCTATTCCCATGCAGAGGACCTGTATCAAGAGGTCGGTCAGATATCAGCCTAAATGAGAAAGGATTGACATCTCCTACTCATGCTGGAGATCATCTCCTAACAATCATTTTACGGTGTTTGATGAGTCCTCAATCTAACTCTTTAGATGTTCATCCAAGCACCAGCCTCTATGATTCAATATTTGAATCAACAAATGTATGATCATCAAGATGGTCATGGTACATAAACCCTAATTGTACTAAGGGACCTATTAAGCAAATTATCTATTCTTCATTTCAGATCATGGAATGATATTCGCAATAACATTTATTGCATAATGGCTCGCCATGGGCTCTCATGTCCAACAATCTCCCACTAGCCCAAAGATCCAATAATGGGCTAACCATTTAAACCCGCACTCGTGTGACAATCATAGGCTATTTAGGAAATAGCTAGGTAAGCTGATCAATCACTTTGTTCTCAAGAGAATACACCAATTCCTTTTTATGGCACTTGCATATCCCCTAGTAACCGTGCTCGCATCCAATGCGAATGTTGTATCTTATGCAACCAATACTCAATTTTGTTATAGTGTTCTTGATACTATAGCTCAATAATTATTATAACCAGTATGTACATAATCCTAATCAGAATACCTTTATTACTGGAGATCTCTATCTCCTAAGGTATCTACATTTAAGACCCGTATAGATTACTATCTATAATGTCTTAAACTTTTGAAGATAAGACTTTGACATCACTATCTCTAAGTTTCATCATCTTTGAAGATATTTTTATTACTGCAATCAAGTGTTCAATCACCACAGTAGGATTAATAACCATTTACTACTCCCACTGCATGACAGACATCTTGCTTCTGTACACATCTATTATACACCCAGCTTCTCGGAACTGATGCACAAGGGCAAGCAGTTTTAGCATTCACATCCTCAACTCCTTGAGGTGCTATCCCTTTAAAAAGGTCAGTACCATATCTCGAGCGAAAGAAGCCTTTCTTGGAATTTTCTAGAAAATTGAAACGTCCATGGTGTACCATTAATGTGACGGTCCCAATATCCTCTTTCTTTGCTTCTGAACAACTTCAGAACTAAGATCTAAGAGGTATTCTTGAGATCATATCTCAAGGCATGGAACAACCAGATTATGAAACACTTATTATTATCCTTATATCATTCCAAATGATTAAGATATTATCTACATTCAGCACGATGAACACAATGTCACTCCCACTAAGTTTCACATGGTTTATCAAGATTTTATCTGAAATCATAACATTTATGATTTCATCAAATCCAATATTCCAACTACAAGAAGCTTATTTGAGTCCACGGATGGAATTCCTTAGCTTGCACTCTTTTCTTTCCTCAACCATGAAGCCCTGGGGTTGCTTCACGTGAATGTCCTCAGAGAGGTATTCATGGAGAAATGCAATATTTACTTTCATCTTAAAGATATCAAAGTCAAGTTGTGTAGCTATAGTCAGCAATATTCTGATGGGTTCAAGCATGGTCACTGAAGGGCAAGTCTCATCGCAAGCGATGTCTTCTCTTCGGTGTGCAGCTCATGGCTACAAACCGTGCTTTGAAGGTCTCTACCTTCTCATCAGGTTCCCTCTTTCTATTGAAGATCCATTTACACCTTAATGGGTCTAACCCTTGTAGGTGGATCCTCGAGGGTCCATATACAATACTTGTATATGAAGTCTACATTAGACTTTTATTGCTAACATCCATCTTTCCATGTCATGATCCTGAGGAGTTTCATCACATGAAGTCCGATCATTTTCAGACTTAACTAACACATGGAATGTATCATCAAACTCATTTGAAGAAGTATTAGTGTTTCATCTTTAATTATTCTTTTAGTTTCTGATCTCATTATCTTTTCAAGATTAAATGAGTTCCTTTATCTTGATTCTCAAGAGAGTCATCTTCTAAGAATTACATTCTCAAAGATGAGATATTTTAATAATCTCAAGGTCATAAAGTAGGTATCCAATACCATCCTTTATTTTCCTAATGAAGTAGCACTCTCTAGTGCTAGATTCCGGCTTACTAGCATGGAAGCTTGTTGGGATACATAATGTAGTCTCTACCACATATATATACATGGAAACTAAGAGATAATTATGCTAAGATTCATCATTGATCAAATCATGTCACATATGATCCAATTGTATCTCCCTACAACTCTATTGAGTTAAGGTGCATTAGGAGGATTGAGATAGGAATGATATTCACATCCTAATAAAGTATTGGTTGAATTCATCTTATAGGTACAAGCTACCTTGGTTAGATCAAATTGATTTCATCTTCCTTCAAACTATGGTTCTAAACAAAAATTGTCAAATCTTTGAACATTTCAAAGGTTTCTTAGGTGAAGAGAAGAAATCTCAAATCATACATAATCATCAAATGATATCACATATCCATAACGTTTATTATGATATAGATGATTCACATACATCAATATGTATGTGATCTTGAATACCTTGACATCTTACAACATTCCAAGGAAGGGTGTATTGGACATTTTACTTTTGAATACAATATTCACAAGTATGCAAGTTTTGAAATTTTAGACATTCTAAAGTTTCATCTCTTACTTGTCTTTTGATGTCATCAACCGATAAATGTCCAAGGATTGATGCCAGATCATTATCAAATGATCTTCATTCTCCTATTGATCTTTTAAGGTTTAATTTCAGTATTAGAAATGTTAATGAATCATTCATTAAATTTCTAATTTAGTATAGTCCACAAGATTTTAGATTACTATATGAAAATATCTCCATCATAACTCTTTATGATAGATGTATTACAGAATTCATGTTTAATTCCAACATTTAGAAATAAACAATGAGTGTATTCTAAAATCTAGGTCATAGAGACATTCTCTAAGACTAAGGTCTCTCCCACGGAAATTATGAAGCCTATCAATCCAATAGAGATTGTTGCAACAATTGCATCAATATCCATGTGGATGACTATTGAACCTTTAAGATCAAATTTCTAATCTTCAATCATATATGCAACCAATTGCAAGTGTCATTTAGAAGATTGAGATACAATTGTTAGACTTTATCTTATAAAATAAGTAAGTCGATTTCAATGATTATATGTAGATTATCCTGATGTACTATCTAATTCCTTCTCTAAGGATTCTAGATAGATTTGATAGTCATACTATCAACACATCAGCTTATTGCAGTATTGGCATTTATCCAACTCTTTGGATTTCATATGGAAGTCATAGAAGTACAGTCAACTCTTTGACTTTCATTCTCACATGGGTCAGACCCACGCTTCCACTGTGCTCTCTTTATCTATAAACAACCATTGCTTAAGACAAAAGATATCTTATGTTGAAATATAAGAGCATTTGAACATTTATACATGCTTCATTCAATTCATAAAACATGAATAATATGAAGCATCATGAATGACCCGAGTATAGACAGTAGAATAATGCCACTCATTGTATCTACATCGATCCAAACTCTTAAAACATTGGTTCAGGTAGGTACTCAAACAATTTGAATACAACATCTCTTATAGAGCCACCATTCTGTGTGATACAGAGAACCATGTCATTCATGATTAAATGTAGAGAGCACATATAATGCCATACCATCTTCATAGATACTTTATAAGGATTATTTGACAATTACGATCATCATTGACATGTCACTTCCAAAGTACATTCATTGAGAGATCAAGAGTATAGAGACATACAAACCCTTGGGTTGTAGTCCTATTGTCTATTTAATTGTCATTACTCATTATTTGAGGAAAATTGCACATTGCAATCTCATACATTATGTGTCCAACTGCATGTACAATATCTAGATCACAGATCCAATCCATGATATTTTACTGGTTATTATTGAGTATCATATTGAGTGGGTTTAATGAAGGATTATCTGAAATAAGAAATTTGCATAAATATATTTAAATATATATTGTACTTTGATTTAGGAATTTTATGTCAAAGTTGTCTTGCCTTGTCAACATTGAAAGTTCATTCCCTTAATCACTTTCAATGTAAGAGATATACTTACCATTATATCTCAAGCAAGATCTGGGACCTCATTCCTTATCTTTGTTACATCTCAATAATATGAGAACATGTAACTCTAATAAAAAGAAGAAGGAACACATTCCGCCTTGCAAGTCCAACTTGCATCTCCCAATTCGGTCTTTAATACCCGAGCCCACCACCCCTAAGGTGATGTTGACCCATCATTAATTGAACCAACCGTCAATAGGAATACAACTCGATATGCGCAATCCAATATCGCCCAAATAATATGAGGATCTTATATTGGGGTCACTACGCATACGTCCTTACTCTTTCGAGAAGCGAAGAGTCCGATCCAAATGGATTGTATGCAGGAGCTGTCACTTCAGACAACCGTCTCCTACATACAATATCTGGCGATGGAACCCTTCGCCTTGACGGGAAACCAAGGATGTCACTTATGTGATCCTCCATATCATATTCAATTTTGGGATTTTTACCTGACAGACCCTAGAAAGTTTTTAAATTACCTATATGACCTTTTGCACAATGTAATTACCTCATCGACCCTATAAATTACCCCAAGAACCTCCACGGGCTTCAAACAGATTACCCGAAGGGTTCATGGGGTAAGAGTTGGCCAATTTACGGGGTCAATGGGGGAATTAGGTTGTTTCAAAGGTCATGGAGGCAATTGGCATAGTTGCTAAGGTCTGCCGGGTAAAAATCCCTTCAATTTTTAATTAATTATCATGAATCATATTCACATAATTAATTCTTCCAAGGAAAATGCACATCTATTCATAATAGAGTATTTTTAATTGGATATAATTAAGGGATATTTACACCCATAACCCTGAGTAGTTTCGTAATTACCCCAGGAACCCTCGATAGTTTGTAATTACCCTAGAAACCCCGAATAATGCCTAACACTTACATATCATAACCTTATGTTATGTGTTGTTTGTTTTATCCGTTACTTTTGATGATTTTTGTAATAAAAAGAGAAAATTACTCCTCTACCCTTCCTAGGGACATATTAGCCGTCATATGTGACATCGAATGAATGCTCTAGCTCTTCCTCGTAATAGCTTTTCCTCGTGACAGCGCGCGGATGTGGTCTCCCACCTCACCTTCTGCTCCCCGCACCCCTGGCCCGTGACTTCCATCACGTCTACTCCGACCTCAAGTCCGCCTCGACCGATTTCGACCGCAAGCTCGGATTTTCCCTTCCCGATATCGAGAAGAAGATGCACAAGATGGAACTCTACGCCGCCGGCATTGCCGCTCTCCACTTCGTGATGGAAACCCTCATCGAGATGGAGGCCTCTGAATGCAAGCTCCAGCGATGGAAGAGCTACAGTGGTCCCCTGACCATGCCATCTCCCCCTCCACAGCAGAACCCCCGTGGTGCCGAACTCTTCATGAAGAAGCTCGCAGCTCAGCGACGCCTCGTTCACCGGCTCCAGGATGAGTCCCTCTTGGGGGAGACCGTCGGCAAAACTACAAAGCTCATGGTGCGTGCCATGATCACTGTCTTCGGTCGGATGTGCACCATGTTCGCCGTTGTGGTGCCGGAGCTCCCACGTGTCAGCCCCGACTGACGCGGACGCTTCCGCGTGCTCGGGCCGAGTTACCCCGGATCCACCCTAACTGCACATCCGACCCGCTTGAGAATCTGGCGATGCGGAGCTTCGCAACAAAGATGGTGATGAATTCGGGGCTGATCTACGGGATGAAGAAGCAGAATTTGGACGAGAAGTTATGGGCAGTTATGGAGATGGAGGCATTGGCAGGTGATGAATCTCGGATTCATCACTCTAAATCTCATTTATTAAGCTCAATTCCCTCAAAATCATCAGTATATCTGCATCTATTCTGCATAATTAGCATTCATGCATGTTTTCATAAGAATTGCATTTTATCCATCATTTTTGCACAAAATAAGAAGCCAAAAATCCAAGCCAAAAATAACCTGTAAATAGCCTAACTTCCCGGTTTTGAACTCCTTCTTGCTAACTCCGAATGATCCAAAACAAGCTCCATTGTTTACATATCACGAACAAGAATAAATAAAAATTACAAAAAAATCACTAACCATGTGAAGTGGACCAAAAACCCAAACCCTAGTTTTAGGATTTTCAGACTAAAAGCCCCATATCTTCCCCATCCAGTGTACGATTTGATCCTACTCACTTTTGAACTAATGTATATTCAATTACCTTCAAAACAAGACCAAATTCAAGTGAATCGGAGCTCGTATGTGAAAGTTGGGTTTTGGGCCTCTTTTGTAAATTGTGTATTTTAGCGGTTTTGACTTGATATGTTATGTCCATATTTTCTTAATTAATAAAAATCTAAAAAAAATTTGACTATGGTGTCTTTATTTATCTTTGATTTTTCCATATTTTTCTGGATTTTTATCTAATTTAAAAAATGACGAAAAAATACAAAACCCAAAAATCTAGGTATTCAATGTATATGGGATACCCAAAAAATTCACTTTGTACATTTGATCAATTTTGGCTTTGATGTCTTCATGAAAATTGTAGATCTCATTGATACAAGCATTTTTTGTAAAGGAATCTTTTTGATCCGAGGTCGTTTACTATTTCTTTTTGATTTTACAAAATCTTTATTCTCGGAATTTTCTGGTGCTGACATGTGGCTGCCCCTGGGACCGCAACGTGTCAGCGTTTTTTGGCCTCTTTTTTATTCGTTTTATTAAAAAATTAAAAGTCACCGCACATGCGTCGCACGTGCCTCTCAGGCACGTGCTCCGCATGTGCCCCGATCTCACAACGGCCAACTGCCGCCCCCATATCTCGCGCCGCCTATCGTCCCGCAACCTCCGCTTCTCTCGTGCCGGCCCCTTACCTCTCTCTCCTATTTAAGGGAACCATCGACCTCCATCGCCATCATCCGTCGTATGCACCTCACATTCCCCCCTTTCTCGACGGTGACAGCGCCTTGAAGACCACCTTCTCCGACGAGATCCAGCCACACCCCCGTGCCCATGCAGCAGCGACCTTCTTTCGCCGTACTGCCATCGCTCCGGGCTTCCCCGTTGATCCAATGACAACAACTTCTTCATCGCCATCGACGCCGGTCTTCTACGACAACGCTTCATCACCTTCTCTCAACGACGATGACTTCACCGCCATCAACTCTATCGTCACCTCTGTCGACGCCTCTCCACCGCCGCCCCCAGGCCGTGTGTCAGCCCAACATCGACTGCCTTCGTCATCTTCATCACCGCGACATCACCACCAGAGCACCGTCTTCCACCTCCTCCTCGACGCTGCCGCTCCTGCTCCGACCAATGCCTAGGACAACCAATGCCATCTCCACCGACGTAATCGACCTTCACCTGCACCGCCATCAACTCCATCGTCACCTTCAGATGCGCCTCCGCCAACGTCCACGACTACCATTGACTTCACCGCCAACATCCACCGCCTTGGCCGTGCATCTTCGGTCAACATCGCCACCGTCATCATCGCCTCCAGACCAAGCTCCGCCTCTCCAGCACCGCCTGAGCTCCACCGCCTCACATCTCCACCGCCGTGCCCTGACCGTGTGTCGGCCCGACGTCGACCGCCCTCGAGCTTCACGCTTCTCCGACAATGCCACCGATGCTCCAAGATCCGATCTTCATAGACCACTTGCTCCGCCTGGCGCCTACTACGACCGGCCTTCGCCGCCACCGTCCAAGCCTTGTCGGTCTGTGACGCCTCCGCCTCTTCATCGTAATCAGTCACCTCCACTAGCCAATGCATGGCCGGAGCCCCGCCTTCAGCCTCATCATCCTCCGCTCGTCGGACGGGCTCAAGCTCGAGACCCCTGCCATGTGCGCGGCACGTGAGGGCGGGGGAACTTCAATGCTGAAGTCATCCCCAGGGGTCACGTGCCCAGCACGTGACTAGCTGGGTCATTTGCAACAAACCCCCCGGATCTCCTCGTATTTGAACTGAAGCCCGCCGACCAATGGGCACATGCCATGCACGTACCCCTCTGGTGAATATGCAATATCTACCCCCTATTCATCGGTAATTTCAAATAGGTCCCTCTTTGCATATTTCATTTTATATTCACTTATTGCAATTATACCCCTGTGTTCCCCAATTATTTTTTACTCGTCTTTACATTATTTTATTAATCCAAAAATTGCATGATGTTTATCATTTAATTCTCTACACTTTGAAATATTGTGGATATTTTTGTGATATCACCTTTATTAATAATCAATTATTCTGTGAAAAACTGCAAACTTCGCCCATTTTACGCTCTTAAATTTGTATTTGATTAACCATTGCTCTAAAAAATCCCGAAAAATCATATATTGTAGAGATTATTGTGCTTAACATTGTGCCCAAAAAGATTTGCATTTGCATGCACAGATTGCCCTATAAAAATCATTTTGCATATTTCAGTATTTAATTTTTAATAGGTATTAAACCCCAAAATTTCGAGGTTTAGGATTTTTCTGAGATCCATCACCTAGTGATAGATCTTAGATAATTTTATCCTTAAAATAAACAGGTCTAAAATTTCCTAAAATTAAATATTGAAAATCATTATGTTTGTACTTAAAAATTCATAAAAAATTCATATTGCATGCAAAAATTCCAAAAAAATTACAATTCATTCACTTCATCAAATTTTGCATTGTGGCCAAGTTTCATATTTTTTGGACATCGTTTGATTGAATTTTACATTTTAGTCCCTAAAATAGGCCAAAATCGCATCTTGCATACCTTATTTGCATTAAAAATTCCAAAAAAAGACTGCCTCGAATACCGTGCACGAATCTTGATAGAAAAAATTCTAGCTTGTTCCTTTGCCTCTTTGTGTTCGACCTTGGGAATCGCCCAAGTAAAATAAACATAAAACCACTCGATTTAAAATTGATTAAACTATTTTGAGGTTATTTCTTGACCGATTCCGATCGCCGCCTACAACGAACGACAAATCATATTTTTGGCACGAACAAATTAAAAACATCTTCTTAACTCGGCGATTCCGGAAACGTCCGATGGCACCGTTGCCGGGGAGGCAAATGGCTTAGTTTTTTGTCTTGAAAATTTTTATTCGGTTTTCCGCATTCGGGTAGTCTGACCCCCGAATTTTTCATTGTAAATTCCATTTTTATTTCCTGCATTTATTTTCAGCAATTATTTCTTTTCTTTTATTTTTGATTATTTTCGAGTCACTCTCTTACATCTTCTCTCTTATTTTTCTTTCGAGGTACCCAGTGTACGTGGAGCGGTTTTTCTTGAACTGAAGCATCTTCACTGATATCCGAAAAAAGCCACAATTAATTTAAGATCGAGTCAAGTCGTGATAGAGTGTAGAGTCTAGGTTTTTAATTTTTGCAAATTTTAATTTCTGCTCATTTATAGCGGTGTCCGTTTGGACTCTCGCGTGTGTAAAAAGACCTTGAACTCTATCTGTGGTGTATCGTGGCCTATTTCACTCTCCGGTGAGGGTGGGGCCCGACTTGAGTGACGAATGGGATAAACCTGCACATACGGCTCTCAAAGCATTTTAATTTTTGATTGTGCTCATAGGATTAAGCCACACTTCACTATTAATCGAGATGCACATAGATCGTTCAACTTAAACAAATTTAACTCTATTCTTCCCCGCTAATAGAACATTCTGCGAGGTACGGTTTTTCATCGGCTTGCATTCATTTAGAATAAATTTTCAATTTCTGTCTAGCATCCCACATGGAGATTGCGAGGATTCACTGTAAGTCTTCTAACTGAGCATACATCATTGTTTTCGTGTGCATCGGCTTTTCCCAAACTTCTCCTTCTTATTTTATCACATAATTTTGAAGGAAATTGGGACTGGACGGTAGACGTGTATTTGTGCTCATTTAAATTCTTAAGTGATCACCTAATTAAAATTGAGACTGCTAAATATAGCCAATCATAATAATCCATAAAATCAAGAATTTTTGCGGGAGAGCAACCCCGACCTTGGATTATTTTATTTTTTCTGAGTGGGCAAGTGACGACACTTAAGGCTAGAGCCCATATCCGGATTTTCATCTTGACTACTGATTCTGCCAAAAAACGATTAGCTACTTCTCAGTAAGGATCTACAGGTAGCCGGTAAACGGTCCGGATTTCCTTAGCAGAGTGGGTGGTTTAGAAGACACTGCGTAAGGCTCCGTCCTCAAGTAACACGGGTAGCCATTCTACGGTCGGCACTTACACCCATACTGTCTGAAAGTAGGTGCAACTAGTCGAAGAATTCGGGTTAGTCATTACAAAAATTTTGGCACCTAACAGCTCGCTAAATTTTGCCAAGATTGATTTATCACCAACTAAAACTGAAAAGATAATAGCCGAACTCTTACGGCTTCATTGTGTGAGTTGGTGAACTCAAGGTTTGATTTGTGTTTGCATTGGTGTGTGTGAAACGATTTCAAAGATCAATAACCACACATTTGATAAAATATTTTTTGACTATCTCGTACAAAACCATCTCTCTCCTTCTTGATTTAAACCTCATCATGGAACTCTTTTCCAATAACTCTTGCAAGCCCAAACCATCATTTCTTTCAGCTCTTTCAAAAATGAACGAACATATATCTGAAAATCCATCAGAACTATACTATGAAAATGAATTTGTCTCGGTTAGGCCCAAATCAACTAAATCCTCTTCCTTCAATAATCCTCCAACATTTGCGGGAGACTTTCACCCGCGATGAATTCGTCCTCCTCATCAAATTTCTACTCGAATCATCCGACCACACATAACCATCTACCATCTTGGACTGAACCATCATATTCTCGGATTCTCACTGATGATCCATCTCAAGATCAAAATACCTTTGAGTCTAATGACTGGCCAAGAAACCAAACCCAGATGCAAAGACACGTACTTAATGATCATTAGCGTTGGATTGACCATGACAAACCCCTCTTTTGACACGATACTCATATAGAGGACTGTACTGACCACATAGAATCCTTTATTACGGACTCCACAATATCAAGGTCTGACCAATCATGATCAAAGGATTGAACTCTACTCAGACCAACTACACATGCCTGGACTATATGAGCAGCCTCCATCCATAATTTTTTAGGAGAAACATTTAGAAAATAATGATCATATAATGTATATTCCAAGAAACTCTCCTCTTAACACATACAAGAAAATGGAAGATGAAATTATTGAACACACACCGACTGCTCCTATGATTGATCATGAACAGAATTTTGAGGATAATATTTCGAGGATAAATAAAAAAATTGAATTAATGGAGAAAAAATTCAGAAATTTACTGACCGACTCAGTTTATTTTATGGTAGCTCGGACATAAAAATGAATGAGGAAATGATTGGATCTCATGCTGAAAATTTTGAGGATATCCAGGAACCTAGGGACGATTCCGATATTAACACCTTTGCATATTATTCCCCTAGAAATGACTATACCTCTGACTCCCACTCTGATCATCAGAACCCCTACTCATCTGAGGAGTACATCACATTACCAAACCACACAGAAAATACCAAAAAAATCGGAATATTTGAAAATCACAAAAAATCGAAAATCTCGAAAAATACATAAAATTAAAACTGAAGAAGATCTGAAGAATTTGGATCCTGCTGTACGGGAAGCACTAGGAAAGAAATTGATTTTTGAACTTCCCTTTCTACAGGCCATTGAACACTTCCCCGATCTTAAAAGATTTGTAATGGACAAATTAACTATGAAAAAGTCGGACAGGATTAGAACAAAGATCGAAAGACATATCTTGTCAATGGCCTCCTCCTTGGTGTTGAGGAGAAAAACTAAGAGCCGCATAGTGAAGCGGTTGCCCAGATTTGACTGTGTAATCAAAGACACGATTTTCACCCATGCTCGGATTGATGACGATTCACCGATCAATATCCTCCCAATCTCTGTATTCCATAAACTCAAACTCGGACCGATTCAGAATATATGGGAGATTGTTCAATTGGCTAACCGATTAATAAAGCAGCCGAGAGGAATCATTTCTGTCATCATGACATTCCAAGGTGCTCCGCTCAAAGTAGAATTCACGATCATTGATATTGAGCATCAAGGAGAACTCACCCAGTCTCCAATTATTCTCGGAAAGCCGTTCTTAGCATTGGCTAAGGCAATTATTGATTGTGAGACTCGGGAAATCAATTTCACAGCATTGGAAGCACTTAGATCTGACCATGTCCTTGAGGAACCACGATTTTCTAAGGTAACCCATGAAGTCTCCGACAACCGTAACCATGTAGTTGTTGATAAGACTATTGGTTTAGAAAATCTCCCTCCTGCTCCATTCCCAGCCACTCTCACCATGGAGAATCATGTATATGAATCATATGATCCGGAGACTTATGCATGGGAACACCCTGGGTCAACCTACTCTGACTACATGGATTACATCAACTCGACACAGGAATGCTCCAACATTGAATCAATTGAGAATGAACATGCAGAGACTCTCCCTAGTATTTCAATTCCCCTAGATCTCAAAATAGATAAATCCTTCTTCTATGATCCTGGGACATATGCATGGTTACACACTGGAGTACCATTCTCTGAATATCTTGACCAAATCATCCCAAATCGAGAGTGCTCAAAGATTCAGGAGACTAAGAACAAACACACAAGCTGAGCACCGACCAAGGAGAATTCCAATGGCTATTCATCTGGATACTCAAGTGAACCGACACCTTCACAAAGAAATAAAAAGAGAGTCACCTTTAACCTTTCGGAAGATGATCCCTCATCATGTCCGAAAAAGGTAGTCTACATGAGTGAAGTCTGTTCGGCAGCTCTAAAGCCATATCTTCGCAAGGATCCAAAATTCAATTCTCCTTGGACAACTCCCGTTCCTAACTACTATTCATCCAAAGCTGATGCTCCTGCCTTCTTTAAGTACACCTGAATTGTTTCGTATGAGCTGAATAAGACCGATGCTTTTGAGTATTCATCTGAGGACAAACCAATTGACCCCAAGAAGGAACGAATTCTGAGGAAACAACTGAAGAAACAAAAAGACATGAATATTTGGAGTATGTCCACTTTCGAATACTACTCCTCTAAGGATAACTCTGATGATGGATATCTTTCATCTGACTCAAATACTTCATCTATTATCCATCATGATTTTTCTGAGGATGACACTGATCATAATTAGGAATCATATGCTTCATCTCCGTCCTGTTATTCCGATCTCCCATCACAGGCTCAAAAGAAGATCAGTCGAAAACTGCCTTAATCATCGGCTATCCACCCTCCCTCCCGACCACATCGGTCTCCTTGTACATCTTCTTCCTCTACTTAGGCCAATGCCTAAGTATAGGGGAGGGGACCGATGCCATCTGTATATATCATTTCCCCGGATCACACTCTTTCTCACGATCGCTCCATTTCCACCCTTCTTCCATACTTAGGCTGACCAGAGCCTAAGTATAGGGGGAACCGATGCCCACCTATATATATTCTCTTCATTCACATACCCCAACCACTTCATTTTTTCCGCTCTTCTTCTATACTTAGACTATTCACAGTCTAAGTATAGGAGGGTGGTTCTGTAAATCTTGTTCTGTTTCTTTTTCACTCTCTTACACTTAGCCCGAGCTATGTCTTCTTTACGCTTCTTGTGCTCTGAGGACACAACACTCGCTAAGTATAGGGGGGTTTGTGTATATACTTTGTATATATTTTATCCATATATCGTACTTGCACGTAAGTCTATATGTATTTATGGGGTGGGTAATTTAAAAAACACACAAAACAAAACAAAACAAAACAAAACAAAAAGAAAAAGAGTTTTGCTATTAACACTAACCGTGCCCAAAATAGTTGAAAAAAAGGGCTTCTTATTTCTTTTTTTGCATCAAAAAAATCACAAAAAAATGTGTATGCATTTCACACACCTGCACTTCATCCAGCATCACATTCATTTGCATCTGTGAAAAGTCATTGGGTTCTGACCGAGTTATGAGAAGAAATCGAGAGTGGTCTGGACTTGACCTTAATCAACTAATTTTCAGAGGAACTTCACCGAGAAATAGGATTTTAAGAGCTTCAGGTCTTTTGACTTAATTCTTTAAGTTCCACATGACAATGTACAGCGTTTGACTCTTAGTGTCTAACTTGGTCTCTTCATTCTGGGTACAACGCTAGAATAGGGAATTAATTTGTACTCTCACACTATGCACTTATCTCAATTCAGACGAGATGTTGGAAGACTGTGTGAGTCTCTTTTCTAGTAGCGTGGAAATCTAAAGACCAGAGTACGAGTTGAAATAAAGCTTCGGAAAAGGGATGGACGGCTGGGCACAATATTTTCTAAGACCCCAAAAAAATGTACGGAACAAAAAGATTCTATATCCGTAGGGGCACAACAAGATCAAACCAGAACCACCAAAAATTCCAAATACAAAGAAGCATTCTACCAAATAAAAATCTGACTAAAAAGGTCCAAGCTTCAAGAAACCTGCAGATCTTGTTGGAGACTCGGCTACACTGGCCAACTTCACAAAGAGAGGTGACTACACTGGCCACCCTTCAGTTCTTTTCCCCTTCTTCTATCTTCTCCCTCAATTCGATTGTGAACATAGCGCGGCAGACCTTAGAAGGGAATACTTGACTCCCCGAAGATGAGTTACTGGAGAGGAGAGGAGCATGGTAGTGCGGCATTCTGGATGGGAAGAGCTAACACCCTTCACACACATGAGTCGGTTGGTCAAAGTTCATAGGGTATACTTTGGGAAGAGGATTGATCTAATATGACTTCTGAGCCGAAACTGCGACAATGATGTCTAGAATTTGAAGGTTGTTGATTTTAAAATTCTAAGTCTCACAGAAGTTCTGCCACACTATTAATCCAAAGGTCGAGTCTAGTTTCATTTTCATCTTCAACTCATGGTCTTGGTATGGAACCCAATCTCATTTCACCTCATGGCATTTCTTTTTGATGCTCAGGAACAAGCATGGTTTAAGTATAGGGGGATAATGAATCTCGGATTCATCACTCTAAATCTCATTTATTAAGCTCAATTCCCTCAATATCATCAGCATATCTGCATCTATTCTGCATAATTAGCATTCATGCATGTTTTCATAAGAACTGAATTTTATCCATCATTTTTGCACAAAATAAGAAGCCAAAAATCCAAGCCAAAAATAACCTGTAAATAGTCTAACTTCTCTGAATTTTAACTCCTTCTTGCTAACTTCGAATGATCCAAACCACCTCCACTATGTATATATCACTAACAAGAATAAATAAAAAAATACAAAAAAATACTATCCCTGTGAAGTGGACCAAAAACCCAAACCCTAGTTTCAGGATTTTTGGACTAAAAGCCCCATATCTTCCCCATCCAGTGTCCGATTTGATCCTATTCACTTTTGAACTAATTCACATTCAATTACCTTCAAAACAAGACCAAGTTCAAATGAATCGGAGCTCGTATGTGAAAGTTGGGTTTTGGGCCTCTTTTGTATATTGTGTATTTTAGAGGTTTTGACCTAATATTTTATGTCCATATTTTCTTAATTAATAAAAATCCAAAAAAATAGATTAAAGTGCCTTTATTTATCTTTGATTTTTCCATATTTTTCCGGATTTTTATCTAGTTTAGAAAATGACGAAAAAATACAAAATCCAAAAATCTAGGTATTCTATGTATATGGGATACCCCAAAAAATTCGCTTTGTGCATTTGATTGATTTTGGATTTGATGTCTTCATGAAAGTTGTAGATCTCATTGAGACGAGCATTTTTCGTGAAGGAAATTTTTCGATTCGAGTCTTCTACTATTTCTTTTTGATTTTACAAAATCTTTATTCTCGGAATTTTCTGTTGCTGACACGTGGCAGCCCCTGGGGCTGCCATGTGTCAGCATTTTTTGGCCTCTTTTTTATTTGTTTTATTTAAAAAAAATTAAAAGTCACCGCACGTGCATCGCACATGCCTCCCAGGCACGTGCTCCGCACGTGCCCCGATCTCGCAACGGCCAACCTCCACCCCCATATCACGCGCCGCCCGTTGTCCCGCAACCTCTACTTCTCTCGCGCCGGCCCCTTACCTCTCTCTCCTATTTAAGGGCACCATCGACCTCCATTTCCATCATCCGTCGGATGCACCTCACATTCCCCCCTTTCTCACTGGTGACAGCGCCTTGAAGACCTCCTTCTCTGATGAGATCCGGCCACACCCCCGTGGCCGTTGCAGCAGCAACCTTCTTTCGTCGTACTGCCATCGCTCTGGGCTTCCCCGTCGAGCCAACGACAACAACTTCTTCATCGCCATCGATGCCGGTCTTCTACGACAACGCTTCATCACCTCCGCTCAACGATGACGACTTCACCGCCATCAACTCCATCATCACCTCCGTCGACGCCTCTCCACCGCCGCCCCCTGGCCATGTGTCGGCCCAATATCGACTTCCTTCGTCGTCTTCATCACCGCGACATCACCACCGGAGCACCGTCTTCCACCTCCGCCTCGACGATGCCGCTCTACCGACGCTCTTGCTCTGAGCAACGCCTACGATAACCAATGCCATCTCTACGACTTCATCGACCTTCACCTGCACCGCCATCCACTCCATCATCACCTTCAGCTACGCCTCCGCCACCGTCCACGACTACCATCGACTTCACCGCCGACATCCACCACCTTGGCCGTACATCTTCGGTCAACATCGTCCTCATCATCATCGCCTCCAGACCAAGCTCTACCCCTTCAGCACCGCCTGAGCTCCACCGCCTCACATCTCCATCATCGTCCCCTGGCTGTGTGTCGGCCTGACATCGACCACACTCGAGCTTCACGCTTCTCTGACAATGCCACCGACGCTCCAAGCTCTGATCTTCATCGACCACTTGCTCTGCCTGGTGCCTACTACGATCGGCCTTCGCCGCCATCGTCCAAGCCTTGCCGGTCTGTGACGCCTCTGCCTCTTCATCGCAATCAGTCACCTCCTCCAACCAATGCACGGCTGGAGCCCCGCCTTCTACCTCATTATCCTCCGCTCGCTGGCCAGGCTCAATCCTGATACCCCCGCCACGTGCGTGACATGTGAGGGCGGGGGAACGTCAGTGCTGAAGTCATCGCCAGGGTGACCAGTTGGGTCATTTGCAGCAAACCACTCGGATCTCCTCGTATTTGCATCGAAGCCCGCCGACCAAAGGGCACGTGCCATGCACATGCCCCTCTGGTGAAATTGCAATATCTACCCCTTGTTCATCGATAATTTCAAATAGGTCCCCCTATGCATATTTCTTTTTATATTTATTTATTGCAATTATACCCCTGTGTTCCCCAGTTATTTTTTAATCTTCTTTACATTATTTTATTAATCCAAAAATTGCATGATGTTTATCATTTAATTCTCTACAATTTGACATATTGTGGACATTTTTGTGATAGATGGGTAATTAATAATCAATTATTCTGTGAAAAATTGCAAACTTTGCCCATTTTACGCTCTTAAATTTGTATTTGATTAACTATTGCTTTAAAAAATCCCAAAAAATCATATATTGAAGAGATTATTGTGCTTAACATTGTGCTCAAAAAGAGTTGTATTTGCTGCACAAATTGCCCTGTAAAAATCATTTTGCATATTTCAATATTTACTTTTTAATTGGTATTAAACCCCATATTTTTTAGGTTTAGGATTTTTATGAGATCCATCACCTAGTGATAGATCTTACATAGTTTTATCTTGAAAATAAGTATGTCTAATATTTATTATAATTAAATATTGAAAATCATTCTATTTGCACTCAAAAATTCATAAAAAAATTCATATTGCATCCAAAAATTCCAAAAAAATTATAATGCATTCACTTCATCATATTTTGCATTGTGGCAAAGTTTCATATTTTTTGGACATTGTTTGATCGAATTTTACATTTTAGTCCCTAAAATAGGTCGAAATCACATCTTGCATCCCTTATTTGCATTAAAAAACAAAAAAAAAGACCGCCTCAAAAACCGTGCACGAATCTTGATAGACAAAATTCTAGATTGTTCCCTTACCTCCTTGTGTTCGACCTTCGGACTTGTCCAAGTAAAACAAACATAAAACCACTCGATTAAAAATTGATTAAATTATTTTGTGGTTATTTCTTGATCGATTCCGATCATCGCCTACAACGAACGACAAACCATATTTTTGGCAAGAATAAATTAAAAACATCTTCTTAACTCAGCGATTCCGGACTCGTCAGCAGGGACGGTGGGCGAGGCGGGGCTGGAGTTGCGGTATGGGGACGTGATCTCGATGGTGGAGAGAATGCTTTATGCGCCAGACATGGTGAGCAAGGAGGTGAGGAGGGAGTTGTATGCGATGCTACCAGGGGAATTGAGGGCCGCAGTGATGGCAAGGAAGGGGGAGGTGGACGGGAGTGAGGCTAACATGGGGAGAGGGAGGGAGGCTGCGAGGAAGGTGCTGGCATGGGTGGGGCCTATGACGGAGGATACGGTGCGGTGGCACGCCGAGAGGAGCTGCAAGAGGCAGAAGCTGGATGGGAGTCCGCGGGTGTTGGCGATGCAGACGTTACGATTTGCGAAGCGGCGGAGTATGGAGGCGGCGATCGTGGAGGTGCTGGTGGGGCTGAGCTGCGTGTTGAAGTACTTGAACGGGAGGAGGAGGAGGAGGAGGAGGATGACGCCACTTTAATCTTGAGGAGGTGATCGCAGACTCTTCATGTCCATTGCTGGTTTGCTATTGTGATAGAGAATTACGTTGGACGAGTAGATGGATGCGGTATATGGGGCTTTGTACTTGCTACATTCTTTGTACATGATTTCATATGGTCCTTTTTTGTTCTGCTTGGGTGGCTGATGGTTTCATGTGAACAAGAGAAGCATGTTGTTCTTGATGGAAACCACCTGTACATGATCATAGAAGGCATTGCTTTTCATGATCAGAACATAGTTGCATTCTAGTCGTCTAACTTCATCCTTGCATTTATTTTCTTACTGTCAATTCCACAGAAGGAAGCTGTTGGGAATATATCTTGTTCCTCGCTGAGAATATTTAGACCGATTGGGTTGAACATATCCTGTTATCATAAGACAACTTATCCCACATAAATGGCAGTTACCTCATAAAAGAACAAGACAATTTCCAATTCCATTTGACCAGAGTACACGGACCGAGTTCGCACATATATTTATTACTCAGGCTATAGTTATTAAATTGAAATTATAGCCATTGGATTGAAGATGGGTTAGATTAACTCATAGTTGTAGTTAACGGTTTAAAGTAACGGAAGGTTATGGGTGTGAGACGGAGTAACTATTTAGGATTTTTAGGGTAATTAAGAATAATAGAGGGTTCCTGGGGTAATTACGAAACTACTCAGGGTTATGGGTGTAAATATCCCTATAATTAATTCAATCTCATTAAATCAATTATTAGTCCAATTCAATCAACAAACTTGATTGTATTTACTTGAATATATATGGCATTATCTCAAAATACGTATTAATTCGAATTTTAATATTAGAAAAATACATATTGATTTCTCCGGCATTATCGAGTCCCTACCCGCTGTCATGGCCAGTACCGACGGAAGTGGGACGGACCGCAATCTGTGCGACCCGCTACCCCAATGCTTCCCGACTAGACACCATATCCACCTCAAGAAAGGATAATGCCAAATAGATCAATGTGTACTTTGAGATGATCATCGGTTCTTCAACTAAAATTATACCATATAGTAATAATCAAAACATTTTTGATTATAAGGAAATTTGCTAGATAAATTCCCAATCCCATTCAAGCAAGTTGTTTGTTGATTGTGTTTCCAATTATGATCTAGATCAAATCTAATCAATTTATTGGTTGAGGCAAAGTCAATTAAGGAAATGATCATCATTAAATATTTCTCAAATATTTTCCATAATTATTTCATGAAATTAACAATTAATTTCACTAATTGACAATCACATGGTTCTTGATTAGGAATGTAATTTCAGCAGTGATCCCTACTTTCTAAAATTAACATATCTCAATCAATTTAAATCCAAATTAGACAAAATCAGTTTTTAAAGATTGCTAATTTGATTTATGACAGAACCTAAGTTATATTACACGCATTTCTAAGCGGATCAAAACAGTAATTAACTCATTAATCATGTTAAGATTCGCAGTTCCCGCAACAGTGAATATATGTTCATTAAAACGACCATATCTCGAGCAAACAGAATCCAAATTACGTAAACTAAGATCCTATGATTTCCTTATTTAATGGGGAGCAAAATACAATTATTATTTTCGAATTTAAATAATTTAAACAAGGCCGAAAATAATCACTAAACGGAGATGCGAAAATGAAATGCGACAAAAAAATTTCGCAAACCCTAACTAAACCCAAGTCGTCCTAGGTTTGTGGATCGTATGTGAAACCTTCGACCTAAGGCTCTGATACCACTTGAAGGATATGGTTATATCCTTAAGAGCATCACGGAAGCATGAGCATCGTATCGAATACGACGAGGAACAACTAGTCTCACTAGTTGTTCTATGCAGCTGAAATTAAAATTTTTTTCATGTGACAAAACCACATGATCCAAGAACACTTCTCGGATCGTTTCATCTAAACCACAAACAAGTAATAGTATTACCTCTTTAAGCGTGGTTGCGATCAAGTCTTGAAACAAAGAGACCTCCTATCTCAAGTCCGATCAGATGGAGGAGACGCTTGCGAGCATGTTGATGAAACACGTGCATCTCGCAATCCATGTTGATGATCCAAGTGGCGAATCTCCTGATCTCGACACACGAGATCCGACGTATTCTTCACGAGCGAGGTGCACTGAAGGATACGAAGATCCATGAGTAAACGATTGGGTAGCATAACGACGACGCTGCGGCGATGGAGAACCTCTCTAGGGCATCCATGGTGGACGACCATATGAGAGAAGAAGAGAGGGCGTGTAGAGAGAGAGAGAGAGACTTATGTTCTCTTTGTGTAAAGAAGAGAAAAGGGGTTGCCTCTCCTTTTATAATATTTTGGGATCCATGGAATTCAATCCATGGACAACACAAATCCAATGGCTCACATTGATTTGTGTTTTATTTAATGGCTAAGATTTGTGTTGGTAAAGAACAACAACGATTAATTTAATTAGATTAAATCTATATTGATAAATCAATATAAATCAATCGCAAATTAAATCAAGCAATCATGGAGATTATTGGAATGAAGATTACCTCCTTCCATAATATGGGATTTGGTGGCAATCTCATGTAATCTCATGATATCTCATGAGATTACATTATTCCATGGAATTCTCCATGATTTACAACAACACTTATTGTAAATTATTCAATAACAATAATTCATAATTATTTTATGAATATAACAATCTTGCCATTGGAAAATTGTGAATAAGATTCACAACCCAAAATAAAATGTAAATTACATTTTCAATTTAATGTCCAATGTGAATCCAATTAACATCAACAATTAATTAACAAATGTAAATTACAAATAGCTCACTCTTATATATTATAAATCACATTTATAAAATATATGATTAATACGGATATTTCTATCCACATTATTCATATTTATGATAATTTAATCATTTTGGATCTCTTTTCTCTTGTGCCCAAATAATATGAATCACATTCACATTATTTACATATTTGATAATCAAATCACATTTAATTATCTAAGATAACTCTTTATAATATGAATCGAATTCATATTAATCATGATACTTATATCAGCAATGAAATTATCCTGAACTCTTTCAAGGATAATACGCTTTCTCCGTGAATACTTCGAGATAAGGATAGGGCGATTGTATTATTCCACGTATAGTGACTTGGATATTGAGATCACATCTCAAATCTAGATCTCGTGCCTCCCATAGATGCTTGATTAAATCAAGACCGCAAATCTAATCTTCTTATTGCATCTGAATCACATTCAGATCAATGTCCAACATTAGGATCAAGATCAGATTACTTCTCTACTGAGAGGAGTCAATAAAATCCAGACATGTTTCATCACTCCCTAGGATTGGAAGCGTCATGGTTATACAATCGTTTATGATCACATCACCCTCAAGTATTCCTAATACCTGTACATCCTGCATACTGGAAGACCCAGAATAATCCCAAAGTATAAGATCAATTTTACACTATCTACTTCAGGGATTTATCATTAAGTTTCTCATTCGATCATTAGGAGTTTGTATCGATCATATACTTTCCAAAAACATATATCATACCCAGGTGTTGATCATACACTTTCCAAAAGCATATATCAAACCTAGAAATTCAATCAAGCTTCCAAAGTGAGACGACCGTGTACTGAATTTGATTCTTCCCATTATCTCATGAGTGAGCTCATGTCTTCCGGTTCAGTAATGAACCTGTATGATCCCTTTGAGAGATTACTACTCATATGCCCTTATATACACACCAGCGCGCCAGTGTATAGAACTCGATTAGGTCATCAACCTATTGGTCTGCCGAATGTACATACTCAGACATATAGTAAAACATCTATCTCGGGTCAGAGAATGCGTGCCTATATTGTGATAGCATACAACATAGGACTTTGGTTATCTCGATCTCGTTAAGTCAACTCTTTAACCTAACTAATCTGACACCTCTAAATCTCTATTATCATGCAGAGGACCTGCATCAAGAGGTCGGTCAGATATCAGCCTAAATGAGAAGATTTCCATCTCCTACTCAGGCTGGAGATCATCTCTTAACAATCATTTGACGGTGCTTGATGAGTCCTCAATCTAACTCTTTAGATGTTCATCCAAGCACCAGCCTCTATGATTCAATATTTGAATCAATATCTGTATGATCATCAAGATGGCCATGGTACATAACCCTAATTGTACTAAGGGACCTATTTTGCAAATTATCTAGTCTTCATTTCAGATCAGGGAATGATACTCGCAATAACATTTATTGCATAATGGCTCGTCATGGGCTCACATGTCCAACAGCCCATGCATCAGGACTCATGGTTGGCAATCAATTCTGGATGGTGAAGCAAGTGACACAAGTGAGCATATGAATTTCTGCATTGTGGTTATGCCTCTTCTTTCTACAGATGGTGGTTTTATCTCTAAGGTTCTTTTTGAAAATAGGGATATGCTCGAGTGCCTCCTGAAGAGTCAGCTGGATATGAAATTGGTCTATCATATGATCATCAAACTCTATCTGTTGTTTCTTTTTGGGATTTTTCGTTTTTTGGCCCATCCCAAAGCGGAGTACTTGAGGGAAGGGAATAGAGGCACGCTCATATGAATAATGAGGGTCAGGAGTGAGTTTATGAGCATTCATAATGTTGGAATCCATGGAAACATCATCATTCACAACCGATGGATCCAAATGAGATACAAAATCCTTTTATTTATTCATATTTTTTATTTTTGAAGTTTTTCATTTTCTGTATTTTTTTGATAACATCCTTAGGTACATGAAAAGAGGAAGGAAACACAACTGACTGGCTCTTGGTGGCATCAGTACCATTGACAACATCTGAACTGGAAACATCAGTACCACGCTCTGGCCTGACATCTGGAAATTTGGTGGCATCAACACCACCATCTGCACCAACTGGAGATACGAAGGTATTAGCACCATCATCAGGATTATCATCCTTGCTGGCTTCAGTACCACCATCATCATCATGATTAGTGGCATCAACACCACTCTTGACTCCATCTGGTGTCTTAGAATCTGCATCGTGGTGTCGCTTAGATGAGTCATTATTGGCTGGCTTCCTATAGCTCCTAAGTGTCACAAAATTGGCATCAAATAAATAATCAATGTCATCAAACACCTCACTAGGAGTGGTAGTCTCTGTAGATCGTACCTGCTCAGATTTTCTCTTCAGATTGTTAGGATTCAGCTCAATTTGTGCTGGTACGGCGGTCTTGTCTTTTATTATGTCCCTCATCTCTTGCCGGAATTCATCCATTTCTCATAGCAAAGTGGCTTGCTGTTCCGAAAGCATGCGGGTGAGATCGTCTAAGGCTGGGTTCTCATACGAGTATGCATGAGAACTGGGTGGGATGCCTTGTTGGAAATGAGGTTGGCTCTGATGTTACTGCTGCTGGTATGAGTGAGGGGGATCTTGTGAATACTGTAGATGAGGTTGCTGCTGCCTCCACTGTTGACCTTGGTACGGGGGTCGAGGACCGTGCTGTTGTTGGAAATACTGAGGCTGTTGTGGCTGGGCTTCCTGCCCTGCCTGTGCTGGAGGCTGCTGATTGGATGGAGCACCTCCAGTAGACCATCGGAAGCCTGGTTTGTCAACACGAATTCTGGGATGTTGTTGGAAATGGGAGTATCAAATCCATTTGACTTCCATCAATGGCTCCTACTGCTCATGAATTGGTGGGGGAAGGGGTGCCAAGGGTTGATCCGGATGATACACCACCATCTGAGGGTCTAAATGGGGTGGTGGTAGAAGGTACTGTAAGAAAGACTGAATGGGCTCTGCCTAGATGTGATGGACATCCCATAATGAGGTAGAGGGTTGTGATGAACTGCTCCCTGGATCAGGCCATAACCTAGATTGTGGCTAAGAAGCCATCTGTGAGTCTTGAAGACACACGATCTTAGTCTTCAGGTCACTCAGTGTTTGGGCCAGCTCATCGATCCTATTAAACTTGTCAATGCCTGACCACGTCTTCTTCTAAATAATCTCCATCCGCTCCATCTTCTGGTTGATAATGCCCATGCCGACAGCTAAAGATTCTGCTAGTGTTGTGATGAATCCAGGATTCATCATCTCAATATATTGGTCTTCGAAAATCCCCTAGTAAAATCTCAAATAAATGTCCATAAAATCAATAAATTATAAAATGACTCTTGTAAATAAAATAAACCAATTATTGTATATTATATTATACAAAATAATTTAACAAACAAAACCGCAAAATAAAGGAGTTTTTTACCTATAAATAGCCCAAACTTCATGTATTTTTAGTAAATTCATTTCAACTCCTTTCTGGCTAACTCTTTCTCTTACTTGTTTATAAAAAAGTATATAAAAATAAAAATTATAAAGCAAATTTTACCTCAAATAAATATTCCTAGACCCCAAAGAGAAAAGGTCGTTAAGTCCAACTTCTTAGCCAAATTCCCGCTCTATATGAACTCCAAATTCACCAAACTCACTTTTAAATTTTAGTTAAAAAATTATCTAACCAATGAAAGTGGTTTCATTAAAATCGGAGCTTGTTTGCAAAATATGGATTTTGGGACATAGGTGTACATTGTATATATTGTAAATATTCTTTCTTTCTTCCTTTTTATTTTCTTTTTCTTAATTATTAACATTCCAAAAAAAACATTGTTGTGTTTTATTTTATTATTAATAATTTATTTTTTTTACATTCTAAATATCTTTTATTAAAAATACAAAGAAGTTAAAATTAGAAAAGTTAAAAAAACATGTACATATTGTTTGTCTTATTTTGTAAATTCTCCACTCATTTTCTTCTCTTTTTTTATTGTATTTTAGTAGCCTACTTTATTTTATTTTCTTTTCCTTTATTTATTTTCCATTCTCTACACTAACTTCCATTTTCTTCCATTAACCATCAAGTCTCCATCTAACCTCCCATTCAACTCCACCGTGCTCTTTAACATCCCATTCAACTCCACCATTCCACCATGTTTCTAACTTCCATTTTTCTTCTCCTTTTATACATCTCATTTTCCACATTTTGCCTTTGATCCATCTTTGTGCATCAGAGACATGGAAGGTCTGACCACTCGTCTCGGTGACAGCAAACGACGAAGTAGAGTGACGACTGCTTCCTCTCCGGTGAGATCCGTTAGCATTCCGGCCAACATCGCAGCCACCTCCGCATGCTACTCTAGCTCCTCACTCGTCGATGATTCGAGCGATGCAGTGCTTCTCATGAGTACACCACAGGTGCCCTCTTCCATCATAGATAAGTCCCCTTTTTATCATTTGTCATCATTTTTATTTTCTCATTTTTTTACTACCATCACATTCACACCATTATCACCCTAATTTGTTTACTTTTTTTATCACATCACAACCAACTCTTCTCATCTTTTATTTATTCTCCATTTAAAAAAACTAACAAACTTTAAATTATAAAAAAATCAAAACAAGTAGAAAAAAACCAAAAAAAGAATATAAAAAATCACAACAAGTTCGCACGCAGTGCCTCCTGCCCTTGTCGCTTCTTCCCTCCATTGCACCGCTGTTCGCGGCCTGTCGTGGCCCACATGTCCTCCCCCGTAACCTCAGCATCGATGCCAGCAGTGTGCTTCTAGCGCCACAACATGGTGACCAGCCTCTCCACTGCACTTGCCCTCCTGGTCGCACCCCCACATCCCTCCAGACGCCATCATGTCCACATCGTCGTAAGCCAAGGTAGCCTCCAGGCCAAGCCTGCCACTCATCGCTTCCTGCAACGCCGCCCCACCATTGTGCCGCCAAGTTCGCTCACCGCCCTCCACCTGCGCCCTAACTTTCCCTTACGAAGGTAGAAGGTCTCCTTCCTTTTAATTTTTATTTTATAAAAATTGCATAATTTTCTTGCGTAGTTTTCTTAATTCCAAAGTTGCTCCTATTACACAGTTTGCATTGCAATTTTTAATTCATGTATTGCACGGATACACATATGTTTGCATGTTAATTTGAATAACTTTTTTGCATCATTTATCTTAATGAAAAATGTCATGATATTGAGCCACTAATTCATTATCATTTGGCTATTTATTTGTATTTTTATGAGCTTTGGGTAATTAAATAGATATATTTTAGTGAAAAATTATCTATTTACCCAATTTGAGATCTTAAATTCATATTTAACACAATTTTGATCCAAAAATTTCTTAAAAATAAGAAATGATGCATTGAAACATATAATTACTGACCAAATTTCATCTTAATTAGAGGTGTTTTGTGACATAAATAAATTGTATTGTGATTTTCATAAATGATTTTTAATAAAATCCACACACATTATTTTTATGAAATTCCAACTCTCCTATATAGCTTGTTAAAATACCTTATTGAGATAATTTGCTCTCTGGATGAATTGACATTGTGGATTTATTAGGAATTAAATACTCACTGTCACTCCATTTTCATTAAAAAATTCATAAAAAATCATATGTTATCAGACAATTCCAAAAAAATTATAGTAGACTCATTACATCATGTTTAAGTTCCAGTAAAATTTACATAAATTTTGAATTCTATTTGTGTTAAAATTACATAAAACCCGATAAAAAGTGCGCATTTTTCATTGTTGCATTTTAACACTTAAAATTACAAAAAAATATTTTGCATTCATCATTGGATTAGGTTTCTAGAAAAAATATAATTTGGATAAATTGGACTAAATTCATATTAAATAAATTTGGCTAGGTTCTGTGTTTACTTATTAACTTAATTCACCTATATTTTTGCATAAAAATATATAGAAAATCCGCATTGAAAACCTAGGCCTAATTGTTCTTAATTAATCCAAAATTATTCCTTTGCCTTCTTGTGTTTAACCCCAGACTTGCCCGAGATATTAATATAAGCAGAGACACTCTTAACAGAGATCTTTTCTCGGTTTTGATTAATTGGTCGAGTGTCGTTCTACAACGAGCACGATTAATATAACCACTCTGGGTGATCTATTAGATTGCACTATTGTCGGGAAGACGTACGAGTTAGGGATTAATTTAGAAAATTAGATTTAGGTTTTCTCTCACTTGAGTAGTCTGACCCTCGAGCCATCTTGTAATTATTCTATTTTTTATAAATTATTTTTCTACTCATTGTTGTATATATTTCATTCTTTATCTCTCTAATATAAATTTTATTTTCCTTGCGATGTCTCGATGAACTTGGAGTGCATCGGAGGTCGACGAACGTGACGCGTGTCGATGACTAAAGAGTAAGGAATTTAATTTATTTTTGAGAGCATTAGAATTTTTGTAAATTTTTGTAATTATTGTGTTTTAATAATTTAGGTAATTTGCTCATTTACAGTGGTTCTTATTCGAGAGCTCACACGTGTAAAAAAGACTTGGAGATTATTTTGTGGTGTGTCGAGACCTGTTTCACTCTCCGGTGAGGGTGGAGCTCGACTTGAATGGCAAAATTAAGGATAGGCACACGGTAATGTAATATCTAATTTGTTTGTGCCCTTTGTAATTTAAGACATACATATCTTAGAAGATTCACATATCTAAGAAGATTCATATTGAGACGCACATGGACATATACTACTTAGCTCAAATTAACTCAATTCTTCCCTGCAAATAGTATATTGTTTAGGTGTGGTTTTCTCGATCTACATGCATTTAGTGTAAATTTACAAATTCAGTTTTGCATAACACATGGAGAGTATTGGGAGCCACTGTAAGTATACCTTCTTCTGAGCATGCATCATCGTTTCTTGTTTGCATTCTGATTTCTGATTCCTCTCCTATTTTACAGTTTGAAGATCAAAAAGGAAATTGGAACTGAATGGTAGACGTGCCTTGTTGTGTTCAGATTAAATTTCAAGTGACAACCTAACTCTAAAATTGGGATTGAATTGAGAAGATCGATTAAACAAAATTAGAATAAAAGGAACCTTGTTTCATTGGTTCATAAAGCCCTCATTATTTGAATTTACTTGCAAATGAGAGAGAGATGACATTAGGATAAAGCCAAGACGGGATTTCCATATAGACTATTGATTCTACAAAAATGATTAGCCACTTTTTAGTAAGGATCTACGGGTAGCCGGTAAAAGGTCCGGATTCCTTAGTAGAGTGGGAGGTTTAGAGTATGACGTGTAAGGCTCTGCCCTCAAGAAACGGCTAGCTATATTTATACGATCTGCACTTCTCCTATACTAGTTGAAAGTGGGTGGAACTAGTCATAGGAATCGAGACAGTCTGTAGCGAAGTACAAGCACCCAACAACTCGTTAATCTTTCAAAGATTATAATTATCACCAAATAAATCTGATAGGATAATTCAGTCGAACCTTTACAGCTCTCATGCGTGGAGTTGGTGAAATAGAGGGTTTGAATTGTGTTTGTATTGTGTGAGTTTACTCCGTACATTCACGTGCACCGTAGAACTAGCATCTCATTGAATATCGTGTTCTAAATGGTTCTTTTGACATTGAAGATGACTAATTGAAGGATGTTTATTCATACTTCGTGAATCTCTCATTAACCCTCCAAAAAGTTCGTCTTCCAAGGCCCAAATGCAACTTGGTCCAACCTGGACTTGTGTCCCTCTTGAACCCAAGATCACTTGCTCTCGAGATGGTCACTCTAAAACCATTCTCTTTCTCTCCTCCCAACTCATTGAGGAAGACCTTCGGCTCAGTGAGAATATATTCATTCCTAAATCCTCTTCTAATAAAGACCAAATTGTTGATTCAGGCAATAAAGAAGATTCAAATAAAATGCCTCCAAAGAAGAAAGAAGAGGAAGAAGAACAACACGAAGACTTGATGAAAATGGTACTAGTAAGATTATCTGCATTTGAGCAGTGACGAGTCGCTGAATACGCTGTTTAATTCGTGTCCGTTGTAGCACGTGTACTTAGCGATTCGGTCAGAACTGAGAGAAGATCTCCGTGAAGAGTGTCTCGGCTTAATTTATATCCCGGGCAAGTCCGGGGTCGAACTCAGGGAGGCAAAGGAACAACTTGGGGTTAATTCAAAAATAAAGATTTTAGATATCCAAATGCGGTTTTTTTTAGATATTTTTATGCAAAAATCAAAGCAAATGCAAATGCGGGTGAATCAAGACACTAAGAGAATACACAACTTAGCCAAATTAATTTTAATGGAAAAGAAGTCCAAATTAGCCAATTCGTATTTTTCCTATAGTCCTAATCCAGTGATGAACACAAAACACATTTTTTTATAATTTTAGGACTTAAAATGCAACAATGAAAAATGCACACTTGTTAAGGGTCTTTTTATAATTTATCACACAAACAGAAAGCAAAAATCATAAAAAAAATTACTGGAATGAAAACATGATGCAAGGAAGCTACAGTAATTTTTTTGGAATTTTTTGACAAGTTATGAATTTTTTTATGAATTTTTTAGTGCAAACAGAGTGATAGTGACTAATTAATTCCTATTAAATCCACGTTATCAAATTAATCAGAGTGTGATTTATATCTAATAGATATTTAGATGATTAATCCAGGAGACTTGAAATTTCGTGAAAAGAATGTATGTGGATTTAATTAAAAATCAAATACGAAAATCACTCAATAAATTATTTCAGGCACAAGACAATTCCAATTGATGTGAAATTTGGACTGTAAGTTCATCACATATCAAGGCATCATATATATTTTTTCTAGAATTTTTAGAGCAACGGTGTGTGAGATATAAATTTAGGAGCACGGATTGGGTAAAATACACAGAATTTTAATTTGACAATTTTAATTAATTACCCAACTATCATAAAAATACAAATAAATACTCACATTACAGAGGATAAGTTGCTCAACATAAAAACATTTTTTATTGCATAAAAAGATGCAAGATAGATGTCCAAATTACTAGTCAAACACATGGGTCTTTGTGCAAACAGAGAAACTAGAATTATAAAGCAACTTATATACAGGGACTATTATGCAATTACTAAAACTTGAAATTAAGAAAGTGCAATTTTTACATTAAAAAAAAGAAAATGGGAAAGACCTTCTTCTTCTTCGTTCTTGCAGGACGAACCCAACTGGGGAAGGTCGTCGGCAGCGGTGGCACGGCCCCGCGCGGCCGCGCGCGGGGGTTGGCGACGAGGCGGCGGCGGTGGCGTGAGGGCGGCGGCGCTTGGCGGTTGTCGAGGTGGAGAGGAGGAGGGGCGGCGGGCTGGGCTGCTGGAGATGGCGGAGGGGGGCGGCGGCGCTTGGCGGTTGTCGAGGTGGAGAGGAGGAGGGGCGGCGGGCTGGGCTGCTGGAGATGGCGGAGGGGGGCGGCGGCGGCGCCGCCTGGTGTTGAGGAGAAGGTGCGGCGGCGGTGGGTGTTCCCCCCACCGCTGCTGCGTTGCTGCGGAGATTTTTTTTGTTTTTTTTTATTTATTTTTTTTTTTGATTTTTTTTGTAAGATAAGTTTTTTTTTGTTTTAGATTTTAAATTTTTTTATAATTTTGATTAGACAGGGATTAAACATGATAAAAAATATGATGATGGTGAGGATAAAAAATATGATGAAAGGGGTATGATGAGGATGGTGGTAATATGATGAAGGTGGTGATGTTGGAATGGAGCTAAGTGGTAATGAAATAATATTTTTTTTGTTTTAATTTTTTTTGTTTTGTTAATTAGAGGATGTACACGATGGGAAAAAAAATAATGTGATGAAATAAAATGTGGTGGGGTGATGGTAATGTGATGTGATTAAAAAAAATGCAAAGATGACAATATGATAAAATGAGATAAAAAGAAAAATTACCTACGATGGACGGATGCCTATGATGTGCTCGTGAGAGCACGGTCTTCGCTCGAATCGCCGGCGCGCGATGAGCTCGAGCAGCGCGCGGTTGCGGCTGCGATGTTGGCCAAAAAGCCAACGGATCACACCGGAGAGAGGGCCGTCGTCGCTCGACCGCGGTTGCGTCGCTGTCACCGATTCAACTCTGGGAACTTGGCTCTCCTCACATAAAGATGGATCAAGGGTAAATTGAGGAGGATGGAATGTATATATAGATGATGAAATGAGAAGTTATTATGTGGGTGGAGTTGAATGGGAAGTTGGATTATTAATGGAGTTGAATGGGAGGTTTAAGAAATGGTGGAGTTGAATGGGAAGTTGGTGGTGGAAGAGAGTTGAATGGTGGTTATTGTAGAGAATGTAAAATAATTAAATAAATAAAATGAAATAAAGTAGGCTACTTTAATTACAACAAAATAAAGAAGGAAAAATAATGGTGAATTTACAAGTGAATACAAAACACCATGTACACATTTTTTTTACTTTTCTAATATGTAATTTTTTTTGTCTTTTTAATAAGAGATATTTACAACGGAAAAATACAATAAAATACTAAAATTAAAATACAACACAAGTATGATTTTTTTTGTATTTTTAGTAATTAAGAAAGATAAAATAAAAAATGAACAAAGAATGAATATATACATAATGTACAATGTACATCTAGGTCCCAAAACCCAACTTTTGCAAATGAGCTCCGATTTTAATGAAACCACTTCCGTTGGATAGATAATTTTCTAACTTGAACTTTAAAAGTGAGTTTGGTGAATTTGGAGTTCATACGGAGCGGGAATTTAGCTTGGAAGTTGGTCTTTACGGCTTTTTCCCATTGGGATCTAGGAGCATTTATTTGAGATATAATTGGTTTTGTATTTTTGTATTTTTATATACATTTTTATGGACATGTTAGAGAAAGAATTAGCATAAAAGGAGTTGAAATGAAATTATTAAAAATACATGAAGTTTTGAGCTATTTACAGGTATAAAACTCCTTTATTTTTGCGGCTTTTTATGTGTAATTTATTTTGTACAATCTAATATACAATAATTAGTGTGTTTTATTTACAAGAGTCATTTTGTTAATTTATGGATTTTATGAACATTTTTCTGGGATTTTACTCTGGGATTTTGCTAAGATCAAGATATTGAGATGATGAATCGTGGATTCATCAAGCAGCAACACACATTACTCAGAACTGAGTTAGGACAGCTTAATGTTGGGGTCGAACCACCAATGGATGCGGCGTACAACCCCGAACAGTACATAATTTGAAACTATTTGAGTCCGGCCGAATCCGAAGTTGATTTTGAGTTGAACCCACAGTATTTAAACTTATTGCTGCATTTTGATGGGAATGCTTCTGAGGAGCCATACACATTCCTAAGGGATTTCAAGCTCATCTATGCTAACCTCAAACATCCTAGGGTTAGCCGGGAATATATTAGGCTCACGACCTTTCCATTTGCCATGGGTGGCAAAGCCGACTACTGGGTAAAGAACTTGCGAGTTATAGTCACTACATATGCCCAGTTCATGGACCATTTTCCGAAGAATTTCTACCCCCTGAGTAGGACTAATGTGATGAGGACGCACATTATGAGATTTGCCCAGTTACCCCAAGAAGCCTTCTATGATGCATGGGAAAGGTTCAAGGACATCCTGTAGAAATGTCCCAATCATGGACTAGATGACAACATCTTGGTCCAGTCGTTCTTCATTGGTCTCAACCCTAAGATGCAAGGTTTAGTGAGCACTGCCTGTGGAGGCAACTATATATCACGAGGTTCGGATACCGTCTGGAAGGTATTCGAACAGATGCCCGAAACCAGCCCCTCATAGATGGTCAGCAGGGCCTATACATGATCCCCCAATTCACTCTTATCTAGAGGAGGAAAGTCAGCTACAGTTGATCTCTCTCAGGACGTAATCCCCAACATGAGGCTTATTGTAGACAAGTTTACCGTAGTTGATAGGATTGACAGGAGGATTGATGAGTTAGATCGGAGCATCTCCAAAATTCCAAAATAAATGGCAACCCTGACTGTGGGAGCAGGACCAATCCTACGCCCACTCTTTCCAGCACCGCCTCTGTCAACAGAGATGGTTCAGGAGGATCCTGCACCGGTATGCAAGCTGAATGGAGTATGGTATACTCAGGACCCTGTCAGGCAGGGAAGTACGAGGGACCGACAGACCTTCCAGCATCCCCTGACCTTTCACAACATCTCATTCACCTCTGCACCACCTCATTCACAGCAAAACCCTGGATTCTATCCACTCCAGCAGCAACGGCTGCAGTACCAGAAGTATGACCGATAGGGCTATTACTAGGCGGGCCAGCAGGGCCTGTAATTTCAGCAGACACCTCAGCAGCAGGAGAAGAGGCAGTAACCTGGACATCAGGGCTAGTCTTCCCATTATTCTTCTCAATAGTATCCCCTTCCTTCTTCATCTGGTCCCGTAGACATACAACAATAGATACCCGACAAGCTTCATTCCTACATGAACGAAATTCACAACTTACATGTGAGTGTCAACCTCCTGTCCAGATGGCGACAAGAGCAGTTTGCACCCTCTACCTCGATCCCAGCCCAAGTTCATGCTAACCCCAATAGCCTGAACTGATCTGGTTCTCAGCAACACTTTGGTCAGGTATACTATTCAACATCTCCTAGATCTGAAAATGAGATTCATTGTGTGACGAGGCTAATCGCGTGCCACTTAGGAGCGGAAGGATCATGATCGTACCTGATCAGGAAAGGGCCACGAGGAGGGGCACCTATGGAGCTCTAGCTGAGGAGCCTTTAGTGGATGAGGAGGAGAGGTAACATATTTCGTAACCCCATTAGCACCATTTGAGGATATGTACTCAGGGAGCTAAGAAAAGAAGGAGAATGCGTATGTAGCATCAACAACATGGATGTACTTCCGAGTCTATGGAGGACCTTGCACCTCCGGTTATGGTGGATACCACTTCAGCTTCTATTCCACAACCTGTAGTAGATAATCTAGAGTTTTGATTCCATGTTGCATCAAAAAGATTCTTGTATGAAGAACTATGTTTCCTTTAATGTCAAGAATGATCTTTCAATTCATGATTCAGATTCTTCATCTTCTGTTTCCCTAGCTTCAATCCTTTTCCCCCGTGCTTGATGAATCAACATTTCATCATCTTTATTCATTTATTTAGCCTAAAATCCCTTATAAAGCACTTGTATATAATACTAACTCCATATTCTTACTAACTTGCATATGTGTGTAAACATTTTACATTTATTACCATTTTAAGCTAAAATAAATAAATAAAGATATAAAGGAAAAATAAAGAAAATAAAAAAAGACTATATATATGTAATAGATACAGGCTGACCCGAACCTCGAGAGAAGGTCAAGACTTGACCTGATCGACTAGGAATAAAGTAGGGGGAGATAGGGTCCTTAATCACAAAATCCAAAAAAATAATTTATAAATACTTTTCTGTGTATATTTGTATACTTACACTATTTTATTTGTATATAAAATAAAAGTTGTAAATAAAAATATTTTCTAAATAATAAAAATAATTGCAAAATAAAACCATGTACAGAATAAAAGTAACAACATCCGGAAAAAGCCATAAAGTGATAATTGAAAGACCAATTCCGGCTCCATATGAACTCAAATTGAACTAAACTCACTTCCATTGTATTATAAATTAAATTATCTTTAAAATGGCTTGGTTTTATTTTTTTGAATTACGGTTTGAAAGACGGTTTTCTGGGTGGTTTGTGCAATTTTACCATTTATTTCTCGTGTATATATATATAAGTGTTTATTTTTATAGATATTGTATATGAAAATAATTTTAATAATTATTTAAAATAAAAATAAAAAAAATAATTTTTTTTTAAAAAAACTAATTTCCTTATTTAACTATGTATATAATGTACCATATGTATATTGGATATGTATATAATCACACCAAAAAAATTAAATTAATAACATTTACTATTTAATTTAATAAATTGATGAAATTAAATAAATAAATAATTTTAATTAATAATTTTAATTAATTATGTAAATAAATTTAACTTCCATTCTTATCTTTATCTCCATTCAAATTACTCTTATCTTTATCTCCATTCAATTTTTAAAATTCATATCCAAATTCAATTATTTTTCTATTTAATTAGCCCCTCCTCCTTCATTCTCATTGGATCAATCTTTGGTGAGAGGAGCCTAATCTCCAAGAGCTTCTTATAGTAGAAAGGTGCCTAGCCTCTAAGCCTTCTGGTGATAGCAAGTCGGCCTTCGTCGAGGCCATTACGACATTTTCTTCTACTATGGTGAGATCTATTTTCTCTTCTTTTTAATCTAGTTTAATTGTAGTTTAATTTTTTCACATTTTTTTAATTCTGTTGTCATTTTAAATTTCTAGATCCTAGATAATAATTTATAGTAATCATCACTATTCGATCCACCCTCGATTTTGATGTCAAAATCATTTTCTCGATCTCTCCACATTCATGTTCTACCTCAAGCAAACATTAAACTCCGGTCATGCACGATGATCGGAGACATCGCATCTCTAAGATCATCAAAGGAAGGAGAGCAGGGTATTATATTAGGTCCCGGGCTATGCCTTGTTTTTGAGATACTAGAGTGTCCCGATTAGCGAAAGCGATGAGACGGATCCCTTTATTACAACATTGGCCCACTATTATCTCTCTTGTCGTTGCCTTCCTTTTATATCTAATTTGACTAGATTTTGCATTCTTCTTTTCTTTCTCTCGTTCTTCTCGTCTTCATTTACCATTCTGACCATATTGCCTAATTGATGTCCGCGGATCCGGCCGGGGCTATTTGATCTGATCCCACATTTGCATCTTCCATATTGGGTTCTTGCCTTATTATATATTTCCCGACAGATCTTTTTGCAACTTCTTTGGAAATCTGACCTGGATCTATCCTCCAGCTCATCGGATCCGTCATCCATTCACATTTCCGTATTTGATGTTAGACCGGGTCGTTGTGCTCGCATAGTTTTTTTCCTATATTTTATTTGCTAGAATAAAAAAAATTAATAACAAAAAAATACAGTTGCTGCCTTTTCAAAAAATATTGAAAAATTACAAAAAATAAAAGATATAAAAAAATTTAAAGTTTCTGTGTTTACAAAAAAAAAAAGAACAACGCGACATACGTCGCCCTTCCACCTGCAGGCGGTGCCCGCTGCCCCTCCACCGTCACTGACTGCCGCGCCAAGAGCTCCATCAGCCACCGCCAACATCTACCTGGAGAATCATCCCTCATCTTAGGTCGCCATCCAACCCTCGCCTTCCGCTTGCGCGAGTCAGATCCACGGGTCGTGTGTCGCCTGTCCACCCTTCATCTATGGTCGCAACCCCCACCGTCGACCATCATCTAGCACCGAGCCGTTTCCCGTGAGCGCCGCTCCTCCCACCAAACCACGTCACTGCCTCGCCCGACGCTAGCACCGGAATCGCACAACTGACCCACCGTCGCTGAAGCCCCTCCACCAGCTAGATCCGCGCATCACCACACACTCACGTGCAACACCTCCGTGTGGACCTTCCTCTGCCGTGCATGTCGTCTGTGAAGGCCACCACCAGCCCATCTGTCGTCCATCGCACCTTGCTTGGAGTCGAGAAGACAAGGGTGGCGCCCTTGCCCCCTTCCCTACATGAACAAGCAACGAAGAAGAGGAACCCTATGGGATATTAAAAAAATGGAAAAGTTCAAATTTCACCCCTTGAGCTTTTTGATATCGCAAAGAAACCCCTGCTCTCCATCTTGTCACGTGCTTTGCACAAACCATTATTGGGTTATTTGCAATTTTAATCCAATTATTTATTTCTATTATCGTTTGATGCAATAAATATAAACATTTGCAATTCAGTCCCTCTATTTCCAGACATTTAAGTTGCATGTTCTTTTCATTATAATAAATATTTTTGTTGCTCCATAAATTCCCCAAAAATCAAGTTAGACTCATGTTGTGTGCATCTTCATTGTATAAAAATTTCATTGCATTTTATTTTTATTTGTTATTATTAAAAAATCAAAAACATCATCTTATTTAATGTTTACACTTTGAAAAATCATTAAAATTTGAATATTGCTTCAAAAATTCAAAAAAATCTAGAGTAGTTTTATTTTTATGCGTTTAATTTCCTAACCAATTTTCACACATGTAATATAAAAAAATCATATAAAATTGTAGGAAAAATAAAAAAATATTGATTTCAGTTCGTGTTTGTAAATATTTTTCTTTAATTTTTGCGTTTAATTTCCTTGTTTTTATACATTTTAAAAATCCTAAAAAATCAAAAAATCTCTAAAAATTTACAAAAAACAGGAAATAATTTATCAAAACATAAATTATTTTATTTGGAATTTTTTGTGCATTTTTGTCATATTTGCAAAATAAAAAAATGCATTTCTTTTGTGTATAAATTTGTTTTGAAAAACTTATTTTTGAAAATTAAAAAAAATTCAAAACTAAAAGTCATTAAAAATTTGAAAATCAGAAAAAAAATAGAAATAAAAAATTAAAAAAAATACAAAATTTCACAAAAAACAAAGGTAGTTAGCATTTGAGATTCCCTTTTTCTTTTTTAATTGATTTTTCAATTATTTCAATAACTTTAGGGATTTGTAGCCTCCCTGAGTTTCACCTGTTAGCTATACATGTACATTAAATAGCAAAAATTCTCATGCTACATTTATTTGTACATAATTTAACTTGAGAAGGAAAAAATAATTTTTTGCTGACGATTGATTGTTTTGCGACGACTTGTGAATAACTCATTTAATTAAAAACCCTAGAAAAGCTTGTTAACAGTGCTCTTACGGCAGGAAGGCGCATCAAAAAGATTCAAAATGATGACCTTGATATGACACAGTGTTGTAAAGAAAATATCACTATAAAGGTGCCATTTGATTAGTATGTGGCTAACCATCCTGCATTCCAGAAATACCTTAAGGTGAGAAGCACACCTACTAGGGTTAGCAGGAAGAAAGAGAACTAAAATGTGAAGACATACGTCTTGTTAGTAGCCACAACCTACTGTCTCAAGAATCAGACATTGCCATGGAAAAAGAGTCTTACTGCAGGAAGGCGAATCAAAAAGATTCAAAAGATGACCTTGATATGGCACAGTTTTGTAAAGAATATATCACTATAAAGGTGCCATTTTATTAGTATGTGGCTAACCATCCTGCATTCCAAAAATACCTTAAGGTGAGATGCACACCTACTAGGGTTAGTAGGAAGAAAGAGAACTAAAATGTGAAGACATACATCTTGTTAGTAGCCACAACCTATTGTCTCAAGAATCAGACATTGCCATGGAAAAAGAGAGACATGGATGCTCACTATGTGAAGAGTCGTATTGACGACACTGCATTTAAATGCACACTCTTGGATAAGGGTTATTCAATCAACTTACTTCCCTTATCATTATATCAGAAATCATTGGGACCACTTCATAAATCCAAAGCTTTCTCTAATTCACAGATCGTTCAGTGAAAAGACCTAAGGGATAAGTAAAGAACGTTGTTATCCTGATTGAGGGGCAGAACAATCAGGTTGACTTCACCGTCTTAGACATGGAGACCCCAATCATTGGAGAGAATCTTATATTATTCTCGGGTGGCCCTTCCTTAGTACCGCATGCGTAGCTTTCAATTATGGTATGGGAATGATTAAGTTTCGTTCTCCAGATGGAGATATGAACCTTGAGATGAAGCAAACCAAGTGTCAACATCCTGATTCGAAGAGTAGCATAGAGTACTAATCTTCAGATGCAGATTGATAATGATTAGCACTGTTGGGATCTGTAGACAGGTTCCTTCAGAACAGAGTGAGACCCTTTCATCTAGAAAGGACATAGTGCATGTTGCAGTTTGCCAGGTGTTGCTTGATCTTGTGAGAAATGCATCTACCTATTCCCGTGATGATGTAGAGATCCATCTGGATCTGTCAGTTCCATCCCCTTTGGAACGGTCATGGGACATAGATGACGAGTTGGATGCAGCTTTAACCGAATTACCACATTTATTTAGTGATCCGACTCCAGATATTTTTGAGTTGGTGGCTATTACTACACAGTTGAGCACACCTTAATGCAACACGAAACCAGATTCAGATTCAGTTCAACCATATTTGATTGATGATACCACATTCCCAAAACTGAAATCCCTACCTCCTACACTCAAGTACGCCTTTCTTGCAGGACCCAAAGAGAGATATCCTATTATCATTAGCTCAAACTTGACTTTAGAACATGAGTCTAGTTTGTTAGAGGTCTTAGAGGGGAACCACAAAGCAATAGGTTGGACAGTGTCGGATCTCGTGGGGATTAACCCCACTCTCTACTCGCACCATATTTTTACTGAGGACAATGTGAGACCTTCCCGTGAGTTCCAAAGGAGACTTAACCACAAACTACAGAAAGTAGTAAAGAATGATATTAAGAAATGGTGTAAGGCAGGGTTGTTATACCCCATTTTCTGACTCCAAGTGGGTGGCCCTGCTTCATGTTGTCCCGAAGAAGTCGGGAATTCAGATGGTCACGAACAAGGTGAGGGTAGAGCTTGCGACACGAGTACCCACGTCGTAGCGCATCTGTGTCGACTACATACGTCTGAATGCTGTGACCAAGAAAGACCAATTTCCCTTGCCTTTTATTGATTAGAATTTAGAGAGACTCGCAGGGAAAGAGTTCTTCTGTTTTCTTGATGGGTACTCAGGCTGAAACCAGGTAGCTATAGCCCCGTAGGACCAAAAAAAGGCCACATTCACATGTTCATTCGGCACTTATGCATTCAGACGCATGCCATTCGAGCTCTAGAATGCCCCAGGCACATTTCAGCGGTGCATGATCACCGTATTTGCCGAGATAGTGGGAGATTCCCTGGAAGTGTTCATGGACGACTTCTCGGTTCATGGTGATTCCTTTGATACATGTTTAGCACACTTAGACCGAATCCTCAAGCGGTGTAGAGAGGTGAATCTGGTACTCTCTTGGGAGAAGAGTTACTTTATGGTGACGGAGGGTATTGTGTTCGGGCATGTCATCTCTAAAAGGGGAATGGAGGTTGACCCTGCCAATGTGGAGGTGATCAAGAAACACGATCCACCAACCAACGTGAAGTCATTGAGGTCTTTTCTAGGGCACATTGGATTTTATTAGAGATTTATTCAGGATTTCTTGATGATTTCCTCCCATTGACTGAGCTCTTAGGGAAATACATAGAGTTCATTGCAGATCACTTGTTTATGGAGGACTTTGAGCTCTTGAAGATGAAAATTTATGCCTCGTCTATCCTACAAGCTCCTGACTGGTCTCTCCTCATTGAGATCATGATTGATGCTTCAGATTTCGCTATAGAAGCTATGTTAGGACAACGACGAGAGGGGACCTCATTTGCTATCCACTACATGAGCAAAGTATAGATCCTACACAGAAGAATTACACTGTGACTAAAAAGGAAATGTCTGTTGTAGTATGGGCCCTTGAGAAGTTCATGTCGTATATTTTGGGCTCTAAGGTGACAATCTACATTTATCACACAACTATTCGATATTTAATGGAAAAGAAGGATGCGAAGACACGTCTTTTTAGGTGGATTTTACTCCTCCAGGAGTTTGACTTGGAGGTAAATGATAAACTAGGAGTGAAAAATGTTGTGGTTGATCACCATTCTTGGATTGATCTTAAGGACTCTCCTTATTATGAGCATATTAGAGAGACCTTCCCAGATTAGTCAATTTACATCATTGACTCATTCTTGTGGTATGACAACATGGTGAACTTCCTTGTCTCCAGGCAGGTTCCCCATGTTTGGTTTAGGAGCAACTTTGACAAATTGAAGTCAGATTCGAGGAGATACCACTAGGATGATCCTTTCCTTTTCTTCGAAGGATCGGATTGTATTTGGAGAAGGTGTATTCCTCAAGAGGAGTACCAAAGCATCATCACATATTGTCATTCACTTGAGGCTGGAGGACACCATTCGGGGAAGACAACCGCTCATAAGGTACTTCAATGTGGATTGTATAGGCCGACCCTGTTTTGAGATGCTATTAATTTTGTACAGTCATGCCAGATCTGTCAAAGGATGGGAGGGACAGTTGGACAAAGAGATGAGATGCCTATGCAACCAGTGATTATTTTTTATGTTTTTGATGCATGGGGCATATATTTTATGGGTTCCTTTTCCAACAGCAAAGGACATGAGTACATCTTTTTGGTGGTTGACTATTTATCTAGGTGGGTAGAGGCTATCCCAACCCGAACTGCATATAGCAAGACTATATGTAAGTTTGTGAGAGACCATATTGTTGCTAGGTTTGGGGTGACAAAAGTTCTGATATCTCATGGGGGTAGCCACTTTGTGAACCGAGATGTGAGATCTTTAGCTAAGGACTACATATTTTAGCATAGAATTACTAGTCCTTGCCATCCACAATTCAATGGCATGGAAGAGGTTTCAAACAGAGAGGTGAAGAGTATTTTACAGAAGTTGGTTCATCCCGATAGGAAGAACTGATCCCAGATCTTGGACTAAGTTTTGTGAGCCTATAGGATAGCCTATAAGACACCATTGGGCACTTCACCATTTAGAATGATCTATGGCAAGCAATGCCATTTGCCTGCAGAACTGATTCACAAGTTTGAATGGGCAATTAAGCATATTAATTGGAGTCGTGATCATTGGAAGCTTTGTCGAGATTTGAACCTGAACGAGCTCGTGGAAATCCGAAACATGGCATATGATAACATTTTGATTTATATGGACAAAGTAAAGAGATGGCATGATTGGCACATTAGGTGCACAGACTTTGTCCCTAGGCAAAAGTTATGTTTGTTTAATGCCAGTTTGAAGATGTTCCATGGGAAGCTCAAATCTATGTGGATGGGTCCCTTTGTTGTTAAGAAAGTGCACATGAATCGAAGTGTAGAGATAGTTGATCTCACATATGGTGCACAGTCTCATTTGATGAATGGACAACTATTGAAGCATTTTGTAGATTCTAAAGAGCATTTATTCCAAGTCAATGTTATCAACTTCATGCAGAGTGAGCACATAGTAGACACATCATACTACTCTTCATGAAGATGCAACATCAAGATTCAGCAACTTAGCAGATTCATTCACTCTCGTACATTCTCCCTTTTTGTTTATTCTCAAGATCACATCGGTTCTCACACTTACTCCTATCCTATACTTAGGCTGACCAGAGCCTATTTATAGGGGCGACCAATGCCCACCATGTGTATATACTCATCCATTTCTCCTCTTAACCTCGTCCGCCCCATTTTTTCTCTTTTTCTATACTTAGTCTTACCTGAGCCTAAGTATGGGTGGAGGATAGACTTCTATACTTTTTGTTATTTTAGCTCTCCTACACTAATCATGAGCTATGTATTTTCCTCACTTTCTTGTGCTCTTGGGACATAGCACCTATAAGTATAGGGGGCGTGTATATATTACATATATACTTTACCTATAGCTCATACTTTGACGTATCTTTTGTATATATGATACAATAATTATGGGATGGGTAAAATTGGTAAAAAATACTCTTTTTCAAAAAAATCAATATAAAAACAAAAAAGCACAATTTTCTCTTTTCGTTTCTTAATTGCTTTGAAAAAAAACCAAAAACAGAAATCTTTTTAAAGCAACAGTAAAAACCTTTCTTCAAAAAATAATTCTTTTTTTCCTTTCTTTTTAATAAAAATCTGATCAAAATCACAAAATAAAAAAAACCTAACTAATTATTTGGTTTAGTCCCTTACACTTTCACATTCACACAAGACTAGTGAAGTTCAAGAACACTTGGTTTGTGAGGTCTAGAGATTTTGAGTTAACCAGCCTTAGTCATTAGGGTCTTTGACCTATTTATTCATATTTCCCTAGTTTGAATGATTTGTGTAAAAAGAGAAAAATAAAGGAGTTTTTCACATGTAAATAGCCCAAACTTCATGTATTTTTAATAAATTCATTTCAATTCTTTTTTGACTAATTCTTTCTCTTACTTGTCCATAAAAATGTATATAAAAATACAAAAATATAATAATTTTTACCTCAAATAAGTACTTCTAGATCCCAAAGAGAAGAAGTAGTAAGGACCAACTTCCCAGCCAAATTCATGCTTCATATGAACTCTAAATTCACCAAACTCACTTTTAAAGTTGAATTAGATAATTATCTATACAATGAAAGTGGTTTCATTAAAATCGGAGCTCGTTTGCAAATATGAGTTTTGGGACCTAGGTGTACATTGTATATAT